>JAHTLZ010001159.1:0-17927 GCA_023846285.1 Phrynocephalus versicolor | reverse complement strand
ACACATATTAAGAAGTCAGCATAGACATTTCTTATGGTAAACCAAGTAGCCCAGTTGATGTGTGTTGATGTGCAATAGGAATATTGCAATAATAGGAAGTGTGTGTGTGTGTGAGAGAGAGAGAGAGAGACAGAGAGAGATAGAGAGAGAGAGAGATGTTTGATTCAGCCTTCCATCGTTCCATGGTTGGTAAAATGAGTACCCAACTTGCTGATGGAGTGGGGGCAATGTGTAGCCTGCATACTGTAATTAAACTGTAAACCGCCCAGAGACTACTTGAAGTGGTATGGGGCGGCATATAAGTAGAACACTTTATATATAGCTGAAACACAGATCTGCATAATTCATTTAAGTAATTAAGTACAATACAGTATATGCATTAAGAACTCTGTGGTTCAAACTAGAGATGGGTATGAACAATTCAGTGGTTCAGCCATATTTATCACAGGTATTGTGCAGGCATGGCATACTCCCTGCTCCCACCTCTTCAACAGAGGTCAAGTGTTGCTTTTTTTTCTTACTGGTATTTTGTAGTATTAATGAATTGCCAGTTTTGGGATACAAATGCCAATTGCTTAACTTGTAGCAACTTGTCAAGCCGCCCTGCTAGCATTGTACCAACAGACACGTAGCTAATAGGAATTTGGCCAAGGTGTCTAAAAATAATCTCAACATATTTGGGTCTAAATACTCTCACCTGTTGATCTGCACAAACAGTTATCAATAAACCAGAAACTGAATAATAAAACCTCTGTATAGTACATTTTTTTAAAAAAAAAAGTACCATTTAAAATAAAAATAAAAATCCTAAAATACAAAAGTGAGAAAAAGAAGCGTTGGGAACTATGCTTGCTTAATCTAGTCTTCAAAGTGTAAAAATGGTCTGATAAATATTTTAATAAATTCATGCTTCTAATCCGTAGGCAGCAGGATCCCACCTTGAGAAATAAGAACTTTTCAAAATCAAAACTCATTAGGGAAATTTAAAAAGAGAGAGGGTGCCATCCTTCTTCTCTGCTTCTAAGACTGAACGGCTTGTCTCTTTCACTTCTGCCTTATAAGAGAGATATCTCTGTAATGATAATCATGCAATGACATCCAAATCAAGCCAGGGTCACTCTAATTTCTACAAGGTCATCCCACCAGCTTCTATGAAATGGGTAAGAAGCTGAAACAACAATTGGAATCTTAACAGGACAAATGGGAAGCAGTGGGCCTAGCTCTCAGATCAGTTTGCAGCTTTCATCAGCATGGGAAAGACTTCATTCCGTTGTCCAGGATAACATTTGCCAACCCATCAAAAAGCTGCTTCAGTTGGAGTCTTTTAAAAAAGTGGAAAGTTGCACAGAGAAAAATCAGGGATAATATGTTCAGTTGAAATCACATCACATTCAGTAATACAGTAGGACCCCGGTATCTGCTGGGGATTGGTTCCAGGCCCTCCCGAGGATAATGAAAACCGTGGATAAGAGAGAATGCCTGCCCACCGACCCCCAAACTGCTGTTTCCTGACAGTAGCTTGCTTTATGACTACTATTTTGAGACAGTGGCTTGCTTTATGGTCACTGTTTGTGACAGCAGCTTGCTTTACAGCTTGCTTTGTGGCTGCTGAATTATTTAATTTTTTCCTCTGCCAACCGTGGATAACTGAATCAGTGGATAATGAATCAGTGGATATGGGGGGCCTACTGTAAACTGAAGAGGAAAATTTGAATCCTTCTCCCTGTGTCCTGATTTCCCCTTGTAATTCCAGCAATTGTGTTTCTTGAAGTTCCAACCCAGTGGTTTCCAACCTTGGGTACCAAGATGTTCTTAGACTACAACTCCCAGAATTCCTGGCTAGCACAGATAGTAGTGAATGCTTCTGGGATTTTTAGACCAAAAATAGCTTGAGACCCAAGGTTGGGAACCACTGATCCAGATTGTAGAACAGTGATGGTGAACCTTTGGCACTGCAGAATTTTTGGACCACAACTCCCACATTCCTTTGTCATTGACGATATAGGCTTGGAATTCTGGGAGTTGTGCTCCAAAACATCTGAAGTGCCAAAGGGTTCACCACCAATGTTCTAGATCATTCTTTCCAATCATTTGCTCCTAGGATTATAGTTCCCGTTACCCCAAGACAGGACCAGTATTTGGAATTAACAGAGGCTATAGTCCAATAAAAAAGGGCCATGCTTTCTTAATTAATAGCTAGCATTTCAAATGTGTAAATATTATTAGTGGACAATTAAGAATGTGAACCTTGCTGCTTGTCAAGAAAACAACAAACAATCCATCTTTTCACCTCCCAGTAAGACTTCTCTGTGTATTTTTTTCCTCCAAGAAATCCTACAGGAAACCCTGTGGGGGTTTTCAGATGCCTTGCAGGCCTTTTTTATGCGAAAACACAAAACTCCACCAAACTATTGCAATTTCCATGCAGAAAGCCATCTTTCCTATACAGAATTCTCCAGAAAGGACTTTACACTATATGGAATGTGGCAATTTCATGTGCACAAGTTGGAGGAAATAGTAATAGTTACGGGGGAAATAAGACCAGGGCCTTGTTTTGCAGGAAAGCTGAAAATATCTCTAATGTCGAGGATCCTCTTCATGTTTAGGCTCTACATGTGAGCAAGTAGCCTGGATGCACCCACTTTTTCACATTTATCATTCTTTACCTTGAAAATGCTCTAGCAGACAGGGTGAGGTTAGGTGTACGTGACATTGGATATTGTAACACCGGAACTGAGCTACTCTAACAACATAATCTCCATGTTGTGTTAAGGAATTGTGAGACTATGTACATTATCTTGAGTTAAGTAAATAAAACATTTCTATTGCTTAAGAAAAAATCAAAGCACCCCAAAATGCTTATGAATAATCTCTTGGAACTGAGCTTGAGTCAATTAACATCAACTACCAAGATTTCATATATGGATAGACAACTTTTATACTCAGTAAGTTGCTTTCCTGTTTCCCATACATTGGTAATTTGAAATATAATAAACACAGAAGAAAAATGCAATTTATGTCTCCCAACTCTGTCAACTCTGCTCTCGATAAATAGACAACACTTTCCCCCGTGGTTTTTCCCCTAAAGAAACATTGAAAGGATTGAAATTACCCCTCCAATTCTGAGGCAGGACTGCCACAAGAAAACAGTTGGGATGACAAAGAAATCAAGCCGTACATTCCTTCATAGGAAATGGCTTAAGACTAGTTTACTTTATGCTCCTTTGTCTTCAGTGACATGCCACATGAGGAGAATGAGAGCATCTGTCTAAGGGCAGATGGCTAAACTGTCAGATAATGACATTTCACAAAATTTCTGCAATCTAAATACAATATGGTTCCAATCCCCAAAGTAAACAATGGCATTGAAGTTACATCCCCAGTAAAAGCGTATTGATTATAATTATTCTAGAAGACAATTTCTTCCCTTGTAGCTAAAATCTGACAGGAAGATTGAGGAGTAATCTAAATAAAGGAATTCTGTGGCTGAGCGTCTGGCACTGCTCAGAGATCTGTTCCTGCCACTGAAGTTCAGGATATTCAACTCTGTCATTAGGAGAGTCCCTTCTCCGTAAATCTTTCATCGCAAATTGCAATTTACCTTACATTTCCCACAGCATCAGCCCCACAGTTGCTAAGAGGATGTGCCAGCTCTGTCCTTGGAATGTGAACGGACTTGGAATCTAAACAAATTTATTCATCTGCCAAGTTCAAAGAAGGGAAACCAGTATTGCTCGAAAAGGGGCTGATTAGTTCAATGGAGCAATTAGAACCTTGCTGTCAAAGGCATCCCAGGGGGAGGAAATAAAAACTGGGAGCACGGCACGGTCACAAGATAAATCTAAATAAAAGCAATCTGTGGCAAAGAGAGCTTGTCAGGGTGATGGAACATAATTTTGGACACTGAATATAGTGGGGTGGGTGGGGTGGAAGAAGCCAATGTTGAACGGTATATATATACATTTCAGGACAATAAACATTCCCAGTATGTACAACTGATGTGAGACAGAGTATGAGGAATCTACTGTTTTTTTTTAACTTGGAAGGGAAATGGGGCAGTGGAGGTGGGAGGGCGATCAACGGGCAGCAACACTGATGATAAAGATAACTTGATTTTCATGACCATAATGGGAAAGTCAGATAAGTGTGTGTTCTTTCCTCAATTCATATTCTTTCTCTAAAATTGTTACCCTCTAGTATGAAAGTCTGAGTTTGGACTCGGATAAATCTTGAGCAACAGTCACAGGGGTTACCTTCTCAATCATCTCAACAAATTGCCTCTAAATATTGATGTTATAAATTATATAAATGCTAAAGTTAGAAATTATCAGAAGATGCACATGTTATACAGATGTATCCAAGGGGACAACAGAAGATGAAATCCTGCACGCATACGCTCAATAATATGTTTGAAAATATATTTGCAATGTTTATCATTAACATAAATTATAGGCAACCTGCAGCTCCAAAATCTATCAGTCCTTCAAGTTATCTCATTTGTCAAGGGCCAATCCCCTGCTGATATTCAAATTAACTTTTCATAACGTGCTGTAGCTAACTGCAACAAATTGACAAGATGCCAGAGCATGCCTTGCTGCAGGTCACATAAATTGTATGGCAACCAAGATTCCAGCCAATGATGTACGTCTTCCAAGTTTCTTCTACAGCCACTGTAACTTTGGTAGAGACTGGGTTTCAGACATCTGAGTTATACACTCACATGGAGCCCCTAGGAAAGTGTCCTTTAGAAGCTGGATTGGGAAAACCCAATCTTCACCAAACTTGGCAGAACTGTAAAATAAATTAAAGGAAAGGATCTCTGCAAAGATGGAGTCTCTAGGTGCCTGCAGAGAATTTTCATGGTGGGGCACATTTGGGGATGCATAACTCAGACATTAGAACATGAAGAGATTGTAGAGGAGAACCAGGGTACACTTTCATCAAAAGGTGGTGTCTCTGGGTGCCTTTGGGACCATTTTATGGCCCAAGAAACTGATGAATCAAAAATTGCTAAAAGTTCATGAATTCAAAGCAAAAAGAAATGCAACCACATCTTTTAACCCCCTGTCCTTAGCAGTCAATTGACATCAAATGTCTGTAAAGAAAGAGGTATTTGTGGTCTGGCAAAGGGATATAAGTAATGGGGATAACTTAATCTCACTAGTCAAGGAGCTTCCATAGTCTCTGATTGACTACCAAAGAGGTCTTCTCTTGTGCTGATGAAAGTGGCAAAATTGAAAGAAGGAGATCTTTCTTTAGTCCCACCACCTTCACAAGTGTGTTTCATAGGAACATAAGAGAGGTCCTTCACTGTCACTGCTCCAAGAACCTGGAACTCCTTCCGACAGGAGGACAGGAAGCCTCCATCTTAGCTGTCCTTCCACAAGCTGACAAAGACCTGTCTCTTCAGGCAGGCTTTCGCTTAATGGCTCTCTGAGAGACATTTTTAAAAACGAATTAGTGTGCCGTTTTTCTCTGAACGTTTTTAGTGTTGTTTTTATTTAATGCTTTAGTATGATAATTGTTTGAATCTTTTAAAATATTTATATACGTAGTGTTTTTTTACCTTTTAAATATTGTCTTCTACTAATGTAGGCTGCCATGGGACAATTTTTAGGAGAAATGTGGGGTGAATATATTTTGAATAATGTTTCATAAATAAAGAAAATAAACCAGGGTCTCTCTTGCAAATTTCAAAACCCAGGCTTGTATGGGAGAATACAGTCTCTCAGATGTTCTTGTTTTGAGAGGAAAAACAAATTAACTGTTTAAATGGAGAATTTCTGCTCAATGTAATGTTCATTCATATTTCAAATCTTGCCAGTCAATTTCCTACCAGTATCTCCGAAAACGAAAATCTCCAGCAGCTCAGATTTATGGCATTCTTTCAATAATCTTGATATTAAAATCCACAAGGAGCTGCAAAACAGAGTTGCAGTGCACAAGGATATATTGTAGCCAAGCAACAAAATGTTAAGAGTTTTGCAGTCATTTGGGTATGAACCATAAGAAATATCAGAACACAACTACAGACTGGAATATTATTTCAAAAAAATTATTAGCAAGTGTTACATTCCAAGGTTCAGCAATGATAGTCTGCATTCTAGTTCTAAAATAAGCTCTTCCCCACACTCCAAAGTGGATAAAATTCGAGACATAAGTCATGACTGGGTGTATTTAGGGTACCAGATTGGTCCCTTGAAAGGGTACAACAGTTTACCCTTATCAGTTTACCCTTTCACAGAGCATTATTTGTTTGGAATAAGAGAAAAATAATAATTATACACACACAAAAGTGTGTTTCGCCTTCAATTCAAAAAAACAGGCGTGAGGAGAGGTGACTGGACAGTAAATGCACCACGGTCTATTGTGCTGTTTGGGCCAAGGCAAGGATGCCGTGTCATTCTTGTGACTCATGAGCCTTCCTATTTCAAAGAGGTACCTCATCAGTAGCATTTTGCCCACTTAGACAAGCATTGCACAGATACAGTATTACCTAGTAAACCAGCTTTTTCATGAACATGAAGCCCTTTGACTCAGATTTCCTCTTCTGTAGACTTCCAAAACCAGTGGGCCTAGAATAAGGTTCGGGATTCTCCAAACTTTTCTTGGGCATCCTGAACATCTGTGTAACGTCACCGGGGCCTTCTGCTGGTCCCTGTTTTTTTCCTTGACAACTCAAGGAATGGAATGTGACTGACCAGACACTCCCTACAAGCCAGCTGGTCAGCCATTGTGTAACATAAGATGCAGAAACCTTGAATGAATGAGAAGAACTTCTCTTACGTTATTGAAAGCATTGAGTCTCTTGGCTCTTTGGATCTCATAAAGATTTGAACATGCTAGAACAGGAAGCAAGATTATGTCGCTTTAAAAAAATCTTTAGCCTATTGGTGCCAATTGATTTAACTAATAGACAGTAAATGAATAAGCAATAAACTCACCAGTAAATTACTCAGCTGACTGAGTAATTCACAGCAGTTGAATACTGACTGTGATTCACAACAGTTCTGAGACATCTCCAAAGTGCTAGGGATAGATTTCTTAATTATGGGGTAAATTTATGAGTAGTAATTTTTTATTTTATTTTATTTTATTGAGTCATTATAAAACTATCATCAAAGTTCTTTCTTTGACTACCTATCCCTCAGTCAAAGTTTTCTTTGCAATAGTTTCTGTTGCCTCTTCAGCTTTGACTCCAGTCACATGATGGCATTCTTTATTCTTTCTTCCAGGACATCATTTATTGATGCAACTAATATTTGCATTCCATAGTAGAGATGGGCACGACCAGGAAATTTTTTTTTTCGAGTTGTCATTTTTCGGGACGGGTCCGTTTCGGCTTGTTTCCATTTTTGGTGAAATTTTTCAAAAATTTGTCATTTCGTTTTTCACTTTTTCGTCTGTCGTTAGTACTGGTTTAGGGGGGTAGCGGGCTCCTGGAGGCACCTCTGTGGGGTGGGTGCCTCCTCTGGCCCGCTATGAAGGGAAAGAGGGCTCCTGGAGGCACCTCGTGGGTGCCTCCTCTCCTCGCCCGCTACAAAAGGGCATGCATAGCCATATGGATATGCATACCAAGTTGCAGACTTGCTTAGTAGACAGTGACACTGGACTGGCAGAGGCACCCCTCTTTGGGGTGCCTCCTCTGCATCAGTCAGTCAGAGAGAATGCGGGCTCTCACTGTGTCTCACTAAGAAGGGAAGCATACTTGCGTGTAGTGCAATGCAAGTACACACTCACAGATCTGGCTTAGGGTTAGGGTTAGCGCAAGGGCTAGGGTTAGGCTAGTTACGGGTGAGGTTAGGGTGAGTACTGGGTGCACCTCTGGGTGCCTCTCTGACCCACTAAGAAGGACAGTGTACTGTGGCATATGGGTAAGGGTTAGGGTTAGGGCTAGGGCTAGGGCAGGGTTAGTGGGCTTTTTGGCACATCCCAGAAGTCTCAGTGGCCAAGTGGCCATGCGATTGGTGGAATGGCTCCAAAAATTTGCATGGTCCATTCCCATGGCCAGCCCATCATTGTGCAGGTGTAAAAACATATAAATAAAATAAAATAAAATCAATGGAGAGGAGGACATTTTGTTGCAAGAAAAACCCACTGCTGCTACTGTAAAAATTCTGGCAGTTTTAAAATAGTAGCAAGCAATTTTCGCATGTTTCTGGGTGCTTTGGTGTGTTTTTGGACCACGATTTCAAAATAAATTGTGGTTGCCCCATTTTGGATTCCGCATGGCATGGCGAGTTGGCCAGACAACGGGGATGCCCCCCACCAGAGCAGCCCAGGACAGGAGAGGGGGGAGGCCGGGGACCCCCCCCAGAAACCACCCCTCTGGTAGGTGCACTCTCAGAGGCAGGCATATTTTCGCCTGCTTTTTTGGCCGGGAATCGGGGTTTTTTTTACTTTTAAAAACTTTTTTTCTGTGCCGCTTGAATGGCGGCGAGGCGGCGAGGCGGCAACTTTGGCGGGACGACGAGGATGCCATTGCCCGCCACCAGAGCAGCCCAGGAAGGACAGGCGCAGAGGGGGGGAGGACGGGGACACCCCCCCCAGAAACCACCCCTCTGGTAGGTGCACTCTCAGAGGCAGGCATATTTTCACCTGCTTTTTTCGCCGGGAATCTGGGTTTTTTTAACTTTTAAAAACTTTTTTCTGTGCCGATTGGCATCGTGCAATCGCTGCGATGCCAGGAACGACAACGACAAATCAGACCCAATTATTCGTTCGTCGGTTCGAGTGGGCAAATATCCTGGTCAGCACTGGCAGGCAGATTTGAGCACCAGAGAGCCTGTGGTGGATGGGAACTGTGCTAGCACCATGAGGCACAACACGTCCAAGTGAGTGAGATCGATCTTAGAGTAGCCGTTGAAAGCATGAAAGAGGCAGAAAGAGGGGGCAGCAAACTGAACCATGGCATACATACTAAAATCATATAATCATAGAGTTGGAAGAGACCTCAAGAGCCATCCAATCCAACCCCCTGCCATGCAGGAACTCCCATCAAAGTACTCCAACAGATGGCCATCCAGCCTCTACTTAAAAAAAATTCAAAAGAATGAGACTCCACTACCCTCTGTGGCAGCATATTCCACTGCTGAAGAGCTCTAACCATCATGAAGTTCTTCCTAATGTTTAAACTTAATCTCTGTTCCTGTAGTTTGAAACCATTGCCCCGAGTCCTAGTCTCTAAAGCCATGGAAAACAGGCTGGGTCCTGCCTTTCCACAGGAGCTTCTACATCTACAGGGACGCTCAGCATTTAGAGCAGATAGAACTATTGAATCCGGGAAGAGCAGAGGTGGGATTTGTGTTTACATAAATAACAACTGGAGCACAGATGTTAAAATAATGGATATTCATTGTTCTCCTGACTTGGAGTATCTAGCAGTGAAATGCCACCCCTTTTATTTGCCACGTGAGTTTAATGTTGTTATAATAACTGCAGTATATATACCTCCTGATGCAAACACTACTACAGCTATGGGCCACCTGCTAACTGCTATTAGCAAACAACAGCAGGCTTACCCAGATGGAGCTCTGGTGGTTGCAGGTGATTTTAATCAAGCCAATTTAAAGACTGTTCTCCCTAAGTTCTATCAGTATGTTGACTGTCCCACCAGAGGGAAAAATACCTTGGACCAAGTATATAGTAACATCATGCATGGATACAAGACTAAGCCTTTGCCCAATATAAGACAGTCAGATCATATATCTCTGTTCATGATTCCATCATACAGACCTCTCGTCAAGAGAATCAGACCATCAACCAGAGAAATACGAGTGTGGCCAGCAGGTGCATCTGAGCAACTTCAAGACTGCTTTAGGAGCACTGAATGGGCACTGTTTGAGGAGAACAATGTTGATACATATACCTCGACAGTACTGTTCTATATCAAAAGCTGCATTGATGTCGTCACTACCATCAGACGAGTACGGGTGTTTCCTAACAACAAGCCCTGGCTAAACAGAGATGTGCGCCTTCTGTTAAAGACCAGAAATGCTGCTTTTCACTCTGGTGATGCACTACAGTACAGAGAGGCCAAAGCTAAATTGAAAAAGGGCATCAGGGATGCCAAAGCTATGTACTGTCGGAGGATTGAACATCATTTTGAGAGCTCTGATCCTCGTCGGGTATGGCAAGGTCTGCAACAAATCACAGGGCAGAATATTAAAAATAATCTGTCTAGCAGCAGTGAGTCTTTGGCTGATCAGCTGAATCAGTTCTTCAGCCGTTTTGAGGTGGAAACTGGACCCACTGTGACCACAGCATCGACCATCAATAGCACACCAATAGAATCTACTACTGATAGACAACCACTTCTACTGCAGATTTCTGATGTGCAACGCGCTTTCCAGAATATTAATGCTAGGAAGGCAGCTGGACCGGATGGAATCATGGGATGGGTTGTTAGGGACTGTGCTGCAGAATTAGCTGGAGTATTTACAGACATTTTTAATCTATCTTTGTTGCAGTGCTCTGTCCCTACTTGCCTGAAGACATCTATTATAGTGCCAGTCCCTAAGCAGTCAGTAGTGGCATCTCTCAATGACTACAGACCAATAGCTTTAACATCTGTTATTATGAAGTGTTTTGAGAGATTGGTGCTAGATTATATTAAGGCTAGACTTCCATCTACTCTGGACCCATTTCTGTTTGCATACAGGAGTAACAGATCCACTGATGATGCTATATCCATTGTTGTCCATACTGTATTGAGCCATTTAGAACAACAGGGAACATATGCAAGACTGTTATTTGTGGATTATAGCTCTGCTTTTAATACAATTCTACCTAATAGGTTGTTTTTCAAAATGGCCAAATTGGGTATAGATCAGAAGATTTGTTTGTGGGTAAGGAATTTTCTGACTGATAGGCCACAGTCAGTAAGGATGGGATCCCACCATTCTTCTACTCTTGTATTAAGTACAGGAGCTCCTCAGGGTTGTGTGCTAAGCCCCTTCCTCTACTCCTTGTACACACATGATTGCACCCCACTGTATAACTCCATCACAATCATCAAATTTGCAGATGATACAACAGTGGTGGGGCTCATTAGTAAGAACGATGAGTCTGCTTATAGGAAAGAAGTACAAGGGTTGACTCAGTGGTGTAAAGAAAACAATCTTGTACTTAACACCAAAAAAACTAAAGAACTTATAATTGATTTCAGGAGGAAGAAAGATGTACATTTACCATTGTACATAAATGGTGAGGAGGTGGAGAGGGTTGGTAGTTTTAAATATCTGGGCACTTACATCTCAGAGGACCTCTCATGGACTGTAAACACCAATATGGGTGTGAAGAAGGCACAGAAGAGGCTGTATTTCCTGAGAATGCTCAGGAAGATGAACTTATCTCAGCATCTACTTCTGTCTTACTATCACAGCACCATTGAGAGTGTCCTAACTTATGGTATGCTATCATGGTATGGGAGCAGCTCTGTAGCGGACAAAAAAGCTCTACAGAGAATAATTAAAATTGCCCAGAATGTTACTGGGCTCCAGCTACCAACCCTGGATGACATCTTCACATCTCGCTGTTTGAGGAAGTCACACAACATTCTGAGGGACTCTACTCATCCTGCTCACAATTTCTTTGAACTGTTGCCTTCTGGCAGAAGATATAGAACAATTAAAACTCGGACCACACGTCTTCTGAACAGTTTTTATCCCAGAGCTATAATTGCACTTAATAATGAACTCAAGAACCACCAGTAGTGAGCACCTGGACAGGATTACCTAGCCTGTTGTGTAGATGTTTGTGTTTTTAAGGGGGTGGGTGGGTGGGGGAATATTCAGGGATTTTATGTGTGTGTGTTGAAGGGTTTTTTATTTTTATTTTTTTAATGTGTGTGAGAGTGTTTGGAGATTTGTGTGTGTGCATGTTGAATCTGGTCTCTGGGTGTCTGAATTTCGTTGTATGTGTATACTGTGTATATACACACAATGACAATAAATAAATTATTATTATTAACAAACCTGTCCCCTCTTTGAAATAGCATCCTTTCAGATATTTAAACATAGCTATCATATCCCCTCTCAGCCTTCTTTTTGTAAGGCTAAACATTCCAGTTCCCTAAGCTGCTTCTCGTAAGACATTTCTTCCAGACCTTCAACCATACTGGTCACCCTCCTCTGGACCTGTTCAAAGTTGCCAACATCCTTTGTAAATTGAGGTGTGCAGAACTGGATACAATACTCCAGGTGGGGTCATACCAGAGCAGAATAGAGTGGTTCTATCACTCCCTGTGATATACACACACCACACTTCTGTTGATGCAACCAAGAATCACATTGGCTTTCTTGGCCGCTGTGTTGTACTGCTGATTCATGTTCAATTTCTGGTCCACCCATACTCCAAGATCCCTTCCACACATACTATTCTCTGACCAAGTGTCTCCCACCCTATATCTGTGCAATTTATTTTTTACCTAGATGCACTTCTACTAACTTCTTTGCAAGTATACTACTGTGAGCAGAGTGTGCCATTCTCTCTTACTTAAGAGGGATGTCATGGAAACCCAGCAATGGTAGGTTGACCTTAAGGAAAATAAGTTTTTTTCTACAGATTTTAGGTTCCAGCAATAAGTGGTGTGGATTGACAATGCCCCCTGCCTGATAGAACACTCTCACATTGGCCACGCTAGTTTGGTGGGCAAGACAGCAGTCCTACCACCATATATCCCCAAACAGACCCCTTCTCAGCCCTGGAAGACAAAAGATCCATCTCTTTTGGCTTGCAGTTCTCTTGCATTTATGCCTCTGTGATGTCCTTCCTCTGAGGCGGTGTCTCTGGAGGACAGGCCCCTGCCATGCTTATCAAGATACTATCCCAGAAAACTTATTCTGTTGTTGCAGCAGTGAGAAACTTTGGACTTGGGAGTACAACTGCTGGTATTGCTGTTTGGGGTGCTACGGCCATTGCCCCACACATGGGATGGGTATGTACTTGAAGGATAGTTCCAATAAAATTCCAGTGTTGCATTGGAAATACTTGCTGCGAATGGGGACCACCCCTTCTTGGAATATGGTGGAGCTGCATGGCATGGATAGAGAGGGCAACTGCTGGTGCTCTTCATAAATCCCTTTTCCAGCTGCAAAATTAACACTACTGCTGCTGCCCAAACTGACAATGTCGGTCTGAGGGAACCATGCCACCACCCTCGGCACTACATCCCACACTGGCCTCATGTACAGTTGGCGCCCCAGTTACATGGGCCATCTATATTTGCAAAGCTTTTCACACATGAATGTCCCAGTGGGAATAGCAATGGCAAACCAGTCCTTGATGCTTCATACCCTGAAAACCTTATTACGGTTGCCATAACTGGGAAGTGACATGATGTCAAGTAATATACTTAATAAATCCCACTTTATAGTATAGTAAAGCAAGGAACCAGGGCCAGAATGGATGCTGCAGTTGGGGCCAAGGTTTATCACAAGTCATGTTCAACAAAGAGTGGCCTTAAGAGGGTTTTTAAGGCATACAAGATGTTCAAAGAGTGCCCCACCCCCGGTGAGTTTTCCTGACCAAGTGAAGGTTTGAACCCAGGTCTTCTGAGCTCTGAGCTGGCATTGTGACCATTACAGTGTGACAGCCCAGTCCACCATTTCCCAAGTAATAAGGGGAAGGGATCATGTTACTAGGAGATATAGTATAGCTTTAAAATTCGTTGGGCATATTTTATCGGTAGGTTAGGAAGCAAATTCTTGTGTGACAATGAGTGATGTAATTGCCCCTGTTGATCAGTTCTTTGAGATTTTATTTTCACTTCAGGAAATAGCACAGATGGTTAAGCATGCATAAATTCCCTGTCTTTCTATAGGACCAGATTGTACCCACTGTTTTTCACTTCTTGGAATAAGACTATCAGCCTGAATTAATCTGAAGCACGGTTAAATTAAAATGGAATTAGAAAAAGAGGTTCCAAAAGTTTTCGACGGCTTTCATGGCTGAGATCTGATAATTGTTGTGAATTTTTCAGGCTGTTTGGCCATGTTCTGGAAGTTTTTCTTCCTGACGTTTTGCCAGACTCTGTGGCTGGCAACTTCAGAGGGCAAGAAGCTCAGGAAACCCAGAGCACAGAGAGAACTCCTGGTTCCCTGAGCTCCTTACCCTCTGAAGATGCCAGCCATAGAGTCTGGTGAAACGTCAGGAAGAAAAACTTCCAGAACATGGCTAAACAGCCCAAAAAACTCACAACAACTTCCAAAAGTTTATTCAAGGACCTCCCCCCCCATTCAAATAAAAGGACGGCTATCCCCGGTTTCAACAACAACATCCCACTTCAATATTTTCAAGACCAGTTATCAGTGGCTGCCAATCATGAATAAAAGGATGCTTTTCAGCAAAATATCCAGGTAGGCTTCCTCTGTCTAGGACCAGATGCATTAATTTATTATATTGTTTCATCTGAACTAATGTAGCTCTTATAAGCTACATTGTGTTATAAGTAAACATACCTGAACTAACGTGGAAAATACACTCCTTGACCAAGATGGAAAAAAATAGGACTACAAATCACAGTCCCTTTATTTATATCCTTTGATAATCTTTGCTCCCCTTATGCCTTTCAAACCGACAGTATTTAGCGAAAAGCCCCCCCCCCCGAGCTCGCAAAGCCCCCCCCCCCCCCCCGCCCACACACACACCCACCCAGAGAGAGAGAGAGGGGGGGGGGGTCTGTGAATCAGCCTTTGCAGAAAAACACTGCTGATAAGATAAACAGCTTCTGATGTACTTAATTACAATATTTCATACTCATTTAGCCATCTCCACATCACAGTGCTAACAAAGTGGATTTCAAACAGGAAATAAGGCTCCTTCCCTCAAGCCCAGAGGGCTAATTATAAAACAGCAACCTACTTTTTTTCCCCTTGTAGCAAGTGTATTTTTTTCAAAAGAATTTATTGAGCTCATTACCAAGCTGCTTATGAAGTGATTTGAAACAAGGCAACATTAAAGCATTCCAAAAATCCCTTGTACTTCGTCATCTTGACACTTTGTTTGAACTTAGCACATTAATATGAAATAACTGCAACAGACCCATATTTTGACTGTATTGTTTGACAGGACGTTTAAAGGCTGAAAGATGACACGATTAAGGTTTTGGAGCATTTTTTTAAAAAAAAACCAGTGCTGTAATTTGTAGGAGTGTCTCAAGTATTTGGAACAGCAAAAGACCAAACAGACATAACCGTGAGAAACAAGACAGGTAAAACTCTCATTGGTTTCCAGCAATGTGGCTATGTTAATAAGACAGTGATAGTGCTACTGGCACAAATCTTTATATTTTTTTCAAAGTCAGGATAGAAAATTGAAAGGTGTACTTCAAAGCTCCTGGAGAGTTCCATACACTGCACCTTATTAGCTGAGTTGTACCTTCTATAATCACATTATTCAATATGCATCACCAGGGCTGACCTACTCAGGGTCACCAGAAGGCCAACATGAATATATTTGATGTGGAGTTTGAGAGAGATTCAAAGTATATAAAAAATCTATAAGGAGAGACTAAAATCCATGGAACTCTGCGATGCACTAAAGAAAACGTGCAAATTCCCATCCAACTCCTGTCTTTCGTTCTTGAACTAATACTTGAAGGTCATGAAAAACAATTTTCCCAGAATTCTCTCACTTGCATACACCAATGTAAGTCAAGTGGCATAAATTGCAGGAGTGAATTGCCACTTGTCAAGAAGTCAACACTTGTATTCCTCACCGGGCACCGATCATAAGACTTAACATGTAATGAAGAATGCAAGTATTGACTTCTTAATTAGTGGCAGTTCGCTGCTCAAATGCATGCCATTTGACTTGTGCAAGTGTACATAATTAGTAAGACTGCAGTTTCATTTTTCAGAAGGACAAACATAGTGACACAATTACTCATGCACCTACTGGAACCTGTATAGAAAAAAAGAAAAGTGGCTATTTCTGAGGTGGAATATTATCAAGGGAATTTACTGGTATTATTTTTCCTATCAGGTGAGAAGTAGCATCTGGGTGTTGTTGAGCTCTACTCTCCAAGGAGGCTACTATTACCTAAGGAGCACTAGATGAACTGCTGGACAGCTCAGTGATTGGTTGGTGATTCAGTGCCCCACTGTGTCTCCTTGAGCCATAAGGTCCCTTCCATCTTTGCAGTTTTAAGACTACAGTAGAACCTCGCAAGACGAATGCCCCATAAGATGAATTTTTCATAAGCTGAATGAAATTTCCTGGAATAGGCATTTTTCACAAGACGTCGGTTTGTCTCCCAGATGTAGATAGGCAAGTGTTTGAATTGTGCACACCCACAACCCAACGGGGTCATGGGCGTGCAAAATTCAAAAGTGTGGTCTTCCAAGCCAGGATCAAAATGGCCACTGCTTCCCCTTCAGCTTGGACTCCATGCACGGAGGTCTTTAAAGGGCTTCATGCACAAAGCCTGGCAAAGGGGAAAGAAGCAGCTTGCAGATGCGCAACCCTCTGCAACCCATTTGGAGCCCAAGCCTTCCCATAGAAATGCAAGGAGCTCAGGGAACCAGGAGTTCTCTCTGTGCTCTGGGTTTCCTGAGCTGTTTGCCCTCTGAAGATTCATGAATAGAAGAATAGAAGGAGCATGCCAATTGAGGGGTTCTGAATTCTCCTATATTTGAACAATGGCAGAGAAACAAATGGGTTTTAATGGACAAACTAGGAGTAAAAATGCATTCCTACGATGTGTGAAAAGAGTGGTGGTGGTGTGCCATCAAGTCACCTCTGTCTTACAGCATTGCTTTAGGAGTTCTTGATCTCCATAAGGTCTGTCTGTGAAGATTCTCAGTCATCCAGGTGAGTTTATCTGGAAGTTGAGTCATAGCAACTGGACTTCTTTTTCTTGAGAGATAGAAACATTTTGCTGCTCATCCAAACAGCTTCATCAGTCCTACTAGTAACAGTCTTGCTCAGTTCTTACATGGTCTCATGTTTTTGCACTTGTTATTCTTTCTAGCTCCTCCATCATTGCTCTTCCAAACCTCAATCTTCCAATTCCTTGGCTGCAATCTCTATCTGGATTATTGATTAAACAAAAGTATAGAAAATGTTTACCAGTTTCAATTTCTTCATTCTTAACATTAAGCTTATGCAATTTTCTGTAGTCGTTATTTCTGTTTGACTGTAGTCTTTACTTGGTATTCTCTTCTTTTACCATTCTGAAAAGTCAGTTCTTTGAACCACTGCTGCTTTCTGCCAGTAAAAGTGTCATCAGCATGTCTTAATTTATTGATGTTTCTCCCAACAATTTTCACTCATCATTCATCTGAATCTAATTCAGTTTTTCATATGATTTGTTTTGCATATAGATTGAACAGAGGCTACCTTCCCCCTTACCACATTAAGAGGTGCATCCAAGAAGACACTTAAGGACTTAACAACTTTTATTTGGCCAGCATATGCTTTTTGTACACTGTACCTACTTCATCAAATGCAGCTGCAGTTCACAAAATCTTATCGAAATTTATTGGTCTTCAAGATGACACAAGACCCTGTCTTCTTTTTGCTACAATATATTAATACTGCTAACCCCTCATGGACATTTCTTTGATATGTGTGATGATTTATAGCTGTTATGGATACCTGGTCTTTATTAATTGCATTTAAGAACAATGAGTTATTGGTTAAATGTTTTCCTGAAAGAGAAATGCCATTCTAGTCATTTATGCTTCTTGTAAAAATAATTTAAATTCTATTATAACAACATAATATAGGGGTTTCATGTCTTCTTTCTTGTTGTTTTGTATGTTATCTTTTTTCCAACACAAATTGTGTGAAAACATTTTCTTTTTATGTAAAAAAGGTGTTAATCCTATGTAGAGTAGAAGCACTGAAATTTGGTTATAACTAACAAATTCCATCAGAAATTTAGTCATTGCAACTGGACTTATTTTCTGGACTTCAAGAAGTGC
>JAHTLZ010001158.1:0-18515 GCA_023846285.1 Phrynocephalus versicolor | reverse complement strand
CATAGACATAATTGGATCTAAAAACTCTTTGCGTAACCTAGTATGGGCAGGGCAGCGGCACAGTATATGAGAGACTGTGTCCGGTTCGAGATGGCAAAATTTACAAAGCCTCTGGGACGATGGTATACCTAAGTATCTTCCTGAGAGTACTGAGGAGGGGAAAATATTGAGTCTGGCCAACATGAAAGCACGTCTCTTATTTGGATTAATTAGCTTGCGGAAATAACAGAGATCATGGCCAAAGACAGGGGATAAGTTAAAGAAACGTGGAGAGCAGGTCCAATTTAGATTAGAGGAAAGTAATTCAGTTTCTTCTTCAAATAATTTTGCCTTTATGGTCAAGTAAGCTTTTTTAAAATCAAAGTTGGCAAAATAATCAAGAGTAAAGCCTAAGTTGTGAAGTTTGTTTACAAAGAGGGAATCCCAGGTGGAAGTAAAGGGATCCTTTAAGAGGTCAAAAAGTAAGGAACCAGGGGAGGAATTATAATGGAGGGCTAACCAGTATTTGATGGCCCGAGACCATGCCAGAGTGGAAGGTAAGTGAATGCCCAACTCAAGGATCATGGTTGAAAGTTTGATTGTGTTAGGAACACCTAGCATTTGCCTTAAAAAGGAGGCAATTACTAGGTCTACTTTTGTGGAAGCCGCCTTGATCCAAATTGGAACTCCGTACAGAAGCTGACTCAAGGTCTTTGTCTGAAGAACCTTGAGGGCTGCAGGTACATACTGGTTGCCACTATGGTAATGAAAACGGGATACTGCATTCAGATGGAGTTTGGTTGAAGATATTGCCAAGTCTCTATGGAAGTTCCATTCTAATCAGTGGTGGAAATTTATACCTAAATATTTGAATGTTTTAACTTGTTCGACTGGTCTATTGTCAATACTCCAGGATAGTGGTTTCCATAGATGAGAGAAAACTAATATTTTGGTTTTTTCGGAGTTGATTATTAGATCATTAGATATACAGTAAGAATGAAAAGCAGATAGGAGATGGCGTAGCCCAATTTTGGAGATGGAAAGAAGGACTGAATCGTCAGCATAAAGGAGAATTGGTAATGGGGAGTTATTCAAACAAGGGGCGTACTTATCACAAGGAGATAGTTGAGAACGTAAATCAGCAAGGAAGAGGTTGAATAGTTGGGGCGCTAGTATACAACCCTGACGGACACCTTTGGATATAGTAATCTTTTCAGAAAGGGAGCCCTTGCAGTTTATACGGACCTGACATGAGTTGGAGGAGTGAAGATTCCTAATTAAGAAAAGCAGTCGAGAATCAATTCCCCAAGAGGCAAGTTTATGCCATAATAGGTTCCTATTGATAGAATCAAACACACCTCTCAAATCAATGAAAGCAGCATAGAGTTTCCCTTTAAAGTGAGAAGAATATTTTTCTGCGAGGAAAGACAGCAAAAGTGCATGGTCTAAAGTAGATGATCCTGGACGGAAACCAATTTGTTCGTTGCCGGGAAGGCACTTCGCTTCTGCCCAGGCTACTAAACATTTGAGAAGGAATTTTGAATAGAGTTTACCTATAGTGGAAAGGAGACTAATAGGCCTATAGTTGGACGGGGATGTAGGGTCATCCTTTTTGAAAATTGGTACTAAAATAGAAGATAACCATGATTCTGGGAAAATCCCAAAATGGTTGATCAGGGTAAATAGTTTAGCCAGGAAGGGAGGCCACCAGTCAGGGGCATTAATCAGTATTTCGCTTACAATCCCATCGGGACCCGGGGCTTTTCTGGATTTCAAGGTGCTAATCAGTTCTAGTATTTCAGATTCTAAAACGGGAGGCCAAGGGGGAAGGTCAGGGGGCAGGGGAGGAGAAGGGAATACCAGGTCAGAAGCAGCAAAGATTTTAGAATAGTGTGTAGTCCAAGCAGATGGAGAAATGGGAGGAACATCAATTGAAGAGGGAACCGGGTTGGAACAGGACACCAGTTGCCAAAATGCTCTGCTGTTCTTGGAGGAGATGGCGTTGAATAACCTATCCCACTGATTTAGAGCAAAAATGTGCTGTTTCTCTTCCATGAAAAGATGGAAGGACTTTCTAACTGAAAAATAAAGCATTATATAATAGAATGATTTTAGTATTTTAGTATTTAACAATATACTACCAGAGCGTAGATCTCTATGGTCAGACTAACTTTCCAGGAAAGGCCATCCAGCATTATTGCAAGAAACTGCATGGTATCAGAGGCCATCTGGGTGTCAAGGTAAACACCGAATCCATAAACACTTCCAACATAAGCTGCAATCCTAGTCCTTCCAAGAGGAGACTGGTTGAACATCATCTCCAGAAGACTTATGTCATGACAAGGTTAAGCGCCAGTCCAGGCATGAGTTTCCCATTACCCGTTCTGATTTGGGTGAAATGGAAAAGTAGGGGTGAGAATATGAATGATATAGTATAGGGTGACATGTTTTATCATACAGAAAATATCTTTTTTGCATGCATTAATCCCCACAAACATTTCTGTTGTGTCTTACTATTGTGGTGTTTACTATATATCTCTTCATAGTTATATGTGTTTGTGCAGGAAGGCATAAAGGATTAATGCTGATTACCAATGTGGGAGCGTGGAGGCGGGGCCCACATGTTTAAAAGCCTCAGACTGAGGGTTGTGAAGTTTAGATAAGGTTTAGATAAGGAAGATGAGTTAAAGATTAGAGAGAGTCCAATGTAAGATGTGAGACAGATGAGAGAGGTTTGAGAATAGTAAAAGGACAGAATTTCAGTGTATCTGCTTAGTGGAACTTTCAATTAATGGCAGGCAAGAAAACGTGAAACAGCTTGTTGTATTCACTAAATGTTATTTTATTTTATTAACATTACAACTCGACTGGGAGTCAGTTATTTCAACTGGGTAACCCTGAATGGTGGCAGCAAGAATAAAAAGAAGGTGTGCACAGGCCAATGGTTTGTGAAAGGACTGGGAGCTCTGTATAGGTAACACCACACTGTTCCTTAATTCCCATATATTTACTGATATTAAGCTAGCTTTCTATGTTCACATCCAAGCTTATTTGCATTTCTGTCATGCTTTATCAGCATATAGACATGTAAGAGTTCAGAAAAGTGAAATGTGGGCTAGCTGAATTTCATCACTGGCAATCTGTAGTAGTCCAAGCAAGAAGGGCACCTTTGGCAGTTACTTCACGTCCTTCTTTGTTCCGTGACTAGTTTTGTACAGTGACAGCATTGGCCGCGATCATGTGGTTTTGTCCCTGTTTCAGTGTTCCCATGGTCCTGATAACTTGTCTCGTGACAAGTGTTACACGGTCTTGTACCATGACAAACACTGAATTTGTCTAGCTTCCTTTTTCCTTTTTGGGGGAAGCTTAAAAATTCTTTTTCAATATTTGGCTTCTGAAAAGTCAAAATTAAAAAAAAAAACACCCAGACACAGTTTTCCGAGAGAAACAAATGTTTTGTTGCATGACAGTCATTACCACACAGTGTCTTGTCTCAGAACAGAAAGCAGGAACAAAGAGCGACAAGGGAAAACCCTACCCCAGCACCAGATACAGTATTGTCATTCTTAGCACCCATTCCGGGGGCATGGTCAAGACAAATTTCACAGACGTGAAGTAACATTTTTGTTTCGGTTCGTGTTATCACAACACTAACAGAGACAAAATGGACGTGAAGTAACTGTCTTAGCTTTCTATGTTCACATCCAAGCTTATTTGCAATTCTGTCATGCTTTATCAGCATATAGACATGTAAGTGTTCAGAAAAGTGAAATGTGGGCTAGCTGAATTCCATCACTGGCCATCTGTAGTAATCCAAGCAAGAATGGCACCTTTCTCTCTAGACCACTCCTCTGATGAGAAGCCTAAGCTTCACTGGCGTTATAAAAACAAATCAAAGAACTGCTGGATACCTTTGCGGTCTAGGTCTCTGGCTACAAAGCCAGAGATTGGGAGTCCAATTCCAATTGCAGGGGCTAGACTCCATGATCCCAGCTCAGTAGTTTTAAGATTATTTATCTGAGCCATGGTTTACTTACCAAGGTACTTAGTATGAACAGGTGGTACTAAAATCAATCCAAAGAGCTAGAACAATGTCCACATCTGGGGTGGTTACAATACGTGCAGTATGGGAGAGAAGAAGAATGGGGAATGGAAACGGTATGATTTATGTTGCTGGAAAATGATAGTAAAAGTTGTGTTTCATTTTTGGAACAACACTGAATCTTAGTACTACTTTCCCAGAAGGGATGCTAAAATTTTGATTTAGATGGCTCTCTTGTTTTAAGTGATTCTAAAGCACTAGACCATTGGTGACAAACCTTTTAGAGACCGAGTGCCCAAACTGCGATTCAAAACCCACTAATTTTTCACCAAGTGCCCATACAGCAAGTTAACCTGAATACAGGTGGCTGTGGAGGGGCAATGTCAGGTGCCCACAGAAAGGGCTCCAAGTGCCACCTTTGGCACCCATGCCATAGGTTCGCCAGCACTGTACTAGACTGTACAAGGCAGAAGGGGTATTCTTCCATTCTATGATTTTTAATAGTAGCTTTCAGCCTTGAATAGCACATATATTCTTGGACTGCAGTTTTCAGAGATCCTGGCCAGCAGAGCTGGTGGTGAAAAGTTCTGGGAATTGCAGCCCTGGAACACTTGGTAACCACTGTGCAATAATATTGTGAGTGCAGTGCCACAAACAATTTGCTTCTTTTCAAAGCTTTCATTTGACACATTTATAACAATGGTCATGACTAGAATAGGTTGGCAATTGTAATGGATCTCATTGTCAACAGAAAAGCTGCAGCATGCAACACTTGTCATAAAATGGATATACAGTATATGAAGAGTGCCAAGCATACAATAAGCTGCAAGTTAGCATTGTAGCTTGAAATGCAGCCAAACGGAAACAATTCTATATGGGAAGTGTTCTCCGGATCTGTTTTCTATTCAGAAGATGTTTATTGACATAGTTAACTCACAAACTGAGCAGCAAATTTCTTATACAAGCATTGTCACATACGGGTATCTCACTCATCTTGATTTTCTAAGAAATACAGTTGCTTAAATACACCAATCAAGTGTAGTGGGTAGTTGTTAACAAATCATTTCAGAAGTCCCACTGAATTCACAGAGACATCTGGGTGAATGCATTTAGCCAGCCAGAGTGGCCTCCCAGCCAGATGGGTGTAATATAAATTTAATAAATAAATAATAAATGATTTAGGGGTTTGTGCAGCATAAATGGAAATTCACATATGTGTGATCCTCACTTTATCTTTCAGTATGTAAAGAGGTGACTACCATATGTGAAGTGGTCACTCCAATTCAAAAGAAACAAAAACAACAGATAGGCACAGTTTTAATACTTCCTGGTACCACTTCATGTTTAACTAGGATGTGTGGTGTGGGGGGCAATAGGGTGATATAGCATAAACATCATCTGATTGCTCAGATCTTGATCATTTGTTGTTGAATGCATCAACTGTTGATATTGCAAAATAACTTCTGACTGGTGTTGGGTAGCCATATTAGACTGTTGCAATGACAATGAAGAGTCGTGTCTTATCCCCTAAAGCAAGAAAATATCTATGCTTTTATGGACTTCCACCCACTTCATCAGAAAATGTTTTCTCCCCTTGAAAACTATGTGCAATCATGGCACATATCTTCCCCCCCCCCGAGGGGGATATGATTGAGACGTACAAAATTATGCAGGGCATGAGTAAAGTGGATACAGGGACACTTTTCTCCCTCTCACAAAATACCAGAACTAGGGGACATCCACTCAAACTGAAGATTGGGGGAGTGAGAAGACACAAAAGAAAATATTTTTTGACCCAGTGTGTTGTTAGTCTGTCACAGGATGTGGGTTTAAATTAACTACAATTAAATTTAGATTCCATCGGCTTCAAGAGTTCTTCTGCCAGTATTATTAAGTTTAGATCTCACCAAGTGGCTTTTATTTTCAGCGGCAATTCTACATATACAAAAATAAGCCTGATTTGCCCTTTACACTCAGTGGGCTTGTGATTGGACGGGCCAGAGTTCTGTTCGTGCTGGAAGAAAGGAGAGGAAGATGTGCTTTTGTGGTATGTTTCTTGACTCTCTCAACCCCCCTGTGGTCTTGAAAATCTTACCCAGAGGGTTGGGGATTCTACAGAGGAGCCTGGGATGAAGTGCTGGAAGCTTCAGGGGGGAAAGGAAGAGGCGAAAATGGCTCCCAATTTCTCTTCCTCCAGTGCTGATTCTCCATGAGACCCAAGAGTCAAATGATACTTTGTGCTAAGTATATGTCTTGCAAGTTGCAGCCCTCACCATTTTCCAGTATCAGGCTCTCCTGGATTTAACTGCTCCCAGATTCTTCTGGCTAGAAATTCATACCTACCCTATGGACACATAGCGGTTAAAGAAGGAAGAACACCTCTGATGGCACCAGTAGTAGCCTGGATTCAGATTAGGGTCCTATGGGTTTACTTCCAAAGTGTTGAATAATTAATTTTTACTTTTCTTCTTCCTTTTTAAATAATAGGTTATATTGTATTGTTGTACTGTGTTTTTATTGTTGACTATATGATTCTTATATTTCCTTTTATATAGAGAGAGCATATTTTACCAAAACAAATTCTGGGTGTGTCCAACCAAACTTGGCCAGTAAAAGTATTCTGATTCTGAATTCGTATGTAGAGGTTTTAGTGTAGTAGCCCTCAGGCACTTTGGGCTGGAAAAAGTAAACCTTGGCCTGTTCAAAGTTGAACAGCCCTGACTTAGAAAATACCATAAGATCATGCTAAGGATGATTTGATGGCACTTAAAAACAAGAATAGTTATATAATTGAGGCTATATTACTAGAGTGATCTTGTAGCTCCTGCAGAGCCTTAAATACAGTGAGTTTGCAGTGCTTACCTGCCCTCATGCTGGCTGCCTCCCATAGCCTCTTGCTGCCACCATTGTTATGTTTAATATTTGTCTTTTTGTTCCTTTCAAACTGAGATAGCACTATTTCAGTATTACAGATGGAAAGCTTTTGCTACTCGATAAACTCCACAGAAACAATTTACTCTGACACAGGACATCATACAGACCAAAAATATTCAAAATAAAGTTAAAATATGCAATTCTTCCAATGCTATTTAGAATACCTTGCTTTCCAAACAAAAAACATGCTTCCCATTCAAAAAACTCACTCAGCTACATGTTGTGTAAAATGATGCTTTTAAATCGATTCCAACCATACCAAACCTGATGCAAAGCTTGGAGGGTTTTTTATGTATAACAACACCCTTAGTTAACTACACCTTCAACTGGAGCTTTGGTAGTCTGAGATACAGCTTCAGCCAACATTTTTAGTGAGAGCGACAATGCCTTTAAGCATAAAATCTGTGTTTCTCCATTAGAATCATCTATAAAATATGAAGAGGAGGTCTGTTTTAGTGTTGCTGACAGTAAGCCAGTTCCAATTAAAATTCTGAAAGTCGTGATTCACTTCATAAATACAAAGCAAGGTACTTCCTATAATGAGATATTATTTTCTCATTTCAGAGAAACAAAATACTGCCCTAACAGTATATAACTCATACTGGCAAATGGCCAAGTCCTTCCAGGAATCTGGCCCTGTTAAAAATGAAAGTCATGGGTGTGTTTACAACACTTCAGGAAAGAGATTCTGCATTGCTGACTGTTGACATTCCTCGATGGGAAATAAAGCAAAGGCTCATGTCTAAAACAGTGCTATTGTCATAATTGTCTTTCAGTGGTTCATCTGCTATAATCTGCCCAGAATTGTGAATCAGTAACTCGTCAATGGCAATTACAGTATTTGGGGGGGGGGTGCGGAGGGTAAGCCCATCAATGTCTGGTAGCCATTAGAGCTGTATAGTATCAAAACATGGAATACCCCCATCAGTCATAACTGTATGGCAGCTACAGCCCGAATGGAATAAGCATGTGCTATTGTGTTGGCTTGGAACTTATGGCTAGAGAGACTCCCACTTGATTCATTACCTGTTACAGGTGCAAGGAACTTTCAAGTGCACCTTACCCTTTCTTCAGCAGAAGTTGGAAGGAATGCTTGCATGGGTAGCCTGCTCACCCTCAGAATCCCTCATTCAGCATAGCCAATTGTTCTCCATTCACTTCAATGGAGGGAACACATTTTTCTGGGAACAGCAAATGGGGAGACCTGTCATGCAGTAGCTCTGTGTGAACACCGGAGTGAACAAAAGCTTTTAATCAGACTGACTGGGTGCAAAGCAGCAAAGAAAACAGATGCTTAAAACCCATTAAGATCAATTAGCCATAAGTGTATAATAGATTTCTGTGGGACTTAAGCATGCTTAATTTTCTCTGGGTTGCACTCTTCTTCGCAGATTTATGACAGAAAAGAAGGGAGGAGTTTATATGGTGATTCCCCACTACACACACTGTCTTTTTATTGCTGCGTTGGGAAAGGAGGGAGGAGAATTGGTTGACAGATATTTTGCTTTTTTACAACAAAGGACATATTTTTAGCACACTGCACTAAATGAGAAGTAGAGGTACAACTCCCATTAACGATATTGTGGAGTGAATGTGTGGTCCTCTCATTCACTGCACTGAAAACATACCCTTAAGGGTCCCCATAAATCTGAGTTGTTGACCATGTGAAATGTTCTTTTATGGGCAATAAGGACACTGAGAGGCAGGAACATGTTTTTTAAAGCTATGGCCACATAACTGATATTTGTCTGCATAATTCTTCCATTTTTCTAGCCATAACTCTTCACCGCCACCCCACTCCCCGGCTTTCCAGATTCCAAGTTTGTTGCACACATTACTTATATAAAAATGGGGTTTGGGACAATGAGGGAAAAATGATTTTCGCAACTGTATATTTTGTTATTGAATTACTTTGCCATCTCTCTGTTTCCACGAGAAGACTTTTTCAGCGCTATCAGATTAATATACTGTAGTAAATTCCATATATTCTCTTTGAGTAATGTGTAATATCCCTTGTATAAAAAGGGCACAAACTTCAGAGTGTGTGCATGTAGACTCTCTCTTTTCCTGATGAAACAAAGAAATCACTGCTAGTTCTAAATTGTTTGCTTTTGAATGTTATATTTGATTATGCAAATAGAGGTGGGTTTGTATAGCGGTTCACTTCTTCGACAAAATGTAATTCTATTTTGTGCCTAAGAACGTCGAACATGAAAATATTAGGAATTGACAGTGCCATAGCATGCTTTCCCTTCAGTGTGATCAAGAGGCCTCTCAAACAGCTATGGAGAGAGGCTTTCCACATAATATATGTGGCATTTTTAGTTTATCCCAACCTATTGGTTGTCAAGTAGACAAGTTTTTTTTAATGTACTGAACTAATTCAGCTTTATTTCCACTTGACGTTTCTTTACAGAAAATGTTCACCACGCCAATTAGGAATGTATGTGTATACATTTCAAATGATTTCTTAGTAATCCCAAACAGTTGTTGTTATCATGTGTCATCGTCATCAAGTTGGTTCCTACTTATGATGAATGTGAGATCACTTTGAAGTATGGGGATCATGCACCCTCCTAGTAAGCCAAACTGCAACCCAGATTTCCTGAGTCCTAGTGCAACTCCCAAACCACTGTATCACACACTTTCTCATCCTTATTAATTAAAAACACCCACAGAGATTTGGCTGCAAATATATTGTTATTTCACTTTTCTTGGTGGTGGGAGGGAACAAATATTCTTTAAACCATGGAATTCCATGGGGTTGTGGGAAGGAACAACCCAGTCAGTTGCAAATGATGAGGTTTGTCTTATGCACCAACATTGTCCCATAAGGGAGAGTACATATGATTGTTCCTGAGGTTCAGCTGTAATTCTACTCAGTCCACTTGTTATTCTATATGCTGTCTATTGTTATACATTACACCTTGGTTTAAGGGTACCTTGGTTTAAGAGCGTTTTGCAAGACAAGCAAACATTTCTTCTACATTTTGCCTTGATCAACAAGCAGTGTCTTCCAATGCAAGTAACTGGAGCAGGTCACGTGTTCCCAAGAGAGCCAATGGTGGCTCTCTTTCTCTTTCTCTTCCCCCCTGCTGGATTGTGGGTGTTTGTCTGGAACATTCCATCTCAGGCAACCTCCAAAGTAGAGGGAGGCGAGAGGAATGGAGGTTTCCCTTGCACCAGCCAGGAACATTTTCAAAGGGAAGGGCAGTTTAGGGGTTTGTTTTATTTTTTGTTATATTTATATTTAATTTGGTTCCAACATCCTTTCTTCTTTTTCAAACCATTTCTTTATTATTGTCACATTAAAAACACAGAGTAAAATCCAGTTGTTAGTCCAAAGCACAGCAGCTTCTGCAGTCATTTACCTAAACCATGGGGTGGATGTGGACTTCTTGCCAACTTGTTTTTATGAGTTTTGTCATTTTGTAAGTATAGTGTGTGGTCTAAGGGACCCCAGGACAAATCTTCTGAGTTTCCGTTATTTCTCATGGGGAAATTTGCTTTGATATAAGAATGCTTTGGTTTTCAAGCATGTTTCTGGAATGAGTTATGCTCATAAACCAAGTAGAGATGGGCACGAATAAAAAAATTGGCATTTCGTTTGTCGTTTGTCGTTTAGGGCATCCGTTTCAATTTGTTTCCATTTTTCGCGAATTTTTGCAAAAAATTCATTTTCGTTTTCGTTTGTTTCATTACCATTTTGTTACCATTTATTTCAATTTTTTTGTGATATTTTTAGCATTTAAAGCAGTTCACTTGTATTGCCGTAATGAAAATGAAACACATGACAAAATTTCCGGTGTTTCTGTTCGTTTCGTTTCATTTTAGAGACAAAATTCATTTGTCGTTTCATTGTGTAATGAAATGAAAAAACGAAAACAGAAACAAAAAATTGTTTGTTTCGTGCCCATCTCTAAAACCAAGGTATTACTGTATCAGAAATCAACTACCTGTGAACCAGGCTGTCACTGTTGTTCAGCCATGAAGGGAAGCTGGTCTAAGGCTCCTCTTGAGGAACCAGCTTGCTGTGAGTCTTCTAGCTATGTAGAAGGAGCTATTTTGTTGAGCTGCAAGAACTGGTTGCATCCCAGCCAGCCCTCAGAAGAACTATAATGTCAAAAACTAGTCCCTGAATCTGCTTTTTTACTGCTCCTTTCTCCTCCTTTTTTTCTTTTCTGTCATGTCTTTGAGACTATAAGCTTGAGGGCAGAGCTGTCTTGTTTTTTTATTGATCTGTAAGCCATTCCGGGAGCCTTTCCAGCTGGGAGTTTTCCCATATGAAGCTCTCCATTCTTCAGTGAGGAGAAAAATACTTTAAATAAATAAAGAATTAAAAAATAAAGCTGGTCTGTGTACTAGGTGTGTATCTAAGGGTGCATATCTCTTTCTTTAAAAAATAAAGGCCTTTCTTTGTCCTGTACTGGTAATCTTGCTGCAGTAATCAGAACAAATGCTGTTAAAGATGGGAATCTTTGACTGTAATATTGTCAAAATATGTGGAAAGACTTTTTGTTTTATAATTTTTTCATCAAGGACTTTTCATCCTGGCCAGACCCTGCACTCCTGTTTCCAAAAATTAATAATAATTAAAGGTGGGCGCGAATCAGAAAACCCATGGTTAGGGTTCATCTGGTTCAGGTCCACCCTTGGTTCGGTTCGAGTTAGGGTTTGTACGAATTTAAAAAAAAAAGGTTCGGGTTCTTACTGGCCACGGCAGCAGCTCGGTGGTGGCCGTGGTGGTGGTGGATCGTGGTCCCTAAAGCAGGGGCTTTTTGAGGTGCTGGCATGGGGCCAGCACCTCTTTTTTTGTTTGTTTTCAAACGCCCAACGTGCGGCCCCTGAGGTCAGGTGGGCACTTCTTTTAATTTTTAATTTTTTTCTTGATTTTAGAGCACTGACCTGGTCACCCCTGGGGCCTGGTCAGCACTCCTTTTTTACTTTAAAAAATGTTTTTCAAGCACTGACTGCGTGGCCCCTGTGACCAGGTCAGCATCGGTTTTAATTTTTTTTAATATATTTTTTCTTTATTTTAGGTTCTGTGGCCCATGGGCCGGGTCTGGTGCTCGTGGGCCAGTACTGGGCCCGCACACCGGATTGGGTGTTTTCTTTTCTTTTTTTTGCTGGCTATGGACGGTTCTGCACCTGCGGCCAGTTCTGCAGACCAGGGGCCGGATTGGGAGTTTTCTTTTTCTTTTTTCTTTTTTGCCGACCACGGCCAGTTCCGCACCTGCAGCTGGTTCTATGGCCCATGGGCCAGGGCCGGTGCTCACGGGCCAGTACTGGGCCTGCACGCCAGATCATTTTTTAAAAATTTTATTTAATTTTTAAAGCGCCGACCGTGCGGCCCCTGGGGCTGGGTTGGCACTGGTTTTATTTTTATTTTTTCCTGTATTTTGGGTGCCGACCCGGTCACCCCTGGGGCCGGGTCGATGCTCCTTTATTTTATTTTATTTTATTTTATTTTATTTTATTTTATTTTATTTTTATTATTACTTCCAGGTCTGGCCACGTGGCCTGCGCTACAGCTGTAGCAAGGGCCAGTCAGCTTTTCTTTTTGAAGCACCAACTGCACAGCCCCTGGGGCCCAGTCAGCACTGGTTTTATTTTTAATATATATATATATTTCATTTTAGGGCATCAAGCCGGCCACCCTGGGGCCATGTTGATGTTTCTTTTTTTCTTTTCTATTTTTTTTCATGCACCGACCTTGCAGTCCCTGGGGCTGGGTTAGCACTTCTTCTTCTTTTTAAAATATTTTTTCTTGATTTTAGGGTGCCGACCTGGCCACCTCTGTGGCCAGATTGGCGCTCCTTTATTTTATTCTATTCTATTCTATTCTATTTTACTTCCAACCATGTGGCCCATGCTACAGCTGTAGCGAGGGCTGGTCGGCTTTTTTTTTCTGGTCGCCCCTTCCTGCAGCCAGGAAGACCAGACCAGGAAAACCAGCACCAGGTAGGAGACATTCCCCGCACCGACAATAACGAAACAAAGCAAAATGAAATGAACCATTTTTGGGGTTCATTGAAGCTGGAGTAGCAAGCTACTCTCACAAAACAATAGTTTGTGGGTGTTCTCTTATCCATGGTTTTCATTATCCATTGGAAAGCATGGAACTGATCCCTAGCAGATACTGGGCTCCTGCTGTGTATGCTAAACCAGGCCTGCACAACAGGTTGACCGCGGGCTACCAGTAGCCCACCTTTTCCCCTCTCATCTAGCTCCAACTGGTAGCTTCCCACTCCTTGCCCCCAAAAGCCCAGCAGCCAATCAGGTGCTGGGGCTAGTCTTGGGGTCCTCTAACATCCTCCCCTACACCCCACCCCTTTCCAGGGTTGCTGGGTGCCCAGTGCTGTGGAGGAAGATTGCTTGGCCACCAAAGTCTTTGGGCACAGGAGGCGCATAGCGGCAGCAGTGCGGTGCTTGCTTTCGCAGTGTTGGGAGTGAGATGAGGCTCCCAGGCATGGCACTTTGCAGCCTTCCCGGCACTTGCAGAGGAAGAAGCCACCTCCGCTGTCACCATGCTGCTCGCACAGCTGGGAGGCGAGCCCTGGCCGGACATGGAGTTGGTGGATATGGAACCTGATGTGGTGGAGGGGAGCCATCCAGGCACAGGCAAGGGGGAGACTGGGGCATGAGTGGCTGTCCTGGTTTGGGGGTCCCCACTAGGCAGCCTTGCCTCCCTGTGCCTTTCTTCTGTTGAGGAAGGTGGGCAGAGAAGTGGCAGATCACTGAATATGAAGATGTGGGTGCTGCCAGGGGTGCCATCGCCTGCCCCATCCCCAAATACTCCAACTTTATTGGGTTAAAATTTAACTTGAAAAAAAATTAACCTTAATTTTCATGTAGTAGCCCTTAGGCACTTTGGGATGGAAAAAGTAGGCCTTGGTCTGTTCAAAGTTGGACAGCCCTGTGCTAAACAAATACCCAGTGTGGTATAATGACTGGAGAGACGAATTAGGACTCAGAGTGTTGGGTAGTCAACTCCCATCTCAGCCATAGAAACTCACTGTTGATATACAACTTGTAAAGCCATACCTTAAATATCTCACTTACTTTGTAAGTCCTGTTAGGGCTGCTGTATGTCAGTTCTAACATGATTGCAACATATGCTAAAGACCATAGAGGAGTGTAGTGGACAGTGTTTGGCTTTATGTTTATAGTGGATTTTATTTATTTATTTATTTATTTATTTATTTATTTATTTATTTATTTATTTATTTATTTATTTATTTATTTCCCTCCCATCTGGCCTAAAAAGTCACTCTGGGTGGTTACATAAATTTGTGCCTTTCACGAATATGCTATTGAGGTAAGCACAGGTCCTCACATGGGTAGAATGGAGCTTCCACAATTTGATATCTGACTGCGCTTGTGCCTTCTGGTCAGGCTTTTTAGAAATGTCTCTTACATATTACAAGGAAAACAGAAAATTGTGGTGAGGTTGGGAAACTTGGGGATCTCCACATATGGCCTTTTGATGGTCGAATAAGCTTTCTTCAACCAAAAAGTCACATATCACTTGGGAAAATAACATCAAATGGACCTCAACAGTTAGAGATGTAATGACATACAATGCAAGTGAGCAGACAATAGAAGAGGAGGCAGCAGTATGGTAATGAAACACTTGCCAATCTCAGCCCCTGGGCCGCAGGTCTTAACCATGGAGATGGCAGTGTCAAGGGAAGTGTACCGCACCGTACACCGCTCATGAGGGATCTTATCATTTACTGACGAACCCTCCGGGTAGGACAGGTAGGACAGGTGGTGGATAAGCCTGTACTCACCGGAGTTTTCTTGGGAACAATGCCCAAAGGTGACACTCAGAAGTGGGAGGTGGAAGAATCAAGGAATGGTCCCAGAACCCGACCCTTCGCCACCTCCTTGTTGATCTTGTCCCGGACTAGATCCTCAAAGCCCTTAATGGATTTAAGATTGCTGGCAAATATAGGTACCCTGGGGCCCAACGCAGGAATGTGGAAACCCCAGAGAAAGCCCCAAAGAAGGTACAGGGCGGCTGCCCTGTCCGGGTAGCGTCGAAGCAAATGACGCAAGGGATTGAGTTTGATAGGGCTAGGTCCCTTTGGGAACCGAGCCCACTCCTGGAGGGGTTTTCTTGGCACCAGCATCACCGCCTGAGGGTGAAGTTCGCTTACCCTTGGGGCAGGCGGTAGCAGCATGCCCCCCCCACAGCTAGAGCAGATGTGCTTGAATCTGCACTGCCGTCAGTTGCAAGAGCCCTCGAGGTTAAACTCCCAACAGGCCAGGCGGGGTTGAACCTCCTGGCCCGCCGCCGGGTGGGCTGATGCTGGCTGGTTCTGCATACCAGATGGCCACTGTCAAAGTGGTCAGCTGAAATGGGCCGGGCCGGGGACATGATTTTCATCCAGAGGGGCCCGTAAGGTTCATCCCAACGAAGGTTCATCCCAACGCCGAACCAGCGAATTCCAAATGGGCCCTGTGAATGGTATCCATGTACTCAACCAGGGCCAAAGCATGCTCGGGGTGAGCCTTGATAATGATAGCAGCGTAGATAAAAAATGCTGAGAGCCACTTGGTCCAGCATCTTTCGGGCTTGCGTTTGTGAAGTGTCTCTCGCTCTTTCTCATCAAGCCTCTTAAAAGACTCCCTGTCAATCTCCCTGTTCAACAGGTCAAATACATCCACATAGCTACCACTGAGAATTTTTTCAATGGTCGCTTGCGAAAGGGGCAGGCACTCGTCACCCTCCAGCAATTCCAATGAAGATACAATGGCTGTGTTGGCAGGAGGGTTAGCTTGCACAGCCATATCCTGTGTAACCGGAAGCCTGTTGGTCGCTGAGCAAGGCTCCTGTGCAGGCGGGGCCTTGGCCGCAAGTACGGCCAAAGAGGGAGGTACCCCAATGCCGGGCCCAGAAGGGGCCAAATTCAAAGGCGGAGTAGAAAGAACAGCAGGCCGAGGGGATGGTCCCCATGGCCAAGGGCAAGCAGGAGTGGAGATGTGGTGCGGCAAAGATTCACCCAGTGCCAAGTTCCCAGAGGACGCAGCTGTAGCCGCTGGGCGATCACGGCCAGTGAAGGAAAGATCGAGGGCCAGGTCCTGAGCCGTCAGCGTCCCTGGGGTGTCATGCCTGGATACTCTGCCGGTCCCTCTGCCAACAGGTAAGGCGCCCGAAGTGGATGCCTCGGAAGGGGCTGCCTGTTGGAGCTGGGCGGCCACAGACACACCTTGGCGAGTAAGAGCAGCCAGCTCATCTTCAAGAAAGTCAATGCGAGAAAGCATTAATTTTCCCATTCTGTGTAATTCTGCCCACTTCTGGGCCTTGGTGCTTCGAACCGCTCTGCCCCCCTCACCCCCTCCCACCAGCCCCCTGGCTCGTGCCCTAGCCTGTTCCAATTGACTAAGCTTATCCCAAGCTGCCGAATAGTCAGGGAGAGCCTCATCAGAGGATGAACTAGAAAGCTGAGGGGCCGGGTTGCGGGGGGGGGGCGCCCTGCATTTTGCAGGGGCCTTGCCTTTAGATTTAGATGGGCGCTTCTTGGGCACCATAATGCCAGCAGAAGATGCAAAGGCCAGGGAAAGTGAGGTATGCCAAATTGACTAACTGGATATCCCACTGATGTCAAAGTCCACATAGCAGAAAAACTATACACAATGAAGGTGTCTGCAGCCTCCCCCCTTGTACAATAAAATCAATGTTTTAAAAGTCCTTAAGTGTGTGTGTGTGTGTGTGTGTGTGTGTGTGTTTTGTTATTTTTATTTATTTATTTATTTATTTATTTATTTATTTATTTATTTATTAACTGAAACTGTGGGGACTAAGCCCCACCGAGGCAAGGTGGGATCCAAGCCCCGGGGCGCTGCCCACGGTGGAGGGAAACCCCCAGGAGTCCCCAAGAAAAGGAGGCAAAACAGCCAGGCAGCACAAAATGGCATCTCAAGCACACCCAAAATGGCGGCTGCCTCCCACCCCACTGAAAGCCAGGCCAGGAGAAGCCACCATCGGTTCAACACAGAACGAGCTTGCACAAACGCGAGCCGCAAATGAGCGGCTGCAGCGGCCAAGGAACCTGTCTGCCCTGGGGACTGCACCCTAACCCCTAACTGGCTCCCTCCCACGAAGCCCGTCTGCCGGTCCCTACCTAACCCACCCACTAAACCCTCCCACCAACAGCCCAGAGCAAACCAGGCGGCCCGGCTGAGGTACGGGTCGCAAGGAGAAGGTGCGTCCTCGCGTCGGTGAAGGCAGTGGTGCCGCGCTACCGCCGAGGCCGCTGCGGCTGCGGCCGCACAGCCACCAAGGCTGCTGCCACTGCAGAAGCCCTTATCAGGGCTCCGATCGGCAGCACAGCTGATTGGCGGCAAGAAAAAGCCAACTGGCTAGAGCGCGGCAAGGCCGCAAGCCTCCACCGCTGCCACCGCCAGTCAGGGGCGATCCTCTGCCGCCAAGGCCCCGACCGAAGTGCCCTAGAAGGGCCGGATCCAGGCGGCATGGACGAAGCCGGCATCCCCCTCCGGTAAGGAGCAAAAACCTAGAGGAGTGGGAGGGTGCCGGCTGGAGCGCACAGATCGTGCGTCCGCAGCCACCAAGGATCCCAAAAACTGACAGCCTGGGAAGGGGGTGGGAGCCTACTTATAGACTCCCATCCCCGGGCAAGAAGTCTGGGACCGGGGAGGCAAATGCGCCCCTCCCCCAATGAATGGGGGTCAGAGCTGCCCTTCTGGATGTTAAAAAGAACAAAACAGAGACATGGAGAGACTGGTGTGAGAGGTCTGTAGCAAGCTCTCAGTATAGCATGCATTTTGATCTTCCACATATTCCGATATGATGAACAGGTCTTAATGTGCCACACACATGCCTTTGCCCCCCACACAATGCGCAAGGAGAGATGTTTATTTGAATCTGGCATCTGACTAACCTTGGAAATCCAGGCCCCTAATGAACAATGTTTCAACTGATGGTTGAGGAAGATCCTAAAATTGAGATAAATACAGTATTTCCTGGTTCAGATGTTAACATTCTAGTAAAAAAAGAAAATGATTAAACTGGGACTTAAGAGGCTTGCCACTAGAATATCTTCTTATGGGGGGAAAGAACAACCCCTCACACTTTGTAAGATGTCACCACATATTCTGTCAGCCAAATTTTAAAATGACTAAACTATAATCTGTACATCTCTCTCTCTCTCTCTCTCTCTCTGTGTGTGTGTGAGAGAGAGAGAGGGGGGAGGGGGGAGTCTCGCTGTTGAAATCGTTATACAAACTTGTAAGTGCTTTCAGGATCATAACATTTAGCACCTGAACATATGCTGCAATTTCCATGCACACACCACATAAATAAAGAGAAGTGTTAGCAATCTGTTTAGAAAATGCCATCACTTAGCTGCAAAGGAGCTGTTACAATCCTGATGTCATTTTATCGAGTCAGTTGTAAGTTAGAGACAAAAAAGAGGTGTTTAAGGTGCAACATTAAAACAGGATGTGTGAGTGTGACTTGAAAGAAAGAAGGAAGAAATGAAATTCATGATAAATGGGACAATCAACATTACTAGAGCAGTCACGGGCTGTGAGA
>JAHTLZ010001157.1:0-10818 GCA_023846285.1 Phrynocephalus versicolor | reverse complement strand
TGGCAGGGAGTTCCATAGACTTACAACGCGCTGGGTGAAAAAATATTGGCAGCCTGCATACTTTAATTAAACTGTAAACCGCCCAGAGACTACTTGAAGTGGCATGGGGCGGTATATAAGCAGAACAATTTAAAAAAGAGATAGGTGCTGATTTTCTCTTTTCTTAGTAGCACAACATTAAGAAGAATCTAGATGCCATAAATTCTCTTTGTTGTGCAGCTGCTGAAAGCGTAGAAACCTCTCTCCAGAAGACACTTGGCAACACTGCCACATACCCATCTTCCTCCTCTCCTGTGGGCAGAAGTGCACATGCACATAAAATAAAGTAGGGGCTTACCCCCCCACACACACACACAGAAGCCCTGCACTGAGCAACCACTAGCCCCCTGTTGTGCTTTAACATACCATTGACTGATAATGCTGACCACTTCCAGGATTTTCGTAGGCGATATAGAACAAGGCAGATACCACCTTTTGAAACAGTCGGGCTCTTATCCACAAGAGAAGGACACATGTAAAGATCTTTGTGAACAGCAACTATGGAGGGCCATTGGTTCCCAAACAGGTTGGGAGAAAAATCCTACAATTTGCATTGCTTGTGCTTCCTAGGCGGGGAGGGGGCCATTCTCAACCACAGACCCCCTTGTGCTATGTAACTGTATCTGAAAACCAATCCGGATGCGACAGAATTAACCACAGTACCCACCAATGCAAAATATTTCATGAGGGATCAAAGTTGCAGCCTATGAGAGCTGAAAATCTATTATTGCTAACAGGTCTGACGTGGCAAGGAATTCTAATTATTTCCCTGTATTGTATTTCAAGCAAAAAATAATAATCAACTACCACTTGTGATACTAGCATATAACACAGGTTTTGGAAAAGGGAGTCGTGTTAGTCTGTGCAAGAAATCCAGCCCCCCCCAAAAAAAAAATCAGAGAAAAACAAAACATAACAAAACAAAAGACACAAAACATGTGGCACCTTAAAGACTAACTATCATATTTTAATGTAAGATTTCATGGACACGTCCACTTCTTCAGACATATAGTAGCAGAATGAGTTGTGCAATATTCTGCTGCTATATGTCTGAAGTGGATATGTCCATGAAATGTTACATTAAAATATGAAAGTTAGTCTTTAAGGTGCCACATGTTTTTTGTTTTGTTTTCTTTGATTTTTTGTCTGGAATTCATTAACATGGTTACCTTCTCCAAAACCTGTACTTTAGGCTACTACCACAAGGGGCCAGTATCGTGGCCAAGACCTGCCCTCTTGAGGCCATTGGAGTTGAAGACGTTTGAATTCAAGCAAGGATTTCTGTTCCCTGGCCTCTTCCAGTTTGGTTCACTCTCATTGGACCCCTTGCGGAAGCCAGGAAGAAGCAAGGCAGCTGCCAGGCTTCCCATGGAGAAGGTTCTAGGGTCAATCCCTGATACCTCCATTTAAAAAGATCTCAGGAGCAGGAGATCTGGAGGTGGCCTCCCCGGAGAGCCGCCCCCAAAAAGCAGGAAATACCGAGACTCCCAGAGCCTGAAATTGGGAAATGGAGTTCTCCCTCTCTCTCTCTCTTAAGATTAAAGCTATTCTAATTCTGGATCCAAGAGTCCCATTTTGTAACCGGAAGGGCAGCTGGTGTTAAGGAAATCTCTGCCTTCTGCTCTCTTCCAATTCTCAGGGTCATGGATGGGACAGGATGGATGGGTCACCGGCCAGCCAAAGAGAAACCACCTCCCCTTTTCTGGAGAACTGAAGTTTTAGAGAACTTCTCTCTCTCTATATATATATATATCTTTAAACCATTTAAAAGCTCATGCACCCAATCCACGGCCGCTTCTCTGATTCACAGACCAAAATGCAGAACAGTTCAGGGTCCAGCAAAAAAATGTCTCTGTTGATGGCTTAAGTCGCTGCCCCCCTCCAAAAAAACAAAAAAGAAGAAGAAGAAGCTCCACGCCAAGGCATCACATCGCTCGTGCCATCAATTGACTTCCAAGACTTCCGTCTCGTCCAAGCCGAACTTTGTCTTGTGTTTGTCAAAGAGTTTAATCAGAGAGTTCATATAGAGGCTGTGATAAAAGTCTATTTCCTTCTGGCTCGGGTTTTCGATTTTGGGAATGGCGATCGGCTCCCCGACTGAAAGGCAAAATGAGAGAGCGAAAAATAAGGGTGTAGAATCATAGAGTTGGAAGAGACCTCAAGGGCCATCTAGTCCCACCCCCTGCCATACAGGAACCCCATCACAATATTTCCGACTGATGGCCATCCAGCCTCTGCTTAAAACCCTCCAAAGAAGGAGACTCCACCACCCTCCTTTGTGGCAGTATCTTCCACTGCTGAACAGCTCTAACCGTCATGAAGTTCTTCCTAATGTTCAAATGGAATCTCTTTTCCTGTAGTTTGAAACCACTGCCCCAAGTCCTAGTCTCTGAAGCCATGGAAAACAAACCTGTTCCCTCTTCAACGTCACATATTTTCAAATATTTAAACATAGCTATCATATCCCCCCTCAGCCTTCTTTTTTGACAAACATTCCCAATTCCCTAAGCTGTTCCTCATATGACATTTCCTCCAGACCCTCAACCATCCTGGTCGCCCTCCTCTGCACCCGCTCGAGGTTGTCAACATCCTTTTTAAATTGAGACGCACAGAACTGGACACAGTACTCCAGGTGGGGTCTGACCAGAGCAGAATAGAGTGGTACTATCATTTCCCTTGATCTAGGCACTATGGTTCTGTTGATGCAACCAAGAATCGCATTGGCTTTCCTGGCCGGCGCATCACACTGCTGGCTCATGTTCAACTTGTGGTCCACCAAGACTCCCAGATCCCTCTCAAAGGTACTATGATGTCCAGGAAGGCCCAGTGACCCTCCCCACTCCACCTTAACCCTAACTAAACCATCCTTCCTACCCCTTGGCAACTTCCAGAGGTCAAGGACTACAACTCCTCTTGTCCCCAGTTGGGTGGGGATGAAGGGCACTGAAGTCCACCGTTGCTGGACCACATCACAGAAGCTGCTAAGCAGCGCGCAGATTGGTTGCCAAAAGAATAAACCAGGGGAAACCAACATCTAAAAGAGTGGCGTTTGGGAATCGGTGGGGACGCACGAGTGGCACCTCGTGAACAACGTCCAGGCAAAAAAGAATTCCAACCTTAAGGTCCCTTCTGGCTCTTTGTTCTGTGTTTCTAACATTTCTAAATTTCTAGATTGGAAGTTTGGTTCTGTTGCCAGTGGCCTGAACTGAGATAATGTTTTTTTTTAAAATCCCATCAAATTAATTTGGCAATGCCACAGATTCTTGGGTGTTCTCTTTGCTGCTCCCTTGTGAAATCATCATGTTCGCCAACACTGTCACAGCTTGTGCCTTTTCGAATTTCATTTCCCACTAGCCTTACGAGCTGATCTGTCCATATCCCGAAAACCTTGACAAAGTTCCTTTTCTGGCTCGATCTCACACTGGTAGGACCTTCTGTGAGTTGTGCCCCATGAAAGTCACTTTTCTCAGTTCCTGCCTCACCTTTGTGTGCACAAGCCTCCTCTCGTCCACCAGATGAGAGGAGGCTTTTTCACCCAGCGCGTTGTTAGTCTATGGAACTCCCTGCCACAGGATGTGGTGATGGCATCTGGCCTGGATGCCTTCAAAAGGGGACTGGACAGATTCCTGGAGGAAAAGTCCATCCCAGGTTCCAAACCATGATGGAGAAGTGTCATCTCCAGGCTGAAAATCTGGGTACTTCAAGGGTTAGATGCAGGGGAGGGGTATCAGGAGACAGGATTCTAGTTGTCTCGTGCGCTCCCAGACGCTTCTGGTGGGGCCACTGTGAGATACAGGAAGCTGGACTAGATGGGCCTTTGGCCTGATCCGGCATGGCTGTTCTCACGTTCTTATGCTAGTCCATCAACAAGTAGACCACTTGGCTACAGAATTGTGGTACGCTGCCCCCTCATCATCATTATCATCATCATCACATGGCGTCAAGTCAATTCTGACTTTACGGCAACCCTTTTCAGGGTTGTCCAGGTAGAGAATACTCAGATATGGTTTCCCATGTCCTTCTTCTGGGGGTGCCCTGGGACTGCGCACCTTCCCCAAGGCTACCAAGGCTGGCCAGACTCACAGGCAGCACAAAGAGGAATCAAACAACTTCTGGCTCTGCAGCCAGAGATCTAAAACACTGGGTTACCTAGCCAGCCCTCTGAAGACACAACTGGGATCTGTCTGTCTTTTAATCAGATCAAGGTGGAATCTCTACTCCGCTGGTCGGCATTGTTCCTTTGGATAATCTCCATACAAAATATCCATTTTGTACGTCCATCTGCTCAGCAAATTCTTTTGAACAGTAACCCCCCGCCTATCGCGGGGGTTAGGGACCCACCCAACCCGCGATGCCTGAAAATCTGCGATATGCGGAAGCAGGTTGGGGGGGGGACAATCAGATCCACCTGCCGCCGCCGGTGCGCACCAGTCCAAAAAGTCTTGGGGTAGCGCGCGCTGGCGGTGGCAGGGGAATTTGACCTCCCGCCGTCTTGGGCGTCTCCATTGAAATGCATTGGGAATGCATTTCTATGGAGATAATTTTCCCCGTTGGAAAACACTGGCTCAATGCATTCCAATGGGGAAAATTTCTCCATTGAAATGCATTGGCTCAATACATTTCAGTGGAGATTGCGGGCGGCAGCCAACGCTGCCCCCCCAGCTCCGAGGCCTCTCGGGGTTGCCCGGGGGGGCGTCGGGGAGCAATCGCACCGCCCCCACCCCCCATGTCTCCGAGTCCTCTCAGGGGGTGCTGGGGGGAGGCGGGGAACAATGTGATTGCTCCCCGCCACCCACCCACCCACCCACCCTGCGCGGCTCCAATAGCGCAGGTACTGCGATCCCGCGATACAGTAGGACTGCAGTACCTGAACCGCGAAATGGCGGGGGGTGGCTGTATTTCATTGCTATAAGCAAAGCAAGTTTCCTTTAAGGCAGTGGTGGTGAGCCTTTGGCGCTCCAGATGTTTTGGACTACAGCTCCCACAGTCCTTTGTCATTCGCAATCCAGGCTCAGAATTCTGGGAGTTGCAGTCCAAAACAGCTGGAATGCCAAAGGTTCCCAACCACTGCTCTAAGGTGTACAGCTATGAAACTCTGACCCACCTACAGCGATCGTTCCCAGCCCCCTCGGTGCCAGTCGTGATGGAGCCCCATGCAGGAGCAGAGCCACACTTGCAAAATGCCAAGCCGCACCCACCAGGGCTGGCCGTTAAAGGGACTCGTAGCGCAGTGGACAAACTGGTGTCCTACAGCTGGGGTTCAATCCAGGTAGCCGGCTCAAGGTTCACTCAGCCTTCCATCCTTCCGAGGTTGGTGAAAGAAGTCCCCAGTTTGCTGGGGGAAGGGGCAATGTGTCGCCTGCATAAATAAATTGTAAACCACCCAGGGTGTGTTTTAAGTGCTATGGGGCGGTATACAAGCAGAACGCTTTGCTTGAAGCATGTATGTTAGTGTGTGTTTCTGCAGATTAGAGATGGGCACGAATCAAAAAAATGGCATTTCGTTTGTCATTTGTCGTTTCTCGGGTCCGTTTCGGTCCGTTTCCGTTTTTCGCGAATTTTTGCAAAAACTTCATTTTCGTTCATTTCGTTACCATTTTGTTACCATTTATTTCAAATTTTTGTGATTTTTTTTTAGGATTTTAAGCAATTCACTCATATTGCAGTAATGGAAACGAAACGCACGACAAAACTTCCGGTGTTTCTGTTCGTTTCGTTTCATTTTAGAGACAAAATTCGTTTGTCATTTCGTTGCGTAACGAAATGAAAAAACAGAAACGGAAACGGAAAATTGTTCGTTTCGTGCCCATCTCTACTGCAGACCATTTGCTTCCTCAAACACAAACAGCGTCATGGGTGTGACCAACTTCCTTTTCTCTCTGGTTAAATCTAGTGCCTCCCATGGTAGCAATTATTCCATGTCCTTAATCCAAACTCGCAACTGTGCACCAAAGGAGGTGGGGCAGGGGGGAAGAGGACAGTTAGGTTTCATGCCACGTCTTTGTGCTAACCCAAGGGAACCGACCGCCTTCCGGGTACTCCTTACCAACAGTGGTGATGGGTTTGGAGTAGGGGACCAAACCCCAGCTGGTGGCCGAGAAGAGGCCTCGTCCATGGAAGATGCAAGGCGCAAAGCCCACATATTTCTGGAACTTCTTCTGGACCCACCTTCCCCAGGAGCCCTCTTCAAAGATCACTTGCTTGTAGACCTCGTTCTCACCAAACGAGTAGATAGGGACCAGATCTGCCCTGGAAGAGGAAACCAAACCAGTTGGCCAGGCAGGACGCTCAAGCCGGGGAGAGCTTCAGGTATAGGTAGACATGGGCAAGCTGCCTAGATGCCCTAAGCACATCGGATCTCGCCTGATTTCGGAAGCTAAGCAGGGTCGGCCCTGGTTAGGACTTGGATGGGAGACCACCAGGGAATAACAGGTGCTATAGGCGCCTGGAGTAGGAACTGGGAAGCCACTCCAGTATTCCTGCCAAGAAAACGCCATGGACATGGGGGCCACGAAGAGTCGGTCACGACTGTTAACGACACAACACACACAGAGAGAGAGACATGGGCAACAAGCCTGACGAACCACACGTCGTGTTGCCCACGTCTAGGGGGAAAAAATACCCTTTAAAAAAAAAACTACTGCAACTGGAAGTGCCAGTACCACCTGTGGTGATACCAAAATACAGTATTTTGGAAGTCATAAAACAAAGGAGTTCATTTATTTGAAATTCTGTCCGTTGGTCACTTCGCAAAGGATCAACTGCCCTGGCCAAGGAGGAAACTCAAGGGAGCAAGACAGTTCCTAGCACATACTTCCAGGTGCTTTTGATACATGAGCGGATGGCCTGTTGGTTTTCTCCGGCCAACACCACCACCAGCAGTCTTTACCCAGCGGGTTGTTAGCTTGTGGAACGCCCTGCCACAGGATGAGGCGATGGCATCTGGCCTGGATGCCTTCAAAAGGCAATCGGACAGATTCCTGGAGGAAAGAGTCCATCACAGTTTACAAGCCATGATGGGAGAGGTGCAATCTCCAGGCTTAAAACCAGGGTACTTCAAGGGCCAGATGCAAGGGGGTGATATCAGGAGACAGATATCTAGTTTCATTCACTCCCAGAGGCATCTGGTGAGGCCACTGTGAGATACAGGAAGCTGGACTAGATGGGCCCTCGGCCTGATCCAGCAGTGCTCTTCTTGTGTTCTTTTTTCAGCTGCTCTGCTGTAGCATAAAATGATTGAAACCCAGGTGTTTTGCAATACATGCAGAAGGCAACAGGAGTAACGTTCTTTCCTTCCTAGCTGGCAATTAAGCCTTGGGCTTTAATCATGTGTGGTGGGGGTTCTCAACGCATGCACTCTCTGGCATCGTGCACATTTGATACTCCCAGCAGGGACTTGTTAATTGCTAGCTATGGATGACTCTGTGCCCACCTTGTGTGTAACAAACAGGATTCAGGCAGTGTCCTGGAAGTACAGTGGTCCCCTGCCCTTTCACAGTACATATACTGCGGTCCTGCTATATCACGGGACCACAGTATAAGAAAAAAAAGGCCTGTTTCAGGCCTCCCATACTTACCCCGGGATGTGCGCTGCCCCAATGGGCCTGCGAGGGCCTTCCCGGGCCTTCTGGAGGCCCCAAAAGGGCCTCCCTGTGAACCAGAAGTCACTTCCGGTGAACCGGAAGTCACTTCTGGATCGCAAAAAAAAAAAAAACATTTCTGAGGCCTCCGAAGCCCTTTCTGCACCTGTCGGAGGCCTCAGAAATACTTTTTTTGGCGATCCGGAAGTCACTTCAGATTTACAGAAAGTCACTTCAAAACCCAGCAGATTGCTGAGGCTGGTCGCATGGGTCACATGACCCACCCGCCCACCCCCAATTACAGCAGCTCCGTCCGCTAGCTGCTGATCTGTTTCTGGGCACAATTCAAAGTGCTGGTTCTAACTTATAAAAAGCCCTGACCAGCTTGGGTCCAAGCTATGTCAGGGACTGCCTCTCCCTTTATAAGCCTTGCCTGGGTGTTAAGATGACCAGCCTTTTCTCAATCCTGCCACCGTCATCAGATGCATTTGAGATGGACACGGGAATTGTGACGTCACCCCTTTCACAGACTAAGTTTTCAGAGGCACAACCGGGTTTTATTTCGACATCCCACTGCTGTGCCACTAAATTGTGACGACACCTCCCTTTTACACACTGAATTCTGTGATGGAAATGGTACTGCTGCCACCTTTTATTCACTTAATAATGCTGCCACCTTTTAAACTCGCCGCCTCATGAATTGGGACAGACTCAGATGAATAATATAAAAATAATAACAACGTTTATTGAGAAAATAATAAATATAACAATATCTGAGGATGGTATGCGTTGCCTTTAACATATAATAGATTTCATCAACTCTTCCAGCCCCCCTGTCTTCAATAACTAGTAAACATTATAGCCTTCACTGCCTGACAGAACTCTCACAGAGCTGTGCTCTCTCCCAGCACTCACTCTCAAAACCTTCAACTCAACTCAACTCAACTGAACTCCCTCAACTGACTAGGCTCCACCCTTTTTATATCATACCATTCCCCGCCCTCCTGCTGGGATTGGCTGATGATTTGTATATTCATTACTCCTGTTTCCAGGGTTTTGTCACACCTGGGTGTTAAGACGACCAGCCTTTTCTCAATCCTGCCACTGTCATCAGATGCATTTGAGATGGACACGGGAAATGGCCTTCTCCGTGGTGGCTTCCAGAATCGAACTCCCTCCCATAAGAGGCCAGGCTGGCCCCATCTCTGCTCTCCTTCTGCAAGCAGGCAAAGTGTTTGTGAATGCCTGTGTGGGCTTTTTAAACACATCTTCATCCTTTACTGTTTTTAATGTGCTTTGGGCTCACCTATGACCTTTTTTTTTAACTCTTTTTTGGTATTTGTTTGATCCCTTCCGTATTGTACCCTCACTGACGTTAGCTCTACATGCCAGTGGTTGGTGTGGGAAGGTATGACTGCATCACCTCCATTGGCTGCCCGCTGCATACCGAATAAGGTTCAAGGCAATGGTTTTGGTTAACAAAATCCACCATGGCCTGGGACCTTATCTATCTGGCAGAGTGGATCTCCCAGAGGGCATCTTAGTCCAGACTGACCAGAGCTTCACTTTCCCTCTCGCTTCAGGTGGCCACACCTAGAGAGGTCCGAGGGGTCTTTACCCGGAATCGGTCCTTCTTGGTGGCCGCCCCGATACACTGGAATAAACTGCTGGTGGAGATCAGGCTGTGGGAGTCGCTGCTGGCATTTAGAAGGGCATGGAAGACCTTGCTCTTTAGGGAATGTTTTGGGTACTCTTTGAGCACCCAGTGGCCTGTTATTAGTTTGTACGTCTGCTGGCTTCGGATCTGCCTTGCCGGAGTTTTGATTGTGTAGCTTACTGTTGATGCGTTATGCATATTGTTATTTTTTAATTTATTCTGTTCTATGTTATTATCACAACCATTATGTTTTTATTATTGTATTCGATCTGCTATGGTGTTTGTATGTTTGAGCAAGTTGTCTTTGCAACATGTTGTACACCACCCAGAGTTCCTTCGGGAAAATTGGGCGGTTAACAAATACAAAAATAAATAAATAAATAAATAAATAAATAAATAAATAAATAAATAAATAAATAAATAAATAAAATATTTTAATGTTGTAAGCTGCCTTGGGACTTTTATAAGGAGAATGGCGGGGTAGAAATAATTTAAACAAACAGCATTATGGTGTGTGCAGCATTCTGTAGGAGCAAAAAAAACACCCTCTCCTTTTATCACCAAGGCCCAAAAGACGGCTACGCAACTTACCCGTGCCGTAGTGCCAGCTTAACAAAGCCCTTCCGGTTCTTGAGGGTCACTGAATATTTGCCCGGCATGCAGTTCAGGGACTCCGCGGCACCCCCAACCACAATCACAATGGCATTGCCGGTGCCGTTCTTGGAGAGGATGTAGTCAATCGTGTCCCGGTTCACCGGGATGATCCCTGAACATTAAGGAAGAAAGAGAACTCACTATGGCCACCGCCTGAAAGAGAGATCTCCCTTCCACAGCCCAGCTCAGCTCTTGTTAAGTCAAACCCATGGCTTCTGTTTGGGAGTCACTCCACCTCAAATTCTCCTCCAAGTGGGTCCTTAATTTTGTTCAGAAGCAAAAAAAATGGCAAAACCGAGGGGCTTGTATTTTCAGCCCATCATGAGAAGACAAGACTCACTGGGAAAAGATAATATTGCTGGGGGAGACTGAAAGCAGCAGGAGAAGAGGAAGCCTGAACATGGGGTGGATTGACTCAGTTATGGAAGCCATGGCCTCTTGTTTGCAAGACCTAATGCTAGAGGTTAATATTTCATAGGGTTGCCATTATATCAGAAGTGACTTTATAGCACATGACAACATCATGGAAGCTGTGATCTTAAAAAGTAACTTTTCCAGCCTTTGGGAGAATCTAGATTTCCATTTCCCCTGTCCTGTTGTTTGAAGGTGACACCGAAAGACTATGAAATGACATTTGCAAGGGGATGCCATTGTTTCATATTCCTTTAATTAAGACATCTCTGCTGTCTTTCCGGAAACAGGCGAAGACCGTTCTCTTCACAGTTCACACAAGCTTACCCTTAATGATGGACTACCTATTGTCTTTTTATGAATCTACCATACAGGATTACATAGACTTTGTGTTTATAACCACTTATAACTTTGTGTTTATATCTCCTGTTTGGATGATCTACCGTGCATGGTTACATGGAAATTTTTACTCTCTCT
>JAHTLZ010001155.1:0-11819 GCA_023846285.1 Phrynocephalus versicolor | reverse complement strand
GAATGAATTAATTACTTAAACCAAGGTTACACTGTGTGTGTGTGTGTGTGCCTGTGTGTCTTGTCTGTTTGTTCAGTATCTACATATGTATCTGTCTGTCTGTCTGTCTGTCTGTCTGTCTGTCTGTCTGTCTATCTGTCTATCTATCTATCTATCTTATTTTCTGCAATGCTGATTAATCTTCAACTAGACCTCACTTAATAGCTGGATGACTTTTCACAATGTACTGTCAGGACAACTTTTCTTTTGGCATTACTTGAGGGATATTCCTTGAAAGTCTTTTCAGAAATCTAGATTTTGAAGTGAGTGGAAGATTCCAGTAAGTGACTTCACTTTCTATGTCTCTATTTAGTGGCTACTATCTTATAAAGATCCATACTTGTAAGGAACAATAGGGTTCATCTTCCTGGAAAGATGTCCACAAGCCTAGCTAAGCAGTCGTAACACACAAGGGGCCATCGCATATATGCAGCACATACAGAGCTGGCCCTTTTTGTACTCATGGTAGAATAAAGGCACTTTCTTCTCTTTGTTGCTCTGCTCATCACTACAGCTACATATTCAGCATAAGAACATTTTCGTTCTGTTTCTTTTGGTTGAAAAATCCATGCAAATTTCCATTGACTTGGGGTATTTGGGTCTGTGTATTAATTCAATGGCATGAAATTAGGAACTGAATAGATTTCAGTATACTTTAGGTAGAAAAAGTCAGAGCTAGCCTGGGTGCCCTTGGGCGTGATGCACCATTCCAGAGCTGTCCCCAAAAGAGGGGAATGGCAAACCACTTCTAAGTAGTCTGTACCGTGACAACCCAGAAAGAGTGACATAAGTCAGAATTGGTTTGATGGCACACCGTTACATAATATTAAGAGAAAATCTCTCTCTCTCTCTCTCTCTCTCTCTCACACACACACACACACACACACACACACACACACACACACACACACACACACACACACACACACACACACACACACACACACACACAATCATACTGGGGATTTTCAGGTTGACCTAAAAATAATAAAAAAATGTACCTCATGTCCTTGCCGCATCATGAGGTGAATAATAATATGTAAATATCACAATGTACATTCAGTTATATAGTAAAAGCTGTCTTTTCTTTCTCCTGTAAGAAACTATAAGAAACTTCTGCTGATATAATTTATCATTGTGGCACAGAATATGAGTGTACAATGTTTAAAGGCGAACAGCTCATAAAAAAGCTCTTCGAAATCATAGAATCATAGAGTTGGAAGAGACCTCAAGGGCCATCCAGTCCAACCCCCTGCCATGCAGGAACCCCATCACAATATTTCCGACAGATGGCCAACCAGCCTTTGCTTAAAAACCTCTAAAGAAAGAGACTCCATCACTCTTTGTGGCAGCATATTCCACTGCCGAACAGCTCTAACCCTCATGAAGTTCTTCCTAATGTTCAAATGGAATCTCTTTTCCTGTAGTTTGAATAATGTAATGTAATGTTTTTATTATTGTTTTAATTATTTGTTGATATTTAATGTTTCAACAGTTTTAATTCTTTTGATTGTAAGCTGCCCAGAGACCTTTGGGTAGTGGGTGGCATATAAGTTGTAAAAATAAATGAAATAAAAATAAATAAATACAAGGGTTTTTTTTTTAAGAAAGGTAGATTTATTTTCAAAGGCAGTCAGGAAAGAAAGCGAATGGCAAAGAGCAGAAGATGTGGAGGAGAAAGTAAGATTAGTTAATGCACTCCTTTTACAGAATTACTAGCAGTGTCTGCCCAATAGGAGAGCTCAAGGCCCTAAACATGACTTTATTGACTTATTTTTTTTATTTCTAGCATTTTAGTATTTCAAACAAATGTTACTGTTGCAATTATACATTTGTCACTAGCATTTTTTCAAATGCTCTTTATGTAACTATGAAAAACATTATTGATCCCATTGCATAAATTAAATAATTAGAGAAAGGAAATACTTTAGTAGTGATTGCAGGTAATCTCAGTTTTTACAACATTAATAAGTGCCCAGTGATGCACATGGGACAAGAAAACCCAATTACAATTAATAAACTGATGAGGTCTGAACTCTCTGCAACAAACCAGGAAAGGGACCTTGGTGTCCTAGTGGACACCTCAATGAAGGTGTCAACCCAGTGTGCCACAGCAGTGAAAAAAGCAAACTCAATGTTATGGATCATTAGGAAGGCTATAGAAAATAAGTCAGCAAGTGTCATTTTGCATCTTTATAAATCTACGGTGAGGCCCCATCTGAAGTATTGTGTACAGTTCTGGTCACCATACCTCCAGGAGGATATTATGGAACTGGAAAAGTGCAGAGGATTGCAACCAGAATGATTAGGGGATTGGAACACCTTCCTTACCGTCTGAGGCTGCAACTGCTGGGCCTCTTCACTCTTGAACAACAGCGCATAAGAGGTGACCTGATTGAAGTTTATAAAATAATACATGGTGTAGACAAAGTAGATAAAGAAAAGCTGCTTTCCCTATCTTACAACATTAGAACAAGGAGTCACTCCATGAAACTTTTGGGTGCTAGATCTCAAACAAATAAGAGAAAATACTTTTTCACCCAGAGGATCGCTGGTCTATAGAACTCCCTGCCAGAAGAAGTGGTGACAGGTGTCAGCCTTGACAGGTTTAAGAAAGGATTAGACAAGTTCACGGAGAACAGGGGTATCAATGGCTATCATTATGGATGCCTAAGGACAACCTCTGGGTTTGAGAGATAGGCAGGGTATCTCTTAATGCCAGTTGTGGGGAATCATAAGCAGGTGAAGACATCTGCTTGGAAATATCCTGAAGCAAATGGTGAGCCGCTCTGTGAGACAGAATTCTGGACTGGATGGGCTGTGGCCTGTTCCAGCAAGGCTGTTCTTATGTTCTTCTGTACTCTGTTCTCCTTGGTATTTCCATGTGTGATAATAAGGCTCCAATCAACAAAATAATTGCACATATTTTATTGAAGTCTTTGAAGTCTTCCAAGAGCTATCAACTGCAGAGGGAACTTTATTATTACTAACTTTTAAATGTTTATTCATTTATATAGTTTTTTTTTCCAATTGGATGGGAGACCTTTTTTATAATGAACTTTAAAATTAATTTGCTTTTTCTCTTTGGTGAATCCAACTGTAGGAAAAGGTGTGTCACTAAATCTGCCCCTATAGACATATTTCCATATGGTATACTCTAATGATAATTATAGTGGGAGGCCTGCTGTCATATCTCCCAGAACACATGGAGCTTGTCTGGTTAGGGGAAAGGATGCAAGACTGAGCCTGGTTGGTGTTTAGATTAATTTTTTTCCAGACCACCCCATATTTCCAGGCCCGGTGAGATAAGAAAAAGGAATTCTGCCTGAAGCCCTGGAAAGCTGCTGCCAGCCATGGGTGACAGTTTTGGGCTAGATGGGACAAATGAGCTGGCCCAGTATAAGGGAGATGCTTCAGCCATGAAGGAATACAGGCTTTTACTGCTTTATTGCCCTGCTTTTTGTAGGAGATGGTGTTGATCTCCCTTTGCTACATCAGGTGTCGCTGCTTTGTCCACTGTGTTACCTTTTCCTTTAGTTACTGAGCCATATAGGGACTAAAGCTGGGATGGCAAATCTATGGCATGCGTGCCAAAGGTGACACGCAGAGAGGTTTCGACTGGCACGCGACCTGCTCGTGGCGCAGTGGTTAAATGCCTGTACTGCAGGTACAACTGTGCTCACAACCTGGGGTTCAATCCCAAGTAGCAGGCTCAAGGTTCACTCAAGCTTTCATCCTTCCGAGGTCGGTAAAATGAGTACCCAGCTTGCTGGGGGGGCAATGTGTAGCCTGCACACTGTAATTAAAATTGTAAACCGCCCAGAGACTACTTAAAGTGGTATGGGGCGGTATATAAGCAGAACACTTTGCTTTTTGCTTTTGCCCCCCCAACTTCCCCCTCTGCTGGACCAGCCATGGGGAATTTGCGGAGGAACAGGAGTAAGGAAGAAAGAGGGAGGGGAAGTGGCCAAGTTGCTGGGCTCCATGCTTGAAAAGCAGCAAAAGGAAAAAAGGGATCGAGTCGAGGGGGAGGGAGGGAGGGAGGGTGTGCGCGCATGCAGGGGCCGAGTGAAGGGGTTCCCGTGGCTGCAGTGGCTGCTCCGCGCTCACCTTCCCTTCCTTTCCTTGCCCTCAAGCAGCAGGAGGAATCCCGGGCGCTCTCCTCACACTCAGGACTGGCTCCCCCCTCTTCTTCCCCCCCCACGGCTCCCCGCCCACTTCCAAGGCAGCTACTGGAAGGCCCAACCAGGGCAAGGGCCTGGCGGCAGCGGCAACAACACCACCACCAGCAGCCCCGGGCCTCCTCTTCCTCCCTTCACCACCTCCCTCTTCCCAGAGCTGGTCTACCTTCTTCCTCTGCCGCCTCCCCAAGTCCGTGCAAGAGGGCGTGGGCGGCCCGTCTCTTCCCCTGCCGTAGGGAAACCACAAGGGGTGAGGGCATTCCCCCCACACACACAACACACCGCACACCCCATTTGCCGGAGCCAGCTAGGCGCCTGTCTTCCAGAGAAGAGCCGGCCAGGCTTTTTCACTGGCCTGCGAAAAGGGAGCAGGCGGAGTGGCAGGCAGTGGGGAGAGAAAGGAGCCAAAAACGAAAGAGCTCTCAGCTGGACGGGTGGCTTCCCCGCCCCTGTCAGAGGCTCCACATCTTCTTTTGCCCTTGGCTCTTGGCTCTAAGGGATTTTGGCGGGGATGGTGAGGGCAAAACACCCTCCTCTTACTGAGTGGCAGGGTGACAGACACTAACTTTCTCCACCCCAAGCTGCAGGTTCATTCCCCATCACCCCCATCGACCTGCCCCCTGCACCATCCCTGCCCCCCGCTGCCCATTGCCCTTGCTGCCCTCACCCCACCCCTGCCCCCCCGCTGCCGCCGATCCTGACCCCCCGCCGCTGCTGCCTCTGGCACCATTACCATCTCCATCACCGAGTTTGGGCACTTGGTGTCAAAAAGGTTTGCCATCACTGGACTAAAGCATAGAAAGTAAGTGTGTGTGTGTGTGTGTGTGTGTTGTATAGTTGTGGCCTACAGCACCTGGTATTCCCTGGTGGTCTCCCTTCCAAGTACTAACCAGGGCCGACCCTGCTTAGCTTCCGAAATCAGGCGAGTTGGATGTGCTTAAGGCATCTAGGCTGCTTAAAAAGTTAGTGTCCACTCTCAAAGAAAGATTAAGAAGGAGAGCTCACATGACAGTATAGGTAACCTTTTTGAAATGGTTAAGCAAAGAGTTAGCTTTATTATTATGCTATGGGTAATGGTGATGGGATTTACTTACAACATTGAGGGAAAGCAAAGAGATAGCATGGAACCACTTGGGCTGTATCTAGCACAGGACTTGGTCTAGCAGTTTCCTCTTGCAAATCTCCAAGCCACCTGAAAATTTTATATGGATGATTAGGAGATATATTGGATCTTGTTTGCAGCCCGAGAAAGGCAACCCAAATCCTATTGCTACAATTACATGTCTTTTTTGTTTGTTCTTGGACTTTTATTTTCTCCCAGTCTTTACTTCAGAGAGTCTCACTGTTGAATAATGTTTATCAAGAAGTCCTACTATAAACCCGAAGATCTCTCTCTTATTCTCTAGAATGCTTCGTCCACCCCAAAACAGAATGTCATAAAAAATTTAAAAATGGAAAAAATGTTGAAATATAAATATTTTCCAGGACTGCTTTACATTTTAAGAGGAGAATGTTGTGAAACACATTCCTCTATCTTAGCTACAGAATTCATTATGTTTTAACTGCTTATTTACATCAGCAAGACTTTTGCCGCTAGGTGTTTTGAAATATTGAGCTGCATGAACCATATTTACTGGGTCACCATGAACATTAAGCTACACTAATTGCTTTGGAAAACCAGCCTAGTTTTTCAGCAGCAACATATGCTTCACAGTTGTATAAAACTGGAGCTTCCCCCTTTCTCCTCTCAACCTAAGTTAAAATATTGTATCATCAACTAAACACTAAGAATCCTTTATTTCAATAAAGAAAAAATGTTTCATAGAAAAGATACTCATATAAGGCATTAGAAAAGAAGAACTTCCTTTTATGGAAATATATATAATACTGTGACCATCTTCTTATTAAATCTAAATGGTTCTTCCCATATGTGGATTTAAAAAAAAATTCTTTGCAATTACAAAGAAACATTGAGCTGTTTGATTTTTAAAATGAGCTGTTGCATATTGTGCAGTTTTAAAAGATAAATGAATATATGGCAGGAAACATGAACATATCTTTATCTTCTTGTATATTTCTTCTCTGGCAACAAATTATAGGGCCAGAGGTACAGCAGTGTGTTGCAGAGTTTAGAAGTAATTGCTTGTGAGTAGTTTAACAATGATTAATAATAGAATAATTGATTAAATTTGCCAATATTAATTACATCCTAATCATGCTTGGACGTAACATAGTATAATTATTTTATTATTATGTCATGAGAGCTGCCTTCTACTAGTGTAAATTTGTCCTGAGACGTGCAGATGGTTTTAATTGTGTATTTTAATTTAAAATTAGTTTCAGCTTGTGATAAGGTAATAGAATTATAGAATCATAGAATCATAGACTTGGAAGAGACCTCAAGGGCCATCCAGTCTAACCCCCTGCCATGCAGGAATCTCCATCAAACTACCCACGACAGATGGCCATCCAGCTTCTGCTTAAAAACATCCAAAGAAGGAAACTTCACCACCCTTCGTGGCAGTGTATTCCACTGCTGAACAGCTCTAACCATCTGAGGTTCTTCTTAATGTTCAAATGAATCTCTTTTCCTGTAGTTTGAAACTACTGCTTCTGGTCTTAGTCTTTGAAGTCATGGAAAACAAGCCAGCCCCCTGTTCGATATAGCATATATGTAAACATGGCTATTATATCCCCTTTCAACATTCTTTTTGTAAGACTATACATTCTCAGATCCCTAAACTGCTCCTCGTAAGACATATATGTTCCAGACCTTTAACCATTCTGTTCACCTTCCTCTGGGCTCACTCGAGGTTGTCAGCATCCTTTTAAAATTGAGGAGTGCAGAACTGGACACAGTACTCCAGGTGGGGTGTGACCAGAGCAGAATAGAGTGGTACTATGAGCTCCCTTGTCCTAGGCACTATGCTTCTGTTGATGCAATCAAGAACCACATTGGCTTTTTTCGGCCATCGTGTCACAATGCTGAGGAGAACACATTTGCAATCGCCCTTTGTGTACAATCAGTCAACTAATTACAGATCCACCTAAGAGTAGCATTATCTAGCCCACTTTCTACTCACTTCTTTGTAAGTATGTCATGAGGAACCTTATTGAAGGCTTTACTGAAATCAATATAAACAACATCCACAGCATTCCTCTCATCCACCAGGCCTGTAACTCTATCAAAGAGAGAGATCAAATTAGTCTGGCATGACTTGTTTTTAAGAAACCTGTGTTGAATTCTAGTAATGACCAAATTGCTTGTTAAATAATTGCAGACTATCTGCTTAATAATCTGTTCTAGAATCTATCCAGGAATAGATGTCAATCTGACTGGATGGTAGTTATTTGGGCCCTCTTTTTCCCCCTTTTTGAAGATGGGGACAATATTGCCATCCTCCAGTCTATGCCCCCTGTTCTCCAGGATTTCTCAAAGACTGCTGCCAAAGGTTCTGAAATTATTTCTGCTAGTTCTTTTAATATCCTTGATGTAATTTGTCTGGCCCTGGAGACTTACATTCATTTAGGGTTTCCAGGTGTTCCTGTACTACCATCCTATGCTGCAGTTTCCACCCTATCTCATTTACTCTTCAAACTGACTGAATTCTTTTTTCCTTTCTGGAGAAAACGGAGGCAAAGAAGGTGTTGGGCATTTCTGCCTTTTCCCTGTCTCCTGTTAGTAACTGGTTATCATCACTATGCGGAGACACTATCATTTTCTCATTTTTCCTTTTGCTGCAGACATAACTAAAAAAACCCTTTTTACTATCTTTAATTTCTCTGGCAAATCTAACTTCATTCTATGCCTTAGCTTTTCTTTCCATCCCCCTGCATATACTGGCTATTTGCTTATATTCCTCTTTGGTGCATTCCCCATTTTTCCATTTTGTGTATATTTTGCTGACCTGAAAGTTCTTTAGTTAACCATTGCAGTTCCCTTAGACATCTCCCATGTTTTCTTCTTGTTGGAACCATTTTAGATTGTGCCTTTAATATCTCACTTTTAAGTAATTCCCATCCATCTTGATCTCCCTTCTCTTTCAGATCCTTGGTCCATGGAATTACAGCCAATAATTCCCTAGTTTTACAAAAATTGGCTTTCTTAAATTCCACAATGCTTGTCTGGCTATACTTAGTTTTCCTTCCCACTGTATAACAAATCCCAAAAGAGCATGATCACTTCTACCTAAAGATCCCACTACTTCAATCCCATTTAAAAGCTCCTCCCTATTGATTAAGATCAGATCTAATATAGCTGTTAATCTTGTTGCCTTCTCTGCCTTCTGGGCCATGACATTGTCTGCAAGGCTATCAAGGAATTTATTGGACCTTACAATCTTAGCTCAGTTAGACTGCCAACATATATTGGGATAGTTAAAAGCTCCCATTAGTACTACATCACTCTGTCTTGACTGTGTGGCCATCTGCTCACAGAAGGCATCACCAATTCCTTTGGTTGTTTGAGGGTGGTCTATAAGATACCTCCACAATGACATCCCTCCCATTATTCTCCCCCATAACACTCACCCAAATACTTTCAACCTGACTTCCCAGTTGTGTATCTTGGATTTCTTCAGCAGTATAAACGTCCTTAATATATAAGGCTCCTCTTCCTCCTTTTTTTAACTTGGCCTGTTCCTCTGAAACATGTTATACCCTCCAATAACTACATTCCAATCATAAGTCTTATCCCACCACCTTCTTTCAAGCCCTTTGCTTAACCTATTTTTCCTTGCAGTAAAGTTAACTGCAGGCTATTCCCCACCACCCCTTCTCAATTCCTATCATTAAGATTTTCTCCCTCCCCCTGAGAACTCAGTTTAATGCTTTCCTTATCAAATGTTCAATCCTGTTGGCAAAAATAATCCTACCATTAGTGGTGAGGTGCACCCCACCCTTGCCCAATAGCCCATCTGAATGAAATATCAAACCATGGTCTAGGAAGCCAAACTGATCCTGTATGTCTGATTGTATTTAATTGTATTTTTGTATTCATTATATTGTGTTATGTTTTTATTGTATATTGTGAGATGCTAAGGCATTGGCAGCATTTATTGGGTGGCATAGAAATTGAAATCAGTCAATCAATCAATCATTGCAAGTCAGACAGGTTGCAGGAGAGAAGGAGGACATCTTTAAGTCCAAATATAACCTCCTGCTTACGATGCCATCACCCTTCCATAGAGATAACTTACACAACAGCATTTGGGCAGGTATTATAAAGTGGTTTAACTATTTTTTCTTAAAAATGAATACAATATCTAATTATCTTTAACATCTTGTAATGTTAAACATTATTATATTTGTATTCTCTAAGGCTTTAATGGCCAGGATCCGATAACTTTTGTGCGTTTTTCAGGCTGATTGGCCATGTTCTGGAAGCATTTCTTCATGACGTTTCACCAGACTCTGTGGCTGGCATCTTCAGAAGGCAAGGAGCTCAGGCAACTAGGAGTTATCTCTGCACTCAGGAATAAAAACTTCCAGAACGTGTCCAAACAGCCCGAAAAACTCAGAACAGCTTGCTCAGCTATTTCAATTAGTATTAACTTTCTAGGCTACATATTATTTACCCTCATTGTAATTCTATTGTTGGAGGGACTGTGGTGAATTTGGGACTTTACACTCGTGTCAAAACCACTTAATTATGAAAGACTCCAATTAAGATCATTTGACAGCCTTATATTTCTACACAGATATCTCTTATTCTGACTCCTTTATAAGCCAAGGTGGCTTGTAAAATCAAAGTCAGGTATTCCTTCTAATGTACATCTGTATAGGAAAGTATGGTGGAATGTAAAACTGAAGCAGAAATTATGGGTCAGCAGCAAACAGACAACAAAATATGGACTATGAATTGTGGCTTCCACACTTATCTGGGAGTCTAAAGAATCTATTTGTATTCTTTCTGACATATGTTGCTGTTCATTCCTATATGAAATAAGTTCCACTGGATTTAGGATGGCTGGCTTTGTTGCAACTGCAGCTTAAAACTCCTTAATAGTTAATGCAAATATCACCGGTGTTTATACTGTGGTTGCTGATTTACTGATTAAGAATACTTTGGTTTCTCTCCAGATAACCAATTGAGATTTTGAAGTTCATCTACTCTTTGCTCAATTTGTGTGAAATGTGTAAATTATTATGAATAATTTCCCTTATGGTTTTCCTTATTTATTTTTTATGTTTCATTTTCTCTTTTATTGCTCTTTTTTTTCTTTTATCCTATGAGTGGTGTTGTTGGAGAAGAGATGTGTTTCAACCCGTGAAGGATTGTTTTGTTCTGAAAATGTAAAGGAATCTTCCAGAAATTGGAAGAGCCAAGAACTTAGCTTAAAATAATTTAAAAATCCAACTTTCTTTTCTGCTACAGTAGAAAATGCTGATATGGTGTGACGTGCTAATTCCTGAAGTAAGATGCCAGTAGTATGTGCAGAGCGAAATGATGATGCATGTGTTGCTGAAAAGCCTTTCTCTTTTCCTTCCCAGCACTTCAGGGAGCACCTTGACAAACTTTTTGCAAAAGGAATTGGGATGCTGGATATAGCTTTAATTGAAGCTTTCAACATGCTCAGTGACGTAAGTCAGTGCTTTTTGCTAAGTTATACTTATCAAGTTTTGAAGAAATAATTAAATAAGAGGCTCCACACCCCATTATATTTACACATCAGTACCAAAGGAAACCACAATGATCTCTTTTACAGTGATAATTCAGCTAAGTTTGCCTTTCATCTACAGTATCAGTATATGCTAGTACAGTGATGGCGAACCTTTTAGCGACCAAGTGCCCAAACTGCAATTCAAAATCCACTAATTTTTCACAAAGTGCCAATACAACAATTAAACCTGAATACAGGTGGCTGCGAAGGGGCGATGTCGGGTACCCACACAAAGGGCTCCGAGTGCCACCTTTGGCACCCGTGCCATAGGTTCGCCAACATCCCCTATGTTATGGGGAAATCCCAAGTTGGCAAAGTCTATTATCTTTTTTGTGATCTATTAAATCTCACTTTGTAGACTTCTTCTAAACTTGCAGTAACTTTAAACTTGGTTGATTTTCACTTGCAGTTCTCAGGTTGCATGGTTCAAGAGACAGCAGTTATCAGTATGGATGATTTTGAGTGATATAGTCACATGTCCAGGTTTTTCCAAGCCTTTGATTTATGCAACTGCCATGAGTTCCTGCTACAACATTACAGTGTCTGCTGTATCACATGACGAGTACAATTACATATTTTGGTGATAAATGTGATCTTTGCTGTGATTATCTTTTTTGAGGAAAAAAAAGCCTTAGCCAATTAAATAAAACTCTGTGACATTTTAAAGACTGCTAATCACAACCAAGTGCTCCAAATGTCAGGATGCATCAGAAATTTCACTGCTAACTGATGAATCGCTGACTTAATTGCAATTCATCATAAGGCCCCTTTGTCACTGTTATTGTATAAAAGACTTTCATCATTCCTGCCATTCAGTAAAATAAAGTTAGAATTCTAGAGACAGTGAGAAGTTATTACTCATCAAAGCATTTAATGCCCTGCTGTTTTTTAAAAGAGAATATACTGAAGTATTCTGTCAAATATGATAGATTTATGC
>JAHTLZ010001154.1:0-10244 GCA_023846285.1 Phrynocephalus versicolor | reverse complement strand
GTAAATTCTTGGACCATTTCAACCAATAGCATGCCCAGGTTGCAGACTGGGTAGGTGTGGCAGCCACAGAGGGCATAAAAAGCTTTGGCAGCCTCCGTCCTCCTTGCAGTCTGCAGTGGGAGTTAGAGTGGGACTGCTGTCTCTGTGACTCATTACTTTAGGCCAGCCAGGCAGGTGTGTCTCTGTGATCCTGCTGGCTGCAGCCTGGCTCTTAGGGGAGAGAAAGAAGAGGTTTATCTTGCAGCCTCCCTGTGTGCGTGCGTACCTCTCGGTGAGTACCCTCCCCTGCCCCACAGTGCAGTCACTCTGCGGCTGCCTTACGCCCTGGGCAACACCCACCACTGCCTTTGCAGCCTCCCTGTGCACCTAGTCTATACTGTGTCTCTGCCAGCATCATTTTTTTAGTGTTTTCCCTCTGGTCTGGGGCACTGGGGGACGTCCGGGTGCGGAAATGCTTTAAGTTGCGCAAAAAGTGGGTAAAAAAGAAAAAAGAAAAAAGAAATGAATTTTTTTCAAAAAAATTCACGAAAAATGAAAATGAACCGAAACGGACCTGCAACGATAAACGAAAAAACAAAATGACATTTTTTTTTATTCATGCCCACCTCTACTTAGCAGCATGTGTTGCTTTGGGACTGGTCGCTGGGACACAGAAAATTTGCAAGTCTGATTCCCGGGGCAGTGATCCTGAGAGAATCCTATAGAAGGGACAGAAAGCAGATCAGTCATTGGGAGTATCCATGCTTCTTCAATTGCAGCTCAGCCTTGAATATACTGGACTGTAAGAGTGGGAAAGAAAAGCAATAGAGGGCAATATGCCCTTCCCCGGCTCTTGCAAATTATGCAGTCTACTGGTTGTCACGCATCCTGAAACAGTGAGTTGAAACACAAAGCCAAAAGGAAGCACTTTTCCGACATAACACAGAAATAAACTTGTCAAGAGGACCAGAATCAGATGTTGTCATTGTTTCTCTTCAAGGCTCTTTAGTGCACAGGTAATTTAAGTCAACAGATATTTGCTTTTGGACACATTCTATGCATGATAATCATCTAATATTGGAACATTCAGCATCACTGATCAGCTTGTTGTTGTTATATGTCATCAAGTTCCCTCTGATTTATGACAATTCTTCAAATGAGCGATCTCCATAATGTCCTGTGCTCGGCCGTCTTTCTCAGCAATGGCAAACTTACAGCTGTGGCTTCTTATTGGGTCTTCCTCTTCTCCTACTGCTTTCAATTTCTCCCACCATTATTGTCTTCCCCAGAGAATCTCACCAGCTTGTGATGTCCCAAAGCAGGACAGCCTCAATTTCATGTTTTTTTTTTAATTTGTTCCTCTTTCCAGCAGTCCAGTATTGTATTTCAATCATTTCCCCCCAACCTCTTTCTCACCTGTACCTGGTGATCAGGAATGCAAGAGTGTGGATGCCCTGGGCCTTTGTCTCTAATGACACATCCTTACACTTGACACTCTTTTCTAATTCCTTCCTTGCTGCCCTTCTAAATCTCAGGGTAGCAATGAAGGAGTTGCTTGGTTTATTGTGACTCATAGACAGTGGCAGGTTGATTTACATGAGCCATACTTAAAAGTCCATTCCAATAGATCCTCAGTTAGGCCAGAGGTGGGCAACATTTTCTAGTTCTGGGAAAAGGATCATTCTTACCGTTGCTTGCCATTGGCCTGGTTATCTGGGGCTGATGGCAACTGGAATCAAACAGCATCTGGAGGGCTACAGGTCCTTGTAGGGGGGGAGGATAAAATTGTCGTCAGTTTGCTTCTGCCTGGGCACCATAGGTTGAAAAGGAACTAAGGGTACCTGATTAAGCCCAAGGTTTAAAACAGTAAATACTGAAAAAAGGAATGCCCAGTAAGGCAAAGTGTTAGTATAACTCTGCACTGCTCTCTTGAGGGCTGTGAAGAACATAACTGAGGCCTTCAAACAGCACTAGGGCACAGTTACACTGACAATTAGAACTACTTTTCAATCAGGTTTTGTGTAATTAAAATCAATTTGAAAAATATCTCAACTGGGTTCTTTTGGCTGCAAAGGTAGGTTGTTTTGTTTTTTAAGAGGCCAGTCAGTGTGTGTGTGGGGGGGTTAATTTAACACATTTGTGAAATCCATTCTTAATCAATTGGGGCAATGTGAATTCCCCTGAGATATTAAATACTGTCTTTGTGGGCAGTCGTGGGTTTTTGGAAGTAACGGTACAGTGGTTAAACTGCAGTCCTGTAACCAAAACTCTGTTCACAACCTGGGTTCAATCCTAGGTAAGCTTCTTCCAGGACTGGTAAACTGAGTACCAGCTCACCCGAGGGTCAATATGTACTCTGCATAATTCACTTTTAAACCACCCAGAGAGAGTTGTAAACACTATAAACAGCACATTTTGCACTCTCTCTTTTTTTTGCTGTGTTGCTATGTCACTTAAAAGGATGCCTGAAAACTGAATAAATACTGCACAGTATTGAAAATAAATGGGAAAGAGAAGGCTACAATCATTGGCAATGTGCTGGGATCAGTGAGAATGGAAACCATGCAGTCTGCACACATGCTGGTTAATAAAGTAATTTAAAATCTCATGTGTAGTTTCCCATCGTGATTTTAAGCCCCTGCATCATATTGGAACAATAATTTTCAAAATAAATCTATGCAGCATTACAAAAACCACGTGACTGAAAATCAGTTTTTAAAACGTCAGAGCTGAAACCAATCAAATTATCAGGGTATCCACGCCCTTACCTGTTCAGCCCAGCCCACTGTGCTTAATGGTGCTTACTGCAAAGAACATGAGCCTGCAATCAGAGCTGATTATGGATGTTCTTAAATAAGAGCTTCAATGGGGTATAGCGGTGGTCCCCAACCCCCGGGCTGCGGACCGGTGCCGGTCCGTGGACCGGGCCACACCGGGCCGCCTGGGGAGGCCGGGGAGGCCCCTCCCCTTTTCCTCCGCCGCCCTCCTCCTCCTCCTCTTCTCTCCCGCGGGCGGCCGGTGGAGGAGAAAGGCTGGAGGAGCGCAGGAGGAGCCGCCGCCTTTGCCTTTGCCTTTGCCTCACTCCTCTGCCCGCCGCCGCCGGCGGTGCATCCTCCTCCTCCTCCGCCGCCCTCCTCCTCCTCGCCCTCCACCACCACCACCACCACCAGCAGCCATGGCAGCGGCGGCGGCGCATCCTCCTCCTCCTCCGCCCTCCTCCTCCTCCTCCTCTTCTCTCCGCCAGGCCCTGCTGGAGGAGAGGAGAGGAGAGGCCAGGGTGGGGGGCCGGGAGCCGGAACACCGCCACTGCCGCTCTGCTGGGAGAGGGAGAAGGAAGGAAGGAGCGGTCGCTCCCGTCCCCCGCCCCCCCCCCCACAGAGAGGGAGAGAGAGAGAGAGAGAGAGGCCGGGCCCCCCGAGCCCCCCCAACCGGAGTGTTCGTGCGCTGGCTGTCCGGAGCGACGCGGCTGCGGCTCCGGCCCGAGGGCGCCACCGGGACCGCCGAGCCGCCGCTGATGCTGTCGCCGGCGGCAGCGCAGAGGCGCCCCACCGAGCCGCGGCCGAACCCAGGCGGCTGCCGTGGCCACCGCAGCCGCCGACAAGAGGAGGAGGCGGGGGCCCACCCGCCCAGGAGCCCCGGGCTCCCCCCCACCCCGCCCGTGTGCGCGGGGGGGGAGCGGCACGCCCGACGCCCCAGCCGGCAAGTGCTGCCGCCGCCACTGCCACCACCGCTCCCGTGGTCCCCCGCAAGGCACACACGCCAAGCCCCCCTGCTCCCCCTCCTCCCTCCCCCCTCCCCCCCCCCAGCCCCGGGCCACGGAAAAATCATCAAACGTTTACTGGTCTGTGGGGACAAAAAGGTTGGGGAGCACTGGGGTATAGAATTCAGAAACAGTGGATTCTATCAAATTCCACTCCATTCTATCTATTGCCTTCTTTCAAAAGGGAAAGATTGAACTCTTTCTTCATCCCAAGCCTCACTCAGAAATGGAGCAGTTTTTACACAAATAGAAAGGCCCCTTGAGAAATTTGGTAGGCTTATCTATTTACTGTATTTTTCGGTTTACACGACACTATCCCCCCCCCTAAAATTGTAAGGCTAAAAATTGAGGATTGTCTTATACATTGTAGGCAGGTGGTGTAGGATCCTCTTTCAGCACATGTTAGATTGTGAGCATCTCGGGACAGGGGCTTTTAGGGTTGCATAAGAGATTGAAAAACAAAGCTGAGAAAGAAGAGCCCACTCAGTGTACACCCGACAGGCCCAAGGAAAGAAGACGGGGAGGATCTTTCCAGGATGAACTCCTCTTTCTCAGCTTCTCCTATGAAAGTCAAGCAAGGGGCAGCAGCCTGCGTTGAACTTGTGCAATCCTAAAAGTTGCTGCCTCAAGACACTCACAATCGAACATGAGCTGAGGGGCGAAATGGGTGCCAAGCAAGGGAATGGCGCATAAGAGAGAGGTGGCTGCAGCTCAACAGTGAGAAAAGGAAGACCCAGCACTTAGGCAGGAGAAACTGGATGCATAGGTACAGGATAGCTGATACCCAGGTCAACAGTGGTACCAGTGAGAGGGATTTATGTGTCCTGGTGGATCACCACCTAAGGATGAGGCAGCAGTGTGTTGCAGCTGCCAAAAAATTGAACACAGTCCTAGGCTGCATCAAGAGGGAGATAGCATTAAGGTCACATGAAATGATAGTACCTTTCTATACTTCCCTAGTGAGGCCACATCTGGAATACAGTGTCCAGTTCTGCTCACCACAATACACAAACAAGACACAGAGGCCCTAGAAAAAAAGTGCAGAGCAGAGCAACAAAGATGAGAGGAGGACTGGAGGCTAAACTGTATGAAGAATGATTAAAGGAACTAGGCATGTTTAGCCCGATGAAGAGAAGACAGAGAGGAGACATGATAGCAGTCCTGCAATACCTGAAAGGTTGCCACATGGAAGAGGGCGTAGATTTAGTCTTCATTGCACCTGCTGAGGGTATGATGGAGCCAGAGATGGGGCCCACAGTGGGAGAGTGGTTTGGGGGCGATCCTGGAAAAAAATTAGTTATATCCTTGAGGACCCATGACAGGATCCATGCTTTTGCACCACTGCGGAGCCACGCACTGATGAACCCATGATTCCTGGTGTGCAATCTGTATGCAAATATGGGACCTATGATGTGACAGTGGTTTTAGTATATTCCAATTTAAAAATCATAGGAAATCAAGTGGATCCTTGCATTGATCCATGTTTTTGCACCACTGTGGGGCCGGGCGCTGATGGACCTGATTTTTTGTGTGCAATCTGTGTGCAGAGATGGATAATAGGATGGGAGAGTGTTTTGGAGGTGATCCTGGATAAGAATCAGTTAGATCCGTGAGGATCCATACGCTGGATCCATGTTTTTGCACCACTGCATAGCCATGCACTGGGGGGGGGCATGTTTATTAATGGGCAGTGTTTGGACGTTAATGAGATGTATGATTTGATGGTGATTTGGGAAGGATCTCATGCTAATTCCATATGAAGTCAAGAGGATCCCTTATTGGTTTCAAAGATCCGCGTTTTCCCCAGACCAGGAAGGGAAGAAACCTTTGGACTCGCAAGACAGAGTTCTGAGAACAATCCGGAGGAGGGGGAGGGGGAGGAAGGCCAGGGCTCAAGCTTCATGCTAGGGGAGAGGACCGCAGTCCCTTATTCCAGGACACTGCAATCTGACAGTTCCAACCGCTGCCTTGCCCACATCTCTGCCTTTTCCCATTGCACCTCCCACCAGATCCCTACAGCTGCCAGATGTGCCCCTCCTCTCCCCACCCCATTCTACAACAGAACAAACAGTCTCTGCCTCCCCCACCCCCGACAGGAGAAAATCATCATGCCCCCTGCAAAGCAGCCTTGGAGCTGCTTCATTGGGGCAGGAGCGCAGTGGCTTGAGGTGCCACCAGTGAAACCTTTGCTGGGGAAAAGGTGCACAACTTCCTCCTGCTGCTGCTCCCCCTCCAGGTGCCCACCCCAGAGCAAACACACCCTTCTGCCTCCCCAGATATGCCCCTGCTCAAATGAACACAAAAATGGTAAAAACAAAAAATAACATTTTGGAAAGGGGGGTGTTAGCCTCGCCCCCTTCTCTGATAAAACAACAAGAGTCTGAAGATGTTCACTCCATGGAATCAGAATTCCCAGTCCTTTGAAAGCACTGTGTGTGTGTTGTGTCAATACAGTCATGACTGACTCTTCGTGACTCCATGTCCATGGAATTTTCTTTGCAGGAATACTGGAGTGGCTTGCCAGTTCCTACTCCAGGCGCCTACAGCACCTGGTATTTCCTGGTGGTCTCCCATCCAAGTACTAACCAGGGCTGACCCTGCTTAGCTTCCGAAATCAGGCGAGATCGGATGTGCTTACGGCATCTACATCCCTACTAATGTACGCTGCTTTTCTTCAAAGAAGAGGCTGCAAAGCTATTTCTAAGAAGAAGTGTGTTGTTACACAGTTTGGAAAGGACAGTTTTCATGTCTTGTCAATCTATTCAAAGAGTAATTTGCAGTGTTACATTTTGGATGCCCCCCCCATTTTGTCACTTTTTAAAGCAAAAAAATTATATAATTAATCCTCCCCCCAGGCAGGGGGGAGGGTGCCTTTGCCATACATTTTGTTTTGTTTGCTTTTTATTTTATTTTTACCTCATTTACCTTGTGCTTTATTATTTTTAGTTCTCGTACCGGTTCTCTGTGCCTCTGCCTGAGTGGGGATAAGATAATTTTCTTTCCCTTTCCCTTGCCTTTTACATCAGCTGGCTTGGCATCTCCCCCCTCCCCCCATGGCGGACCACTCAGTTTGCTGCCTGCTCTGCTGCTGGCTTCTACTGGGGTGCTGGTTATGCGCACATTGGCTCCTCAGGTCCTTGCTGGTGTGCTGGCTGAATTGTTCTGGGTGGTTTGAGACCTCACCAATTCTGGTCTGCCAGAACCTCCTCCTAGTGATTTCACTAGCAAGTCTTTTGCAGCTTTTTTAAAATCCAAAATTGAGGCCATCCATGCTGGACTGGACTCCGGTTGCACTGATCTATCCCCATATATGGATGTTGCTGTGCCACCTTGGTGTCCTCGGTTTGTTGAGTTTGGTCCTGTTTCTCCAGCTAAGGCCTCCAGGGCACTTATTAAGACCGCTGGAGGAAACATGGCGGAATGGGCTTCACTGATTGCCACTGGCTCCTTCAGGGAGGGGATTTTTCCCTGTCAGCTGAAGAAGACAGTGGTTAAGCCCATTCTCAAAAGACCTGGCTTGACTGTGGACAATATGTCCAATTATCATCCCATAGCCAATGTTCCCTTTTGGGGCAAGGTGGTGGAGCGAGTTGCTGCCATGTGGCTCCGGTCATTCTTGGAGGAAGACCTCATCCTGGATCCCTTCCAGTCCAGGTTTAGGCCGTGTCACGGGACTGAGATTGCCCTGGTCGCATTGCATGATGACCTAGGCGGTTACTTCACGTCCTACCTTGTTCTGTGATTACGCTTGTATCGTGACAGCGTTGTTCATTGTCTCGCGGTTTTGTCCCTGTTCAGTCCCTGTTTCTGTTTACTCACGGGTGTGATTACTTGTCTCGTGACAACTGTTACTTCACAGTCTTGTTCCCTGACAAATTCTGAATTTGTCTTGCTTTCTTAAGCCTTTTTTTAAATATCGTAAATAAAACTTTTTCGATATTTCGATTTACTGGTCTTCCGGGATTTACACATCAATGCTACAGAATTTTCGGTACTTTCCTTAATAAAAATTTGCACTGCATAGTGTTTCCCATAGGGAAACTAATGTTGAATGCCGCTTCAGCCGCTGACCACTAGGTGGACTCTGGTTGTTGCATGACAGTTGTTACTACACGGTCCCTTGTCTCGGAACAGGAACTGGGATCCAACCGTGACAAGAGAATGGCTTGTCACGCTCTGTTCCTGGTTCTGGGGGTGTGGTCGAGACAACTTTTGCTGTCATGCTATGGATGTGAAGTAAGGTTTTTTTGTACCAGTCCCAAGTGGGACAGCAAGGAGGGATGAATGGGACATGAAGTAACCGCCCTATTGAGGGGGGCTAACAGGGGTTGTTCTACCCTGTTGGTCCTCCTTGATCTGTCAGCAGCCTTTGATACCATCAACCACAGTATCCAAGTGGGTAGCCTCTCAGAGGTAGGGATTGGGGGCTCAGCCTTGTGCTAGCTCCAGTCCTTCCTTGAGGACCAAGCCCAGTGAGTGAGCCTGGAGGGAGACTTGTTGTCCCCCTGGACCCACTCTTGCGGGGTACCGTAGGGATCATCGATCTCCCCAATTGTGAAAGGGAGAAAGGGCTAACGATAGTGGGCTCATCTGCTGAGGATCACAAGAAACGGGATGAGGAAGAAAACACTTATAGGAGAGACGAGGAAGAAATACCTGGAAAACTTTTCGTTGGAAACATGGAGGCTGAGAATAGTAAAGCCAAGGAAAATCCCAAAGAGGAAAGAAGACCATCTAGAATGACTGAGGGATTCTTAGCAGTCATGAGACTGCTAAGGAAAGAGGGATGCAAACAGAAGAATGGAAATGGTTGGGAAGAGATAAAGGTGTGCAAGTAGGAGGAAGGTTTGGAGATGGTGCTGTGGGAAAGTATTGGCATGTAGGAGTTCAGGTGAATAGAGATTTACAAAAGGTATACAGACAAGTAGGAACGCAAGCAGGAGGGCGAATGAACAGGGTGCTGTTTAAGGAAGCTAGTGTGCAGACGGAGAGGCACGAGACAGGAAAAGAATACCGAGGGGATGGAGGGGGAGCATGAGGTATGTTGACGGTTAGAGATGTTAGGGAGGGAGTACCGAGAAAAGTGGGAGTGATACGGAAGGGGGATTTGGGACTCCCGCTTCCCACACCCGAGGGACCTCCTCGACTCCCTTCTGGGAGCATTTACCAGGAACAAAGAAATAGGAGAGGAAACACTCATCCTAATCCTGTGGGATGAATCCCCGGCTGGGGCTGGAGTCATCCACCAAACGTCCAGCACCATGGTTGCGGGAGCAGCTGCGCGGGTCCCCTGGTAGTGCAATCTCGAGTTCCCCACAAGTAAGAGAGCGAAGATCGAAATGTCATAATGTTTTGTTGGATAATTCCATTGATCCAAGTTGTGAAATACCTATATTAACCCCAGTTTGTGAACCTCATAACAAGAAAGACAAAGAAAAAAACAATGCCAGAGATGTTTAATAAATGTTTGTTTAATTTGTAAGAATCTCGTCTGCCCGCTTATGATTCTTCTGCTGAAACCTCAAGTAATACCTTCGAACCCTTATACCAATGCTCTTTAATGACTGCTGGCTGAGGTCATTCAGAATTTTGGAGTCTGCTGTCATCAGTACACTGATGACACACAGCTCTATCTCTCCTTTTCCACCTCTGCAACAGAAGCCATCCAGGCCCTTGATCGCTGCCTGGCCATGTTTCTGGAGTGGACCAAGACTAACAGGCTCAAACTCAACCCTGAGAAGACTGAGGTTCTGTTCTTCAGTGGGGTGGTGGGTACAGTGGCCCTCTTCCCAGTCTGGGTGGGTCCACCTTCTAGTTGGCTGAAAGAGTGAGGAGTCTGGGCATTGTCCTGGATCTGAAACTGTTCCTGGAATCCCAGGTGGCAGCCGTGACCAAGTCGGCCTTTTACCATCTTAGGCTTATCGCCCAGATTCACCCATACCTTGGTGGGGACTCCTTGAGAATGGTTGTGCAAGTGCTGGTCATGTCAAGGATAGATTATTGTAACACTCTCTACGTGGGGCTTCCTTTGGCCCTTATTTGGTGACTGCAGTGGGTGCAGAATGCAGCAGCCAGGTTGGCGGTTGTTGCGGGCAGATTTGACTGCATCACTCGAATTCTGGCTCGCCTGCACTGGTTGCCCATTGACTCCCGAATAAGGTTCAAGGTGTTGGTTTTGGTTTACAAAACCCTCCATGGCTTAGGACCTGAATATCTGATAGAGCATTATCTCCCAAAAGTCAGAGCTGGCCAGACCCAGCAGAGTCTCACTAGCCTTGTAGCTTCTGATGGCCACCCCAAGGGAGGCTCGCAAGGTTGTGACTAGAGATGAGCACGACTCAGGAAAAAAACCTCGTTTTCGTTTTCTTTTTCGGCTAGGGTCCGAGTCGTTTCGTTTCCGTTTTCGCGAAAAATCGGAAAAAATTAGTCGTTTCGTTTTTCGTTTTCGTTATACTGGTTTTTTTGGGGGGGTAGCGGGCTCCTGGAGGCACCTCTGTGGGGTGGG
>JAHTLZ010001153.1:0-10307 GCA_023846285.1 Phrynocephalus versicolor | reverse complement strand
AAAAACAAAAACAAAACAAAACTAAGATGTTATAAAAAATTGTAAAGTCTGGAGGCCCAGAAGGCTTGCCTAAATAAGTAAGTCTTAAGGCCTCACTTGAATGTTTCAAGGGAGGAGGCAGTTCTTAACTCAAAGGGGAGGGAGTTCCATAGTATCAGTGCCACTACTGAGAATGCCCTATTTCTTGCTGCCGCCCCTCACACTTCCTTGGGTGGCGGTACCCGCAGAAGGGCCTTCTTCGATGACCAAAGTGGGCGGAGCGGATTATATGGAAGTAGGCGGTCTCTTAGATAACCTGGCCCTGAGCTGTATAGGAGCTGTTTCAATGTCTTAAGAAAAGAAATCCAGTGGCCATGACTCAACTTCCAAATACTGTTAATCCTATACTCTCTTTCCTAGGAATAATCTCCCTTACATTTAATTGGGCCACCTTCTCACAGACATCCATAACCATTGCAAGAAGGTATATGCCACCAAGCCCTGCCTCCACCAAGGACCATCCTACTCCAAGGAGAGAGGATTGGATTTTACTATCCCTATGTGTCGCGATATGTGCCCTTGACTGCATTACATATTGACCTTTACATTGAAACTCTTCACAGGCATACTCAATCAAGTTACAGAGCATACCATATTAAATTTTAACATACAAATACAAATTCTATTGACAACAAATCTTGACACTATGTTTTCTTGCAGAAACTATTTTCCCAACAAATACAAGCCAGTCAGTCAAGATGTGGCTTTCAGTCTTTTTCAGCTTTTAAATGGGGTGAAAAAAGAATATGTACAACCAAATATGCCACAGGATATTGTAAATCCATTGAGACAAAGATTCAGAAGCATAAAAGAGCTACTGTAGATTGAAATTGAAGTAGAAATAAGGATTTCATAAAAGACAGGAATTTGTTAAAAAAAAAAGAGGGGGAGGGGGCTTTTTCAAATTCAAAGACCAAAAGAAAAAATGGAGAGGGCAAATACACTCACCACTTACTTCATAACTTCCATTATATTGAGCCCAGAAGAATTCAAGTTAAAGGGAATTGACATTTCATTTCCCAATAGACACTTTTGAATGGGGAGCCATCTTGAATGGGAAACCAGAGTGGTTCAAATGAGCATCAGTCCTTTGGACTTCACTTATGTCTGCTTTTTACCTGCTGCAATTGCCTTATTTGATAACCTTGAAGGAGTGTCTTTTCCTTTCAACTGAGCAACTCTTGGCTCCAAATTTTTTTTTAATATTTTTAAAAATTTATTATTATTTTTAAAGGCTTTCATCACTGTGCTGGAACAAAATGTCACTAGGGCTCTTGGTTTTTTTCTTCAGAAAAAGAGATGGGGAAGATACCAATTAGGTAGGTAGGTAGCTACCTTAATTAGCACATTGTTGGTACCTTGGCAAAGGCATCTTCTGCTGTTGGAACTCTGTGTAAACATAGTCCTCTGGCTTGCCAGTTCCTGCAAACTGCCAATTCGGACATTTATAATATTTCACCTGCATAAACTTGATTTGGAAAATCGCCAATCACAGAATATCCAAGTGGGTAGCCACACCCATAGTTGTATTAATTCACATCCCAGTTTTCCTGGCTAGGTTAAAATACGTTGATGCCTAATGCAGCATCATCAGGTGCCCAGCTCCCTCCAAGTCAGGTACATGTAGAGGTGGAAAAGTTTGGACCTCCACTCAGAGCCAGCAGTCAGTGGAGGTCCAAAATTAAACATTTCTCACCTCTAGATGTATAATGTGCAAAGGCATGCAAACTGTACTTGCAAAATAAGTAGATCAGGCAACACATCCTTTCCCAATTCTTTGACAATAAATCATTTTGCAAAAAGAACTGGGGGATAGATCAATGGTTTAAGTATCTGGCTGTGGACCCATAGGTTGGGGTTTTGATTCCCCACTAGAGATGGGCATGAAACAAGCGATTTTTCATTTTTTTTTCATTTCATTACATAACGAAATGAAAAATGAATTTTGAACTCCAAAATGAAACAAAACGACCCGAAACAAAAAAAATTGTTGACCGCTTCATTTCCGTTACAGCAAATACATTGAATTGTGCTAAATGGTAACGGAACAGCAATTTTTCATTTTTGTTTTTGTTTTTTTGTTTCATTACGTAACAAAACAAAAATGAATTTTTTTGCAAAAAACCTCACAAAAACAAAAACGAACCGAAACGGACCCCTAAACGACCAAACGACAAACAAAACACCATTTTTTTTTAGTCGTGCCCATCTCTATTCCCCACTTTGTCTCCTTAAGAAGAGCTGAACTTGATGGTCTGTAGATCTTAGATGATGATGATGAAATCAACTAACCAATTTTGTTGCATTTTAAATTGTTTGTTGAATTATAGATTTAATTTTTATATTATATCTATATTGATAGATAGATAGATAGATGTGTCAAGATATGTAAAAGTTGATAAAACATATGTTATGTATATTTAACAGAATGTGTAAAGAGAACTGTAAAATGGAGGCAGTTAGATTCTGCTGTGTCATGATGTTAATCACAAGTGTTAGAGATAAGTAATCACAGGCATGTTAAGTGATGAAGTGCAGGTGGAACTGATTGTAACATCATGATTTGTAATGGTTAGATCAGATTGCATCAGATTGTTAATTAGTGATTGCATCAGATCTTATGAGTGCTGATTTGTATAAATAGCACCAGCTTGCCATTTGTATTTGGGGACTGTTATGGTGAGAACAGTTTACCCCACACTCTGTTTGTCTGTTTGATATATTGTATATAATGCTTGGTTGTTATGCTGTGTATATTTTGCTGTATATATGAATATATGAGGTTTTACTCTATTCATTGTCATTGTCTATCTGTTAGCCTAACTCTGCAACCCTTTATATCAATACTGACATTTTATCTACGTTACTGCTGCACTGCTCAGTGGCAAGCACATTTAATTATATATTATATGTAACTGCCCATTCTAGTATATAGTCTGCTGACAAGATGATAGATAGATAGATAGATAGATGATAGATAGATAGATAGATAGATATTTGCTGTTGCACTGATCCACAGGGGTCAGACAGGTGGTTTAGAAGTGTAATGAATAAATGAATCTAACATCTCATGCATAATTCTAAGTCTGGTACCCAGAATCTCACCCCGTTCTAGAGTTCTTAAAAGGACACACTGCCTTTCCTTTGGTCATTTTGTCTCCATACCAATAGATGATTTATCTGTGAGTTCTGTCTTCATATACATAAGTGGGAAATGAGTCTAATTTTCCCCTTAAATGCAAAGGGAGGAAAGGTCATGTGTCTGACATTTTATGCATACAGAATATTTTCGAATACTAAATCAGTGGCTAGTATCATGTAGCAAAAGGAGACAATGGAGAATTTAAACAAAATCTCATCTCCAGGGAAATTTCAAGAGAGGGGGAAAAAACCAATTTTACAAAGAGTCTCTTTGTGAAGTCTAGTTAATATAAGTTCACTTGGCTGAGAACGAATGAGCGAGTTAAATTAAGATACTAAATACATCCATTAAAGTGTGGGAAAACATAGCTTTAAATCCCACTTTATGTGCAAATCCTGAACAATTTTGAATACCCAGTGACTACTGGTACCTCTACTGTTAGAATAAATCTAATAAGATGTGCTATGTCTCAAGAGTCCTATAGCACAGTCCTATACGTGTCAATGGCAGGAACTACTCAACAACAACAACAACAACAACAATAACAACAACAATAACAACAACAAGTTTATTGATTAACGAATTTGGTCATATCAAATACAAAAACCACAGTGAACACATCAACAGATAAAATAGAATACTGAAACTAAAATATTCGAAACATAATTGAGGTTTTACAAGTCATTGTCACCCCTACAAGAAACTCCTATTTGATCAATATAAAGAGATCTCACACCTGCCGCCTTGAATATAAATTTGGCCACACCACGGACAACCTGCACATCAGGACTATGAAGCAGGAAGGAAAGTCGAAGGTCCACACTCCAATGAGCAACTTTAACCAACAATTCTGATTAGTAGTTTTGACAAGGAGCAGAATATAACTCACAGTGAAATAAGATGTGAGCAATATCCTCAATGACAGGGGCACCACAGATGCATGTTCTTTCACAATGAGGCAAATTATGAAAAAGACCATATTTGTTCATGGCCTCCAATAATTCAAATCTTAACCTAGTGAAAGCCTTTCTGAGAGGATAAGATAAACTAATTGTTAAGTAATTTTTGCAATGAAATACAAATTTGTTTTTAGATAGCCATCTTAGTGCTCTATTCTTAGAAAGAAGCTCCTTGTCTAGCTGAGAACTGAGATCCTGGGTTCCCTGTTTAAAAACAACTTTAGCCTGGTGTCCACTTAAAAGTAAACACTGAGTGGAAAACCCAAAGTAAACAATTATATGGAACTACACAATTCAGATAATATACGGTATTTTATTTTATTTTTTCATGTCCTGCTTTTATGTGAAGATGTGAATTTAAGCAGGATGTGGGGTAGTCAAACTGCTGAATAGCTCAATGGTAGACATTGGGATGTAAAGCCAGAGGTCGGGAGTTCAATTCCCTACTCTGCCTCCTTGACAGGTGTTAGATTTAAATGATCAGAGGATCCCTTCCAGCGCTGCAGTTCTATGTTGTTGCTGTTGTTGTTGTTGCTATTGTTGCTGTTGCTGCTGCTGCTGCTGCTGCTGCTGCTGCTGCTGCTGCTGCTGCTGCTGATGATGATGATGATGATGATGATGATGATGATGATGATGATGATGATGATGATGATGATGATGATGTCTGTAGGCTGATCAGCACTGGAAGACTCCCACTGCTACTGACAGTCCTGGGGTTGGGGCAGCCTCACCTGCTTACCAAATGCGGAAAAAAGAGGTACTGGAACTGCCTCCACCCCAGCAAAAAGGCCATTGCCTGCCACCCAGTACCAAAGTAGCCTGAAAGTCTCTGCAGTTCCCACTAGGCAGTGATGCTGTTCTCTCCAGAAGGACAACTCAGATGTCTCTGGTTTTGCCATATGATAAGCCCTGATGCAGTGCCATCCATAATGGGGAAGCCTCCCAGCACTGGCTGTGCCTTGAAAGGAAGCTCTGGGATAGTTTAAAAGGACTTGTCTGAAAATGTAGCTGCAGGCTGTGAGCAGTACAGTATATTTCATTAAGTTTGATCAGGTTCATTCCTAGGATAGATGGCATGGGATGGCTTCAGCTGTGATCTCCAGCCAATGTTCAGAGAGATAAGAGCATTTCAGATTATTTAAACTTTTGAATATGCTGTGTAGAATTTACTGTATTTAGTGATTTTGCAAGACATTGGTGCCAACTGAGCAGCACTTACTCCTGGGCCAACATGAATAATAATAAGTTGTATTTTTTAAGCTTGATAGAAAGATAGATAGATAGAGAAAGCTCACTCCAGTTTGGCTTTGCCTATTCTGCCTTTGATTCCACACTTTGCCTTAGTCCTACCAACCACTGAGATGAATCTGCAATTTGCAACTTTTTTGGTCACTAAAGGTATGATTAGGGATGGGCATCAAATGAAAAAGGAAACACTGTTCTGTCATTTCATTATGTAACAAATTGTTTCATTACAAAATGAAATGATAGAAATCATTTTGTGACAATCCGAACCGAACTGCCTTCTTTTGGTTTGGGAAATGAAATGGGGGAGCTTCCTCAAGCTCTTCTCTGTAAGCCCCCCAAATTTGGGGAGATTTAGGGTTCAGGGGGGTGAGTTATTCAACTGCAAAGAGGGTCCATGCCAGCAGTAACTGGAAAAGGGCTGGGCATGCTCTGCATGGCAAGAGGTCAATTTATTACTACTACTTGCTTAATCCCTATATTGCCGGCATGTGCCGTGCAACACTTTTGCAAGTGGCTGGGGGATCCTCTTTGCAGTTGAATAACTCAGCCTCCTAGACCTCAAACCTCTCCAAATTTTTTTGGGGGGGGCTTACATGGAAGATATTGAGGAAGCACCACTGCAGTTTCCATGCCGCTAGATGCATGGGATCACTGTTTATGAGTACATATTTTAATCATGTTTACTCAAAAAAGTTACTTCATGCCCCTAGCATCATGGAAATCGCAGGGGATCTTCCTTAAGCTCTTCCATGTAAGCCCCCTTCCAAATTTAGAGAGGTTTAGGGTTCACGGGTTACGTTATTACAAAAAGGGTCCCCCAGGAGAAAATCATTTCTAATTGAGTTGGGAAACAGTTAATCGCTCCCTGCAGGGGGGAGGGGGATATTAGCTGCTTCCTGACTCAATTCCTGACTCCCCTTTGGAGTTTAATAACATAGCCTCCTGAACCCCAAATGTCCCCAAATTTGGGGGGCTTACAGGGAAGTGTCCAAAGAAGCTACCCTAAAATTTTGGTGCCACAAGACCCAGGGGAACAATTAACAAATCATTTTGTGTCATTCTGTTTCATTCAGTTCTGCAAATTATTTAAAATTTGTTACTAATGGAGCAAAATTAAAAGATTAAAATTTTTTGTTTTGTGCCCATCTCTAGGTATGATCATACAGGGAAACAGATCACAATCTGGATTGTGAAGTAATCCAGTGCAATCCTTTCCCTTTCTTTTGGGGTAACCAAACGAGCCTTATTTATTTATTTTATTTATTTATTTATTTATTACACTTGTATACCGCCCCATTCCCACAAGGGGACTCTGGGCGGTTCACAACATACGAGTAAAACAGATAAAATCAATAACAAGAACAATAACAATAACAATAAAAGAGTAAAATCCAAGAGCAGTAAGGCGGGCAAAAAAAAAAAAAAAAGACTATAAACACAGGTCCCTAAGCATCGCCGTAGGCTTCATGAAAAAGAAAGGTCTTCAGATTCTTCTTAAAAGCCGCCAGCGATGGAGCCCGCCGTAATTCACTGGGAAGACGGTTCCAAATGGAAGGAGCCACCACCGAGAAGGCCCGCCCGCGAGTACTCGCCCTACGGGCCTCCCTCGGGGTGACTGTCCGCAGTGAAAGAGCCACCGAGGAACGGGTGGGTCGGGCCGGATCTAATTGCCGGGAGAGACGCTCCGTCAAATAAGATGGGGCCAAGCCATGGAGGGTTTTGTAAGTCAAAACCAACACCTTGAACCTTATTCGGGAGGCAACGGGCAACCAGTGTAGGCAGACCAGGATAGGGGTGGCGCGGTCATAACGGCGCGCGCCAACCACCAGCCTGGCCGCTGTATTCTGGACCCGCTGCAGTCGCCGAACAAGGTTCAAGGGGAGCCCCATGTAGAGAGCGTTGCAATAATCCAGCCTCGACATGACCAGCGCCTGTACCACAGTCCTCAGGGAACTCTCATCGAGGTACGGGCGAATCTGGGCGATAAGCCTTAGGTGGTAAAAGGCCGACCTGACCACGGCTGACACCTGGGGTTCCAGGGTCAGGTCCGGGTCTAGGACGACGCCCAGATTCCTCACTCTTTGCGCCAGCTGGGGGGCGGACCCACCCAAGCTGGGAAGAGGGCCACAGTACCCCTCCGAAGAGCCCCCGAAGAACATAACCTCGGTCTTGCCTGGGTTGAGCCGGAGCCTGTGAGTCCTGGTCCAGTCCAGCACTGCGGCCAGACAGCGATCAAGGGTCCGGACGGCCTCCACTGCACAGGTGGAAAAGGAGAGATAGAGCTGCGTGTCATCAGCGTACTGATGACAGCAGACTCCATAACTCCGGATGATCTCAGCCAGCGGCTTCATATAGATGTTAAAGAGCATTGGGGAGAGCGACGACCCCTGCGGCACCCCACAAGGGAGTGTCCAGGGAGCCGACAACTCACCCCCCAAGCTCACTCGCTGGGTACGGTCCCCAAGGAAGGACCGGAACCAGGCCAAGGCCTGGCCCCCAATCCCAACCTCCGAGAGCCGTTCCAGCAGGATACCGTGGTCGACGGTATCAAAAGCCGCTGACAGGTCGAGAAGGACCAACAGGGTAGAGCAACCCCTGTCAGCCCTCCTCAACAGATCATCATGCAGCGCGACCAGGACCGTCTCAGTCCCATGACGCGGCCTGAACCCGGACTGGAAAGGATCCAAGACATGGTTCTCCTCCAGGAACGACTGAAGACGCAGGGCGGCGACTCGCTCAATCACCTTGCCCAAAAAGGGAACATTGGCTATGGGACGATAGTTGGACAAATCGTCCACAGCCAAGCCGGATCTTTTAACAATGGGCTTCACCACCGTCTCCTTCAGCAGACTGGGAAAAATCCCGTCTCTGAAGGAGGCCGAAGCGATCAGTGAAGCCCATTTCGGCATGCTCCCCCCTGCGCTCTTAATCAACCAGGCAGGGCAAGGGTCGAACGGAGAAGCCGCAGGCCTGCAATGTCCCAGCGCCCTGGAGGCATCCACAGGTGTAACAGGTCCGAAATCAACAAACCGAGGCGACCGAGGCGGCCCGACGCCGGCCATGACAGGGGCCGGATCAGAGCAACCGGAGTCCAGCTCGGAACGGATGGCCTCTATCTTAGATTTAAAATAGGCTGCGAAAGACTCACTGGTGAAATCACCAGGAGGAGGCCCTGGCGGAGCGGGATTGGTGAGGTCTCGAACCACACGGAACAATTCCGCTTGACGATTCGAGGCCTCACCAATTCTCAGGGCGGCAAAAGATCTCCTAGCCGCCCTTATCGCACGGGAATAGCGACCGTTCAATGCCTTAACCGCAGCCCAATTCTGAGCCGTCCGAGCGTTCCGCCATCTGCTCTCTAGCCTTCTCCGCTCTTGCTTCATCGCCCGCAGCTCCTCGGTAAACCAAGGAGACATGCGGGCTCGGCATCGGATCAGGCGCTTGGGGGCGATCCGGTCGACAACCCCAGCCACCTCCTCAAACCACCTTTGGGCTAGGGAGTCGGCCGGATCGTCATCCAAACCGTCTGGAAGATCCCCGAGGGCCTCCGAGAACCGCGTGGGGTCCAGGAGCCTCCGGGGACGGGCCCAGATGGACGGGCCCGGCTCCCCGCGGGGCGGGGTGGCTACTGCAATAGAGAAAGTCAGTAGATAATGATCTGACCATGACACGGGCCGGGCCTGCAACCTCCCGACCCCCAGATCGCTCCCCCGCAATGTGGAGGCAAAGACCAGGTCCAGGGTGTGTCCACCTTTATGAGTGGGACCGATGACTAACTGAGACAGGTTCATGGAGGCCATGGACTCCATGAATTCCAGAGCTGCCCCAGACAGTCCAGTCTCGGCGTGCACATTGAAATCCCCCACCACCAATAGGCGGGGGGACTTCAAAAGTGCCGCCGAGATGAACTCGGAGAGCTCTGGAAGGGTAAGTGCAGGGTCGCGGGGAGCACGGTACACAAGCACTACCCCAAACCTGTCCCTTTGGCCCACCATAAGGTGGAGACATTCCAAACCCGGACTCACCAGCATGGCGGATCTACTGACACAAAAAGAGTCCCTAAAGACCATGGCCACCCCGCCCCCCTGCCCCCCCGGCCTGCCAAGCTGCTCTATACGGTAGCCCTGGGGGCAAAGGAGGGTGAGGGAAGCCCCACCCCCCTCCCCCACCCAGGTCTCCGTGATGAAGGCCAGGTCGGCACTCTCGTCCACAATCAAATCGTGGACGAGCGGGATCTTATTATGTACCGACCTGGCATTAATGAGCAGACAAGACAGGCCAGGGGGACAGACGGTTTGGATCCCATCCATTTGGCGGCGGGACAACGGGTCAGAACGGGGGACAGGCAATAAATGTCTGTCCCGAGTTCTCCTTAACCGATCGGCCCGTCGACCCACAGCGTATCTCCCGCGGCCCGACACCACCGTGATGGAACACCCGGTGGACTCCATAGATCTCAAATGGTCAGGGCCCAGACCCCCCCCAAAAAAAAAACAAAATACAAAATACAAAAAACGAAATGCAAAATACAAAATACAAAATACAAATACAAAGTAAACAAAACCAATAAATAGATAAAGTACAAAATAATATAAAAGAAAATACAATATAATATAAAACTATAGGGAGCTCTCAGGCCACAGATGGAAACAAAGGGGGAAAAACAAAAGAGGTACGGGAAAGGTCATGTCCGCCAACTATGGCCATTAACGGAGAGAAGTCCGCAGCCTACAAAGGCTGTCGGGGTCTCCGAACAGTCACAGACGGCGGAGATGAACTCATAACTCTAATGAAGTAGAGGGACGCCAAACACAAAGGTCACGATGACAGTCTTCCCTCCCGATGTAACGGAACCAGTCGGCGGGCAGAAATAACTGCAGAGCAAGGGCCCCACGGGGGGCAGTCAAGGCTGTCGGGCC
>JAHTLZ010001152.1:0-10758 GCA_023846285.1 Phrynocephalus versicolor | reverse complement strand
ATTAAGAAACAAAGACTATAGAAAAATGGGTAAAATAAGCCTGTAGAATGAGATAGAAACTTCCTCCATGATATGCTAGTTTTCTAGCTAGTAGGATAGCTAAGAGAATTAGAGTACCATCCATCATGAGTTTGAATCTGCATTGTGCTTTGCAGGAGAAGAGACAGCCTGTGGGGAAGCTACTCGGTCCCAGAATAACCCCAGAAGAAGGGGAGGGTAAACAAATTCTTCAATACTCTATACTTAGGGCCTTTTTACACGATCCCTAAGATCCGCTGGTCCCTTAAATTTGGACCAGAGATCTTGAGGGTTTGTCGCTCTCCCTGCGTTCCCACCCCCTCTGCACTTCCTTGTTCTGTCTGCGTGAGGGGAGGGAGAAAAAAAGGGAGAAAAGAATGCACTCTTACCTCCAGAGTGCTGGTGGAAGTTGCTCCGACCCCCCGTTACTTCCTGGTTCCTCTTAAAGGGGCGGGAGGCAAAAAACAACAACAAAAAGAAGCGAGGAGAGCCCGGCACTCTCCGCATCAAAAATTTTCACTCTCCCAGAGCAGGTACTTGAAAGGTGTGCTGGGTCGCGCTTAGGTGGGCGGGGTTGCACTTAATTTTCCGTTAGCTCCGGAGCTGGTGGGGAAACATTTTTAAGCTCCGGAGCTGGGAGCCATTTGCAGCGGAGCTTAGGGGTCGTGTATAAACACCCTTAGAAATCCTTCAAAAGAATCACCATAAGTCAGAATTGACTCGACAGTATCCAATCAATTATTGTGCTAACTTTCCAATTGTAGGGAGCTTGACACCTGAGGGAACAGTAAAATGCATTATCTATTTACAGGATCTAAAATTATACAGTCCAGTTAACAGTCTCACAATTCAACTATATTTTTATGCCAAACGAGTACACCAGACTGACTATTTTAAAAGCTGGATGTTTTTACGGTTGCAAAACATAATGTCTGCATCCATTTCAGGTAGTATGGTTTGCAAGTAAGGCTCTGTTAAATGGGAGATTATGCTTGTTGCTCCGTGGATCCCTTGAGAAACCACACACACAGGGAGATGAGTGCATCTGCACACACACAACCACATATATACACACACACATGAATGCACGCATGCACACGCACACACTGGAATAAATTTGTTATATCACTTCAAGCCGGGTTTAGGTCAGTATATCACCATTCATTACAACAGAATATCTGTTGTGAACTAATACTAAGTAGTCATGTTCACATAACAGCTAGGGAAGTGTAATGTCTGGGCAATGAATGACCATAAATAAGGATCTGAACTCACTGGATCCTGTTCTTAATAGAATGATTGTTTGCCCTTTGGACTTCAATCAAAGTGATTGATGAAGGGTTTTCTTTTCTGACTGTATCCAGTTCTAAGACTTTCAATTCCCTCGGCCTGTTCCTAGGAGCACCCACTCCAGAAAATGATTGAGAACCACAAATACAGACTATGAAGGACATCAATTGTAACCCAAGTTGCAGTAAAATTGTAATAATTTAAGCAGTTATATGCTTAATGGATAGTTTACCATAGGATACAATCCTGTACTAAAAGGCTTCTTATATCCCATCAAACAGTATAACTGGAGTGCTTTACTATATGCTAATATTCCATTCATTTCAATGTTACTTAATATTTTACATTGTTTTCAGATAGTGGTGTCAATTCTCAATAAATATTATGCTCAACATAAATTATTTGAAACATGTCTTGTAAAATATGGATCTTATTTCTAGTCTATTTCAGATTTTTTTTTTACCAACAAACCAAGAATAACAGAAAAGCAGAGCTCTTACTATTCGAAGAAATGTACATTTCAGTTCATAAGGCTTGTCCAGAGCACTGGTGATCACAAATGCCCACTCTTGAGGCCACCATGCCAATTATTTTCCTTAAAATGTGTCTATGTATTTTAAGCTGGGGAAAAAACCTTTGTGCTACCGATGCCACATGGGATGAGTTAGTGTTTGCAATGTGAGATATGTAGGTTACTGAGATTACTGTATGACCCACTCACACCTCAAGTCCTTTCAGCATGTCACACTTGGCTGCTTCAGTCTAGAATTATCCTAATATAATATGTGAAAAAAAATGAAAATTTTAAATTCCTGTGGAAAGATGGCTCCCCCGCCCCGAAAATGTTCACATTTTCCTTACAGAAGTGTGAATGGAAGGCAGAGTCTCAAGCTCTATGAAATATTGTCAGGACAAACTTTATTTTAAAAAGCTCAGGCTCAACACATTTCAGGTGTGGCCTTCTTTGAGAGCAAGCTTTTAGAATTTTAGCTTCTCATTTGGTCTGTGTCAGAGTGTGTCTGAAGAAGGCCACCGCTGAAACGTGTTGAGCCTGAGCTTTTTAAAATAAATTCTACTTTTTATTTATCTTGAGACTCGCCCCCCCCCATTTATATTTTTGCCATCAGTGGATGTACCTGTTCCCTCTGTTTTGTTTCACATTTTCCTTACGCCAGAAATATCTCCCAGCTTTCTCACTTTGGGTAAAAGTGGTGGTAACTTCCCCATTTGAGTTCTGGATTGGTGTTCTAGTTCTGTTGCACTTATCTTAGACCTCTTGATACAGATAAATGGAGACACAAGTCTGTAACCACTAGGTAATTTCTTTCCTTTTTATTTGATCCAATTGGCTGTACCTAGTGGACTTTTCTAAATTTTATCCCAAGCACGTGAGCTGTGACATATTGTTTGAAGGACTTGGACAATAAAAGTGTTCTGCTTATATACGGCCCCCATACCACTTCAAGTAGTCTCTGGGCAGTTTGCAGTTTAATTACAGTATGAAGGATACACATGGCTATATGGCTCCTCAACTTGTTTTGCTTCAATAGGAAATACTGAGATACCAGGAATGAGCCTCTGCCCCATACACACCAAGAAGGAGGTAAATGGACCATCAACGTAGACATGACAAGACTGCAAACTCTAGATAATTTCTTCCCTTTTTATTTGATCCAATTGGCAGTACCTAGTGGACTTTTCTAAATTTTGTCCCAAGCCCCAAGTGAAATGTATGGGTCTTCTGCACCAAACCTCCCCCTTCCCTGGCCAAGCAGGGGCCATTAGCCTCAAAGAGCCACATGGAGAGGGGTGTATGAAACTGTGTACAACAGCTGTGACATGTTGTTGTGGGCTAACGCTGAGCTTGTGTTCTGCTGTAAATAAACCACACCGACTAATTAGTTAGCTCCTGGGGAGATGTAAAGGCCACAGCTTTATTGACACCAGTTGACAAGGGAGAGACTGCAGTACTCTGGACAGGCATTGGGGTCGGATCCTGTACCATCGGGGGGCCCGCCTGCCCCCAGATGCGCCCGATAGCACCACAGGGTGGCAGCACCCTTCAGCCCAGCTTCCGGGAACCCAGTGGGCGTATACTCCTTCAGGATTTCCTCTGCTAAGCTGTGCGGGGGAGCCTCCTGGCGTCCCACCTGAGCTGGGGCCATCCGTGCTCCCTCGTGGGTCCGCTGTCACCACCTGTTGGTTCCCAGCTGCGCAGGCTCTTTCCTGCGGCCCCGTCAGCCTGGATCCGGGCCCAATGCCTCCAAACCGCCACAAGAGACGTGTTAAACTCGCCTCCCGCCAGAATACTGCAGCTCTAACCATTCCCCAACTGCGGCCTTGATGCTCCGGAGCCAACACACTGTGCCGGCGTCCGACAGGTGCACACCGTCTGGACGGAAAAGATCTATGTTCCTGTAAGAAATGTCTTGGTGAGTGATTATTCGCCCCCCCCATTGCGAGACTAGATTACCAATAGCTGTGGTGACCTTTCTGCGGGTCCTCCTCCACCTACGCCGCTCCTTCCCCTTCCCCTCTTCCTCATCGGGTTTTAGGAGTGTAAAAAACGTCCAGATAAAAACCTTGCAGGATGGCCTTCCTAACTCTTCTGCTGATGTGCAGGCCTGGGGGATCCTTGTCATCCATAAAGGATGATTTTTGTTGGCTCTCTTGGCCCTGGGATGACTCCCTGACCCATCCTTTTGAGCTCAGGTATTTTACCCTCTTACGTTTGGCCCACTGTGGCAGGCCTGGCACCTCTGCAGCCTCCCCCCAGTAATCCCTGTCCCACTCCTCCTCATCCGATGAAGACTCACTCATTGAAGAGTCGGTGGATGAATCCTCTCTCCGGTTCCTTCTGCTCACGGACCGAGGGGACGCCTGCCGTCTACGCTTGGGTGGAGGGCTCCGTCTCCTCTCGGAGGGGGGGTGGCTGTCCTCGTTGGACTGGCCGGATTGCAAGGGGGTTGCGCTAGACTGTGGGGTAGCCTGTGTGGTTGGGTTATTGTTTGCGTTATACGCCTACCCAATATTCACCAATTGGCTGGATAACAATGCTAAGGCCTGGCCAAGGTCTTGCAGGGTGTTGATTTGCGGTGCTTGTGGAGTATTGGCTTGAGCTGACTGGGATGCTGGTTCAGGTGTGCGCCCCGGGGGGGCTCCCCCACCCCCACCATTGCTACTGCCGGCCTGGGTATGGTTGGTCTGCTGGTGCCCCGTGCAACCCGAGCAGGCTGGATTTCGCCGCTCTCTGGCGCTACGCCTCGGTGTGGTTGCCCTAGTGGGCTTAGGAGTTTTCTGAGCTGGGGCTTTGCGCTGGCGTGGGGGCATGATCTCCCTGGCTGCTGACCATACAAGGGCCCTTCCAGGCTCAGGTTGGGGATGCCGGCCACCCTCTAATGCCGCCTCCGTTCCCGCCTTTTACCGTGCACTTGCCCTATCCTTTGGGGCCTGAGCCTTCGCTACCCCACCCCCTCGCCCTTGCCGCAGATTGCTTGCGGGGGGGGTAACCTGGCGGGTGCCGATGCCGCCTGCTTCCTTGTGCTCTGCTGCTCGTCCGGGTGCTGGGCTCCGGTCAATGTTGAGTCCGGCGCTGGTGCTAGCGTGGCCGCCGACTAGCCTCGTTCGCGCGCCGAGGGCGGCGTTGCAGGCGATGAGGGAAGGAGCCTCGCCGCGGTCTCGCACCACTCCTCTCCCTGATTTGGCCCCGCGCTCCAGCTGGTGGGCGCTGGCTCGGGGCCAAATCCAGGAACGTGCTGCTGCTTGCGCCGCAAGGGGCCTCCGGGTGGTCGCTCGCTGTTCACCTTCCTGCTTCGGCTCCGCGCTCCAGCTGGTGAGCGCTGGCTCAGGGCCAAGACTGGAGGTGTGCCACCGCTTCCGCCACCTGGGGCCTCTCCGCGGTTGCGCGCTGCTCCCCTCCCTGCTTTTGGCTCCGTGCTCCAGCTGGTGAGTGCTGGCTCAGGGCCAAGACTGGAGGTGTGCCACTCCGCGCTCCGATCAAGGACGTGTTGCCGCTTTCGCCGCCCGACCATGAATGGCGACTCCCGAGGGTCCCCCCTTTTGAACCCCCCGTGCGGGGAACCCGAGCGCATGCGTGGGCGGGCGGTACCCAGAAGCCCACCCACGCCACGTGCGAGGGGAGGTCGCCCGCAATTGGCCGGGCGAACGGGGGGGGACCCGTCTTCCGTCTTCCGGCGCCACGTGGCGGGCGCCATCTTCCCAGCGTCCAGCCGGGACAGCAGAACCCCTCGCCGCTGCCGCCCACAATGTTGGTCCCGGTGAGTCAGGCCCATTTATTTAGAAGGACTAGTATAATAAATAACTCCTGGCAACTCCATCTTTGGGCATGTTTTAACCTGTTGGCACAGCTCTGATGAAGAGGGTTTTTGCCCTCAAAATATAAGCAACTTTTTTGTTATTTTTTAGTAGCCTAAAGGTATCACCTATTCTACTTTTGCATTTTGTTGTTACTAATAGATGTAGTAAATAAGCCTTCATTTTTGGTGTTGAAATTGCATAGCATTTTATGAAAAATATACATGTTATTGCCTTTAGGCTGTAATGTCAGTATAATGCTCTAACACAGTTACTCTCTAAAAGTAAAATTGTACTTATTATTAGATTTGATTTAGCCACATATAAACACTTTTAGGTTTCTTTGACACTGCAGTGGTGAAGGTTTGAAATTTAGGCTTACATTTCAAACTGAACCTGGTGGATTTGAATTATTTTTAGGCTTTTCTAGATTTTACTCCTCCTTTCCTTGTTACTTTCTTGTTCCAGTGTTAATGCAAGGCATTGGAAATAATATGTATGAAATTATAGTACTCAGACTCCTGTTTACAATTCATAGAATTCACATTATCCTGAAAGACCAATGCATTGGGATAATGCAATATACAGGAGCAATTCAAAGACTTCTGATTATACAACACTATTCTTCCAATATCATAAAGAGGAATTGGCTGGCAGACATTGCACTGAACTTGTCTGAGTTGGAAGTCCCTTCCACGGAGCATATAGGGAATTAATTCCTGTTAAGGGGTGTCGCATGGGAGGTGGGGGCCAACTGTTGGGGCCACATTCCATCTCTGTTTTTCTATTGAATAACAATGGTTTCAACAAGGAATGATATTAAATAAAAATGAACCCCCGTGCTCTGTTTTTAGGAGAAAAATACTGGATTGAAATGCTCCAGCTGTGCAATGCCCACCAGCCAATTCCTCTTGACGATATTGGGAAAAAGTTCTAAATTGAAAACACAAACCATCTTATGAACTCTATTGATTCTTTGACACAAGAGATTGATTCCTACTTCACATATATATCACTAGCAAAACCGATTGCATTGGCAACTGTACAGAGTATGATCTAAACATTCCTATTTAATTTTACTGTACAGCTGGTTTATAAATATTAAAAATCAAATAATTATTCTCGTGCATTGCACTGTTTGAAAATTGTATACTGTTTTAGAAACATATGGCAGCAAATCTTATGAACAGTATTGAATTAGATATGAAATGCTCTGCATTATATCCCTATCTTCTCGTTATTTTGAAACAATTGCCTTTGGATGAGTGAATGCAGAACCTTTAATCACATCAAAAATATCTAAATCAGAACTGAAAACAATTTAATTCTAATAGCTTCCACTCAAGGAAGAACAGAAAGTATAATTCTATGCAAGTAATAAAAGCTCTTCATAACAATTCACAGTACCTGCAGGGGGAAAAACCCTATACTCCCACCATCATATGAAAGAAGGGATGATAATGTAACCACAATTTAATCTAGTTTAGGTTTGCACAAAGACATAGCTTATAAGATGGAATTTGGGACTCCTTTCAGTTATTCCTTCCACATGTTCAGTAAACATATGAAAAGGAGTGAAGATTGTGCTCTCTGGCTATGTCACTGTTAATCCTGTTGGCCATGCCCTTAAATCTGAGAATAGCTGGAAAGCCTGAAGGGAAGCACTTGTATGTGTGGAGATGCCAACACCATACAGAGCAACCATGACCATACAGAGTTCCAAGTCACCTCATGTGCCTGTGGAGAAGTCAGCTGTCTTACATGCTCAGAGTCCCCTTCAGATATTCTGGCTACTATACAAAGAACAATGGAGATGAGGCTCCCAGACTTTGGAACTCCCTCTTACTGGAGGCCAGGACTGCCCCATCTCTGTTGTTTTTGTGGAAGCAGGCAAAGACCTTCCTCTTCGGGCAAGCTTTTCCTAAATGAGGGCCTACCTACTATGTAACTTTATATGGATTACCATTCATGAGTGCATTGATTGATTTCACAAGAACACCAGTGTTTTCCATGGTACTTTCCACCCCTCATAATGGATTTTTCTTTTTGTTTTGTGTGCTCTTTGCAGCTCTTCTGTTACCTTTTAATGTTCTAAGATGCCTCTTCTAACTCCCTGTTCTTAACTTGAATATGTCTTAAATGTCTAAACTACCATCTCTCTTTCTGGTTACATGGTACCATCCTGACTAACCTAATTACCCCCAATCTATCTAACTCCATCAAGCATGATTGCTCAAAACAATCCTAAACAAAATCATGGTTTCTGTCTCTTCCCTCTGTCTTCTTCTCCAAAGCTTCCAGATCTCATATGCTTGTAACTGTCCAATGGTAGCTCACTACCCTCTGCTCTAGGAACATTATTATGACTATATACCACATTCCTTAGATAAAAGTTTGATGCAAGGCTGAACTGTGCAATTGATATTCAGCTTCAAGAATCATACCATGTCCCATCATCCTCATTTCCTTGCAATAACAATTGTGATATCATGGCTACTTCAACACAAACTGTTTGGACTATTCATCTCTTTCAAATTTTCAAAATACATAAAATAAATAAGGCTAACAGGTGGCCCTACTCCTCTTTCCAAACATTCAAAAAGGTAAAGGTTTCCCCCACATATGTGTGCTAGTCATGTCCGACTCTAAGGGTGGTGCTCAGCTCCGTATGCAAGCAGAAGAGCCAGTGTTGTGCAAGTCTATGGCCACGTGGCCGGCATGGCTGAAAGGAAACACTGTTCTACCTTCCCGCTTTTTTCAGTGGTACCTATTTATCTACTTTCATTTTACATGCTTTCAGACTGCTAGGTTGGCAAGAGCTGGAGTTATCAGCAGGAGCTCACTCCATTGCATGGCACCTGGGATTCAAACTGCCCAGCTGCTGACATTGCAGGCAACACTTTTCGGAGCCTTAGTCTGCTGAGCCACCACACCACCTCAAACCTTCATGGAACACATCTAGTTATATGTATTCCCTTCTTATATAGATGTGTTCCAAGCCTTCATGGAACACATCTAAATAAGAAGGGAATACCTAATAACTAGTTTTACATTCATAATAGGAAATCTTAAGACCAGTCCTTCTGACAATTATTTGATATGTTGTGTTTTAGCAAAAACTATGGGACTTCCGGTTAGATGGCCGACTGTGCAAGACGCTAGGGGAGCTCCTTCGTGGAACCCCCAGAGCTCACAGGAGGTTTAAAGGGGATTCGTGAGGGCTACGCGACCCCTATTAACCTCAGGGAGGGGCCCTGAGGGTCTGGGTACCAGCTGTTGCCTTTTGCGACTCTCTTTTCACCCCCGATCCGGAGGGATTGGGGGGGGAAAGATCGAGTTGCGGCACTTTTCGACCGCTACTCCTGTGCAGTGAAGTCTCATTAGTCTTGGCAGGGAGCCATTCAACCTCCAAGGACTCTAAAAATCGTTTCTATCGTAGGGATAATCAAGTTAGGCTGTTAAACGGCCACTTTGAAGATAAAGGATTACGCCCGGAGGAAACGAGAGCCTGCTGTTTTTTGTATCGGAATCTGCTCGGACCGTGGTGGAGGAAATAGCCGTGTCTCTCCTTCGTGAATGCAAATCGAAAGCAAGCGGTAAGGGCAGAAGAGACATCCCTTCATTTGCAAAGTGAGTTTAATCTAATATTTAAACTGAACGGGAGGAAAAATGGGACATGGAAAGTTTGATCGTAAAGTCTGCATTTCAGGACTGGTGTTTTGAAACCCCCCCCCCGCTCTTTGTTTTGAGAAGAGACAGTGTGAAATTTGAATAGAGGAGAGCGCGGGGAGTGGAAGGGGGAGGTTTTAAAGACTTTTAAAGACTCTGGTGTTGGAAGCTACCTTCCCCCCTTTCTTTTTTTTGACTCTACACTTCCAGAGACTTGTGAGAATTAACAGCTGAATTCCACCCTCTTTTTTCTTTCTTTTTTTTTCCTTGTGGAGGACTTAGAGGGACTTGAGTGACGGAAAGGTGGCTGGATTTTACATTTTAAAGGACTCCAACAGTGCGGGCTGGAAGCCGTTACAACAAACTGGAGTTTTTTTTTCTTTTCTCTTTTCTTAACTGGATTAGACTTCTAGAAGCAGTGGAATAAATATATTTCTCTTGGATACATTAAACAACTTCTTTGGATTAGGCTGTGAAGAGCTGAAGAATTTCCCTATTTTATTTTATTTTATATTTCCCAACTCTTAATTTTTAAAGGTTTCTTGGTGGATTCTATTGTTTGTTTGACTGCAGTAGAAACGAACCTAAATTCCTGCATGTTTTTCCTTTGTTCCCTTGGCCTCAAGGACGAAGGACTAAGGATAGACACAACAGCAACTCTCAACTCTGTGCTCTGAGACTGAGAATCTCATTCTTTAGGTTGGAGCGCCATCTGGTGGATTTAAATAATCATCGTATTGGACACTGGCTGAGAAATTCATTTCTTGTGTTAGAGCGCCATCTGGTGGATTTGGAAAATTATTGCATATAAAACTTATTTTGAACATTGTACTGAACGGGAAAGTGTTTGATTATGTAGAAAATTAGATAAAATTTGATAAATTGTTATAAACTATAATATTTGATATTTAGACAACTTAAAGTTGGAAAAAGTTAAAATGAAGTTAGAATAGACAAACTCAATATCACTGATGGCAATTGGGTAAATATAAATTAATATTAATATTAATGGAGTACTAATAGATTAATTCGATTGGTTAAAGGTTATGGTGGTTTATTGAATGAATTAATCTTAATACGTGGTTAAATTGTGTCCTATTAGAATAGAAGGGATGGCAGAGAAGAAGAAGACGACACCTTTAACACAGAGAAGAGATTCTAGACAAGAAGAGGGCAAGGAATGGGAAGGACTAATGATTAGAGATGGGCACGACTTAGCGGTATTCCCGTTTCCGTTTCCGTTAGTCGGTTCCGTTACTCTACGGAAACGGTAACGGGAATTACTGCCCCAGACTTCGAGCTCGAACCGACGAACGAACAATTTTGGTCTGATTTGTCGTGCTCGTTACTTGTGTGACGTCACGCGATCGCGCAATGCCAAGCGGCACAGAAAAAAAGTTTTTAAAAGTAAAAAAAACCTGATTCCCGGCCCTAAAAGCAGGCGAAAACTGTCTGAGGGCACCTACC
>JAHTLZ010001151.1:0-10197 GCA_023846285.1 Phrynocephalus versicolor | reverse complement strand
CCTGCCTGCCCTAGGCTAGCAAAACGGTTCAGTGAGTCTTTTGACATTCCTGCTTTGTAGAGCTCCCCTTCAGCATTTCTTTTTATAAAAGTAAAGGTCATACTATGCTACAAACTGTCATCACACCACAGGCACAGTGGCGCATTTTTAGGTTTGGATGGCAAATGCTTTTATTGGATTATCATGGCATGTCCAGAGGGAGAAAAGAGTAGTAATGGAGAAATTCAGCAAAACTGGGATAAAATACATCCACCGCATGCTTCAAATTGCTTAGGAATTAAAAAAGCTTTGCTCCTGACAATATACACTCATTCAGGCTGCCATCTAGAGTCCATTACCACAAGACAGAGAAAACACTGAAATCAGATAAACAAAATATTCATCCTGAACCAAAACATAACGCTTCATATTTTGTCAAAAATGTTCTAAGATAAGGGGGTTAAGATATAGGATTTGATGGAGTCAAGCCTGAAGTACCTTAGTTTCTCCCCGCCCACTCACCCCAGTTTTATGACAGATGTGCTACATAACTCAGTTTGAATTTTGCCAGATAATGGAAAGCTATAAGCAGCTACTGATAGCTGGCCATTTTGTCATTATTTTTTTTAACCCCAGGGTGGGATGTTGGCCAGCGAGCAGCAAAATCTTGAAGAAATTATGCTTCTCGGCCAAACACTACAAACGTAAAAGAATAAAACCTACACATGCTACCCTATTTAAGACATCTAAATGACCGCTTGGCAAACGAACTACTCCACCATTCTTTAGAAATTGCTAACGGTGGTGTCCCATTTCCCCAGCTGACCTGAAGGAGATGGCAATACAGTGGACCCTTGTATAACAGTTTGTATAACATAAAATTTGTACAACATATAAAATTCCAGAGATAGGGGAAATTTGCTTAACATAATCGCCTATGGGGAGAATCCGTGCAACATAAAAATGGGATCACTCCGTTTTCAATGCATTCCTATGGGAATTTGTATAAAGGAAAATTTGCTTAACATAATTTTATTTGGAACGAATTAATTCCTTTATACAAGGTACCACTTGTATTCATTTCACATCCTCTGTTCAGAGCCTCATGCTGAGTATAATTTGTTTAGGGATGAGTTGTGAACGTGGATCTCAATTTGCACAACAGGATACGGTTTGATTAGATATGTCTGGAAGCATCTGTAATGGAATTATGAATTTCAATCAAGAGCAGGTGACAACCACAACATGGTAATGCTTTCTCATGCTGGTTTCAGAAGTCTGATCAAGGGCTACAAATGTTAATCTGGGTCACGGTAAACAACTCTCTCTCTTTCTCTGCATACATTTTCATGCTCTTTTCCTCAAAGATGACCTATGATATTTTGCTGCCTGAGGCGATGTGTGCAATTATGTTTCCATGTACCAAAACACCTTTGGTGGCTTCTTTGGTGAAAGCAGGGCATCATTTTTCATTGTATCCGAGAACAGCAGAAAGGGAAACCAAGTTGCTCACATAATGGCCCCTATCACACATCCCTTTAAATGCAGATTAAATTTTTAGATAAACTGTGTCCAAAAATGCCGTCCCCACGACCACCAGGCTTTTTGGAAGGAAAAAAAAATAAAAAACCCTTAAGCGAGGTTTCCAAGAGTTACCAGAGAAGTAGGAAATTTTTTGCCTTGCTTAAAAAATCCGCCTTTTAAAGAGGCAGACATCGTGGGACCATATAGATGATCCGGTTTTCTTTCTTTCTTTTTCTTCGTAGCACGGCCGGCTGTTCCTGGGGCCGATCGGCACTGTTTTTTTAATTTTCTTTTAATTTTTCCCCACCCTCCGAGCACCAGGAAGCTGGACTGGGTGCTTTTTTTTTTTTTAACTTTCCCAAGCCCTCACGGCAGCCAGCTGGTCCTTTTTAAAAATCCTAGCGACACCTGCTGGCCATGGGGCTGAACTGCACTTTGAAAAAAACCCTCTGAATGTGGGAATGGCTATCCCATATCTTCAGTCACATGATGGGAGGAAGAGGAAAAGCCGGACCTTCAGATCAGGATCTTCCCCAGGTGAGATAGCAGCCATAGTAGTAGAAATGGAAGATGCTGGTCAAAATCCAATGGAATTTTTACCCTGCCATAATGCAAATGGCAAAGATTTGGTAGGGAATAATTTCAGTTTCAAAAGGTAGCATAGGCATTTGCTGTTGAACACTATGCAGTGTAAGACGGCACAAAATAGCAAACGCCTGGTCTAACACCTCAGTACACAGCAATTAGCACTACTGTAAACACCTATTGTGTTGGGATGGCAACAAAAACTCACAAGATTTTGGGCGTTGTTTATATATTGGACTATACCTCCCAGAATACCCTTTCCAGCATGAACAATGAATATTGTATTCCAAAATATTAAGCTGCCCTATCTGCACAGTCTTGGTGGTTTGTTGTTGTTGTTGCTTAACAATACAGACTCATTCTGTCCTCTTGGATCTGCTGTTTCAAGTGGCTGCCTCACTTTGTCTAACAATCAGTCCTATTTCTTCCTCAAGTCCTACTTTAGCTTCAATTCTCCCTAAAGACAGACTATAACCTCCGAAGCCTCAATGCGTGGATGAGGCGATGGTGTCGAGAGGAGGGCTTTAGATTTGTCAGGAACTGGAGAACATTTTGGGACAAGCCAAACCTGTTCAGGAGGGATGGGTTGCACTTGAATCATGATGGGACCAGACTGTTGGCACTCAACCTCAAAAAGGCAGCAGAGCAGCTTTTAAACTGATAACTGGGGGAAAGCTGACAGGAGCTGAGTGGCATCCGGTTCGGAACACCTCATCCTTGGGGAACGAGGTTGGAGAGGGTAGAGAATCACATAGAGATGACATAGCAGGTATTAGCACTGGGAAAATAATGGACTGTGACAGTTTGTCTACTGAAAATAAAAGCTGTGAGGGGAAAAGAACAAGGCAGCAGCTGTTGTTGCGGGACTGTTGAATTGTGGGTTCACGACACCGGAGATCCATAAATACAGCTTTATTGCACAACAACGAGGACAGACGAACACGAAGCAAAGACAAGGAAACACACATGCGTATTTATACAGACGCTGCCAGGAGGTAGCTGTTAATTGACTGCAGCTGGTCTGCCCTCAGTTAACCCACTCCTCCCCAGCAATGCTGCCTGTACCTTCACTACATAACACCCCTTCCCCCTAACTAAAACTTTATTCACAAATAAAATCCTGTAAATATTTAGGTCGGCTCCTCACCCGCTGTGAGCGTCGTAATTCTGTGGCTATCTCAGTTTCATCTTGTTCCTGGTTATTCCTCTCTATCGGACCATCCACTGCCTCTTCTTCGCAACCCAATTCTCCCTCTGGGATCATCTCCTGTTTCAACTTTTCGGGTTCGGCTGTTTCCATCTCAATTAGTGGGGTACCCTCTTCCCATTCGCCAAGCCCACTTGATTCTCCCGCGTCAACTACACTCGCCTCAGGAGCCCTGACCGGGTTTGCCCACCTCCGCCGTAGTTGATCCACATGCCGGCGTAATACCTTCCCTCCTCCAATAGACACCCCGTATGACACTGGTCCCCTTATTTCTACGATGGTTGCTGGAACCCAATCTGGTCCTTTACCATAATTCCGGGCATAAACCCAATCCCCCACTTGAAAAGACCTCGGTGTCTCTGGGGCTTCACGCTGCGAAGGTCGGTCTAATGTCAAGTCTGGATGTAATCTATCTAATAGAGATGTCAACCTCCTATTCATTAACAGCTCAGCAGGACTCCTACCCGTACCCGTATGTGGAGTGATATGCTGCTGTAATAGGAAATTAGCTAGCCGTGATTGCCAATCTCCCTGCACTATTCTCCGCAGGGACTCCTTAGTCGTCCTCACCATCCTTTCTGCCTGCCCATTAGTCGATGGATGGAAAGGCGCGGCTGTAATATGGCGGATCACATTCGCCGCCATAAAGCGTTGGAACTCGACTGAGGTAAAGGGTGTGGCATTATCTGACACTATAGTGTCAGGCAACCCATGCGTGGCAAACAGCCGCCGCAGTGCCCGAACCACTACCGCTGAAGTCATTGATGAGACAGTGACTACTTCTAACCATTTAGAAAATGAATCTACTACCACAAGGAACACTTGACCTTGGAAAGGGCCAGCAAAATCAATATGCAGTCTCGACCATGGCGTTCTGGTTGTTTCCCATTTCTGAATGGGCGCTTGTGGCATGGCTGGGCAAGACTCCTGACATGGGTGACACACTTGGACCCGTTCCTCGATAGCTTTATCCATCCCCGGCCACCACACGTAGCTACGGGCCAAAGCCTTCATCCGTACAATTCCTGGGTGTCCTATATGTAATGCCTCCAAGACCCTCCCCTGCAATTTTGGTGGGATGATGACTCTATTTCCCCACAACAAGCACCCTTTGTGCACCGACAATTCATGCTGGCGTGAACAAAAAGGCTTGAATACACTCTCCAGCTTCCAGGAAGGCCACCCCTTCCATACCCAATTCAAAACTCGAGACAGTATCGGGTCCCTTGCTGTCTCTCTTGCTACATCTGATGCATGCAGCGGTGGGTCAGGTAGGTCCTCTATTAACATGATACCATGTGCAGGGGCAGGATCCTCATCCGAACTGTTCACTGGTAATCGACTAAGGGCATCAGCATGTCCCATCTCCTTCCCTGGCCGGTAGCATAGAATATATTCATATGCTGCCAAAAAGACTGACCAACGCAACATTCGGGGAGACAACACTTGGGGGGTCTGACGTCCGGGGGCAAAAATGCCTAATAACGGTTTATGATCTGTGACAATTTCAAACGGACGACCATAAACATAATCATGGAATTTCTTTACCCCCGAAACGAGGGCCAGGGCTTCTTTATCAATTTGGGCATAATTTCTTTCCGTTGCAGATAAGGTCCTTGAAAAATACGCAATTGGAGCCTCTCTCCCATCTGGCATGCGATGACTTAACACTGCACCCACTCCGTATGGGGATGCATCACATGCCAATACTATTGGTTTCTTTTCATCAAAATGGGTAAGTACACTATCTGATGATAACAAATTCTTAACAGCATTGAACGCCTCGCCCTGCTTCTGACCCCACACCCAAGGGGTCCTCTTATTCAATAACCTGTGTAACGGCTCAGCCACAGATGCTTTATGGGGTAAGAACACATGATAAAAGTTTAACAGCCCCAAAAATGATTGCAATTCCCTCTTTGACCGTGGTGCTGGGGCATCCTGTATCGCTTTTACCTTAGCATTGGTGGGATGAATCCAGGTAGCATCTATCAAATATCCCAGAAATTCCACCTGTGACACCCCAAACTGACACTTTTCTTTTTTGGCCTTCAACCCTGCATCTTGTAACCGACCCAACACTTCGTGAAGACGCTTCAACAATTCTTCCTTGGAACTCCCAGCCACAAGAATATCATCAAAGTATGGAAGGACCCCAGGGATACCCTTCAACAGCCCTTCCATTAAACTCTGGAAAACTCCTGGGGCCACACTGACCCCAAACTGCAAACGCTTAACCTTAAACGCCCCACGATGGGTCACGATAGTTTGAGCTTCAGCGGTGGCATCGTCTACTGGCAATTGTTGATATGCCTGGGCTAAATCCAATTTTGCAAATACCTTTCCCCCCGCCAGTGATGCCAATAAGTGGCTTACTGCTGGTACCGGGTATGAATGCTGTTGCAGGGCCTTATTAATAGTACATTTATAATCCGCACAGATTCGTACTGCTCCGTTTGCCTTCAAGGGGGCCACAATTGGGGTTTCCCACCGAGCATTCGCTACTGGCTCTGATACTGCTTGGGCAATCAACCGGTCTAATTCTTCATCTATTCGGGGTTTCAATGCAAAAAGTACCCTCCTAGGCTTCAGACGAATAGGTGCGACCATTGGGTCAAGGTTAAATGATATGGGTGGTCCTTTATATAATCCCAACGACTCATCAAACACCCTAGGGTACTCCTGATAGGTTGCCTCTACATCCACCCCCTCCACCTGGTGGATTCCCACTACAGTAATCCCCAGTGGTTCAAACCAATCCAATCCCAATAAATTCACACGATGTCCTTTCACTACCACCAGCCGTAACAGCCCCCTGAATTGTTGATACTGCACTCGGAATGTCCCCATTCCCATTACTGGAACACGCCGCCCTTGAAAATCCATCAGTTGAACTGATAATGGTTCTAACTGCGGCCTTCCCCTTTCTACACAAATCTGCTGGAAGGTGTCTTCTGAGATTATTGATAGAGCTGATCCTGAGTCCACCTCCATCTCACATGGGACCTCCTGTATGTACACAGTCACTTTAATCTTCTTACGAGTGCTCATTTGAACACTTTGGATAGGAACCGGGTCTGCATAGTTTATAACAGAATGACATTCCTCCACTTGCAGTCCTCTTTTCTGCTGTTCCCACGATCTGTGCTGTGTCCTGGGTTCTTTGAGCCTTCTAGCTCTGCACACCCACGAAATATGTCCCTTCTTCCCACACAGTCTACACAAGGCTTCACGAAAACCACAATGTCTTTTATCATGATTCCTCCCACAAGCTGCACACCCATGGGGCACTTCATTCCTTTTTGCCTTTACACTCTCAGTCAGGGGGACCTCCTCTTCCTCCACAACGTCCTCCCTTGGTGGGTAAATTCTGGCCGCCACGCTCCCATGATGAATAGTCTCTGGCCCTTTTAGCTGGGGAGGTTTGCGTGCCATGTGAACCTCACGTGTTGATTGCTCAGCTGCTTCTGCTGCTAGCGCCTCCTCAAACGCCACTCTGAAGGTCAGCTCTTTCTTAGCAAACAAACGCCTTTGCAGCTTTTCATCTCTTAACCCACAGACCAATCTGTCCCTCAACGCCGTCTCTAAATCTGTAAAATTACAATATAATGCAGCTTGCCTCAAAGCTGTTATGTACTCTGAGATTTTTTCTCCTTCTGCCTGATCACGTTTATAAAATGCATGCCGGCACGCTATCTCTGAAGGCTGTGGAGAGTAATGATTCCTCAGCTTCTCTTTAATAACATCAAATGGCGTTGTCTGCAATTGGGCTGGTGCTATCAATGCCCTCGCAACTTCAAAGGTGGCCCGCCCACACAAGCTAAAAAATGTTGCCCTTTGCAAGGTTGTATCTGTGATCTCTTGGGCTGCCAAATAAAAGTCAAAACGTGTCATATAAGACTCAAAGTCTTCTACTGTCTCATCAAAAGATTCAGCCGACATAATCCTTCTCACTCGCAATAACTCACGGCTGTCGCTTTCACCTTCGTCGCCAGTGTTGAATTGTGGGTTCACGACACCGGAGATCCATAAATACAGCTTTATTGCACAACAACGAGGACAGACGAACACGAAGCAAAGACAAGGAAACACACATGCGTATTTATACAGACGCTGCCAGGAGGTAGCTGTTAATTGACTGCAGCTGGTCTGCCCTCAGTTAACCCACTCCTCCCCAGCAATGCTGCCTGTACCTTCACTACATAACAGGGACCCACTGTACAGGTGCTTCTACGCCAATGCTCGAAGCCTCCGAGCAAAGATGGGAGAACTTGAACATTTGGCAGCTAGGGGTAACATAGATATAATAGCCATAACAGAAACCTGGTGGAATGAGGAGAACCAGTGGGATACAGCAATCCCAGGCTATAAACTCTATAGAAGGGATAGAGAGGGGCGGGTTGGAGGAGGAGTGGCCATCTATGTCAAAGAAGGGGTAAAATCCAGCAGAATGGAGATTGACAGAGGGTCTGACTCCACCATAGAATCACTGTGGGTTAAACTACTAGGTCCCAGGAGTGATGTGATAGTTGGAGTATTCTATCGTCCACCAGATCAAAAACTTGAGGGGGACCTTGAAATGAGGAGAGAAATCATGGAGGTGGCTAAGAGGGATAGGATAGTAATCATGGGGGACTTCAATTATCCCCACATTGACTGGGCCAATGCAAGCTCCGGGCAAGAAAGAGAAACTGGGTTTCTCGACTTGCTGAATGACTGTGCCTTAGAGCAACTTGTCATGGAGCCCACCCGAGAACAGGCAACGCTGGATCTAATACTGTGTGATACTCAGGACCTGGTCAGGGATGTGAATGTCACTGAGCCTCTGGGGAAGAGTGACCATGCTGCAATTTCCTTTGCCATGCATGTCGGAGGAAGAGTGTCAACCAAATCAGACATAAAAACCCTTGATTTTCGAAGGGCAAACTTCCCTCAGATGAGGAAACTAGTTAGAGAGAAATTGAAGGGGAATGTTAGAAGAATCCAATCTCTTCAGAGTGCATGGAGCCTGTTTAAAACAACAATAATAGAGGCCCAGCACAAGTGCATACCACAAAGAAAGAAGAGCTCATTTAAGTCCAAGAGGCCACCGGCTTGGTTAACGAGTGGAGTTAGAGAGGCTCTAAAGCGCAAGGAGAGGTCTTCCTGTAAATGGAAATCCTCCCCAAATGAGGAAAATAAAAAGGAACACAAACTCTGGCAAAAGAAATGTAAGAAGATGATAAGGGAGGCAAAGAAAGATTTTGAGGAACGCATGGCTAGCAATATAAAGGGTAATAATAAAAGCTTCTTTAAATATGTTAGAAGTAGAAAACCTGCCAGAGAACCAGTTGGCCCTCTGGATGGTGAGGGAGGAAGAGGGGAGGTAAAGGAGGACTTTGAAATTGCAGAGAAATTGAATGACTTCTTTGCGTCTGTCTTCACGACAGAGGACCTTGAGCAGATTCCGCTGCCTGAGCCGCCCCTCTTGACTAAAGAATTAAATCAAATACAGGTTAAAAGAGAGGAGGTTTTAGGAGTAATTGATAAATTGAGGATTAACAAGTCACCGGGGCCAGATGGCATCCACCCAAGGGTTATTAGGGAACTGAGAAATGAAATTGCAGATCTCGTAATGGTTATATGCAACTTGTCTCTTAAAACGGCCACAGTGCCAGAGGACTGGAGGATGGCAGATGTCACACCAATTTTTAAAAAAGGAAGGAGGGGGGACCCAGGAAACTACAGGCCAGTTAGCCTTACATCTGTCCCAGGGAAGATGGTGGAAAGCCCCATCCAAGAGAAAATCTTAAAACACATAAAAGAACAAACCTTGCTGAGAGAAAATCAGCATGGCTTCTGTAAGGGTAAATCTGTAAGGGCACGTGGATTTGGGTGAACCGGTGGATATAGTCTATCTGGATTTTCAAAAGGCTTTTGACACAGTCCCTCACCAAGGGCTGCTGAGAAAATTGCACAGTCAGGGGATAAGAGGGCAGGTCCTCTTATGGATTGAGAACTGGTTGAGATCCCGGAAACAAAAAGTAGGTGTCAATGGGAAATTTTCACAATGGAGAGAAGTGAAAAGCGGTGTGCCCCAGGGCTCTGTCCTGGGACTGGTGCTTTTCAATCTGTTCATAAATGATCTGGAGACAGGGATAAACAGTGAGGTGGCCAAGTTTGCAGATGACACAAAACTTTTCCGTGTGGTGAAAACCAGAGAAGATTGTGAAGAGCTCCAGAAGGATGTCTCCAAACTGGGGGAATGGGCTGAGAAATGGCAAATGCGTTTTAATGTAACCAAATGTAAAGTAATGCATATTGGGGCAAAAAATCCAAACTTCATCTATCAACTCATGGGCTCTGAGTTATCCGTGACGGATCAGGAAAGAGATCTAGGTGTGTTGGTGGACAGCTCCATGAAGGTGTCTCCCCAATGTGTGGCAGCAGTGAAGAAGGCCAATTCCATGCTAGGGATTATCAAAAAGGGGATTGAAAATAAAACAGCCAACATTATAATGCCATTATACAAAACAATAGTAAGGCCCCACCTGGAGTATTGTGTACAATTCTGGTCACCGCATCTCAAGAAAGACATAGTGGAACTGGAAAAGGTGCAGAAGAGAGCGACTAAAATGATTACTGGGCTGGGGCACCTCCCTTATGAGGAAAGGCTAAAACATTTGGGCCTCTTTAGTCTGGAAAAAAGGCGCTTGAGGGGGGATATGATTGAGACATACAAAATAATGCAGGGTATGAGTAAAGTGGAGAGAGGGAAGCTCTTCTCTCCCAAAATACCAGAACTAGGGGACATACACTCAAATTGAGGGCTGGGAGAGTAAGAACTGACAAAAGAAAATATTTTTTCACCCAGCACGTTGTAAGTCTATGGAACTCCCTGCCACAGGATGTGGTGATGGCAT
>JAHTLZ010001150.1:0-10047 GCA_023846285.1 Phrynocephalus versicolor | reverse complement strand
GACAATGGGACAAGTTCTGTCAGTAAAACAGGTAACACACATTGACCCAAAGTAAGAACAGCCTTCCCAATCTTAGTCCGATAGTGCTTCTCAACCTGCCTAGGGCTTCAACCCTCAGAGGGTTCAGACAGCAGGACCACCAGTAAGGGATCCTGTGAGCTGGGATCCAAAGCAGCTGTAGCCACAGGTTGCTGGCTGGAATTTATTAGACTTGGAAGCACGTACACCAGAGGATATCAGTTTGTATTGGGCTTGGAGCTGATGTCAATACAGCTATGTGTTCAAATAAGGTACAGTTATAAACACCAGTTTATAAACAGTTATAGACACCAAATATTCTTGGACTACAGCTTCCAGAATCCTTAGCTGGCACTGCCAATAGGTCTCAAATTTGGGAATCTCTACAGCAGTGGTTGTGAACCTTCGGCACTCCAGATGTTTTGGACCTTAACTCCCACAGTCCTTTGTCACTGGCAATCTAGGCTTGGAATTCTGGGAGTTGTGGTCCAAAACATCTGGAGTGCCCAACGTTTACTACCACTGCTCCAGCAAGGGGCCTAAGTAAGCCTGTTAAAAAGCAGCCTTATCCCTTTGAAGAGTTTTGCGGGCAGCATTTCATAGGCCAAGCTACCAGGTTGGCCATACTTATGCAAAACCTATGCTCTGCCACTAAGTGCACAAGCCCAGTTACAAGGCTGTTCCAAACACAGGGCACCACAAAACGGGGAGGATTATCACAAGCTTGAATTAACAGTACATTGCTTGTACCGCCTCAACCCAACACAAAGCCAAAGGTCCCACAGCTCCGAAGTTCAACAACAGAGGCCGTTACTTCACGAGGCTCCTCGCTTCGGAGCGTCATTGCCTTCGATCTGAATTCGAAGGCGATCACGTGGTCTCCCTTCGCCCCCACCCCCTTTCCTATGTACTCACGCGGGCAGCTTTTCCGTTCGAATCTAGAATGACCTCACGAGCTCCATTCGCATCCAACCACTCATGTTCTTTGCCCGTTTCCCGCGATCTCCGCTTTTTTAAAAAAAAAAGGAAACGGTGTATCGATGCATCGATGCTTGGCTGTCAGTTACGGCGAAGCGCTGTAAATGTGTGACTCTTTGCTTCATAATTATTACTTATATTATAATTTCCATTGGGGGGGCTCCTACAACTGCTGTTCCCCATCATGGTCACTAGGTGGGCTATCGCACAACGATTGTACTTCTTCGTTCAAAGGTCCTCCAGGACACTGGAGTAACCCCCTCCTTACTCCCTAGAGTAGACACCAAGCCTCTTCCGCCTTCTTTCTGCCATTCTCCCGGTACCATGCCTCCATCGCGTTCTTCTGCCCGCCTGCAGAAACTCCATAGGTATACTCCATACATTATTGCTGTGTTGCACAATGTCAACTCTTTGTTGAGCACTGTAGCTTTGTTACTTCTGAGAAAGGGACGACGCGTTTTTCGACGCAGAGTGCTATTTGGCGAGGCGTTGAGGGCATGCAACGCTTTGATATGGGTTACTTCGGCTTGGATGAGAAGCTCGCCTCGAGAGAAGCTTTTCTGGTGTTACCCAGGACGTTCTCAGTGGTTTCACGACACGGTGCTTCAGCTTTGGGACGATCGCCAGTGGTTACAAAACTTCCGTATGACTAGAAGAACACTTTTTTGGGTGGCAGACAAGCTGCGTCCGTTTCTGATGCGCAGGGACACAGTTATGCGCTCAGCTGTCCCAGTGGAAGAGAGAGTGGCAATCGGCGTGTATTTTTTGGCAAGCCGTTCTTGCTACAGAACCATCGCTCTAGTATTCCAGAAAGGAAGCTCAACTGTTGCAAGCATTGCAATCGAGGTTTGCCTTGCAATGGAACACGTTCTTCTTAAGGAAGAGGTCCGCCTGCCTGACTTCAATAAGGTAACCTGCTTTCGGTCATCCCAGTCTTTACTTGTGTTCTGAACCAGCGCCTTTACGGTTTAGGAAATTAATGATTCTTAATTTTTTTTCTCTGTTTCTACAGATGACATCATCTATGAAAATCTTCGGGTTCCCACATGCTATAGGTTGTATCGACGGAACGCACATCCCGATAAGCCCCCCGAAATTGCAGGGGCCTGCTTACTTTAACAGGAAATCATTTCATTCTGTATTGCTTCAGGCTGCTTGCGACGGAGAGGGAATTTTTTTCTCTATGTTGACTGGTCATTCAGGTGTTAATCATGATGCCCATGTGTTCAGATCATCTATGCTTTTTAGTAGGATGGAGGAAGGAACCCTAATACCTGGCAGTCCTATGTTCCACTATGCAGGGGTGTCAATACCTCCCATTATATTAGGGGATGGTGCCTATCCATTGTGTAAGTGGCTAATGAAGCCCTTTGCTGTTACTAGAAATGACAGGGAGCGCCACTTCAATAAGGTTTTTAATCGCTCAAGATGCGTCGTGGAGAGAGCATTTGGGCGCTTGAAGGCCAGATTCAGACGTCTGTCTGTTAGGATTGAGGCTCACATAGAGAACGTTAATTCAATTATTGCCTCTGCTGTGATTCTACACAATATATGTGAACGAGAAAACCATGACATACTTGATGATGAACAACATTCCATACCCCCACCTGAACCACAGGAGGAGTGTGAAATAAATGACTACCACAGATCTGGAACTGCACGTGCAGAGGCTGAGGCGGTTCGTAATGCTATTGCGGAGTACCTGTTTACCCATGTGAAGTGAAATGGGCGCAAAATAATAAGTTCATGTACTCTACCTCACTATTTTATGTTACACTTTCATTTGCAGTAGAATTGTGAGGCTTTACATTATTGGTTACTCCTGTAAAATTCCTTCCGTTAATAAATGTTTCTATTTGATTTGCAGTACTTTCCTTTAACTTAAGTGCGAAACACCAGTAGGTTTGGCAAACTACTACACCGGCTATGCAAAAAGAATGCCTGACAGGGGTATTTGCTTCAAGGTTACACAATAATCAGTAATAAACCTAGCAAAAAAACCAAGGCACTGGACCAAATTGATAGCAGTTTCTGAACGCATAACATCGAAAAACAAATAATTCCTTGACTAAGGGTTCATCTGCCCTGTTGTATGTCACTTTAGAAAACATGCCTTTCAGAGAGGCCCCCCTTATAAGAAAACATTCCGATGTTTTATTCTTGTAACACCTCCCTCTTCATATGCAGAGTAAGGCTGCCAGAGTAAACTTAAGAAGGAAGTATCACATTACAGTTCCCACTGCAAGCATTTTATGGCCTAATGGCTCTGAAGGAAAGCCAAAAATAAACTGTTTGTGTTGCCTTTAGCCAGCTTGGGAAACTAATCGCATATTTTTTATCCATTGCTGTTAGCTTCTGAGGAATAAATCAGTTTATAATGCATTACAATGAATTCCTTGGTTTTACAGTGTATTTTTCTTTACACTTACCGCACAATACTATTAATTGCTTTGGGTTAACAGAACACAGTGTCAATAGCATACTTTGCATTAATACATTATTTCGGTACTCATTCCTAGACCAACATGATACCAAGACTGGAAAGATGTGAAACTTTTCTTGCTGTGCTATGGCAAGTAAACCAGCAAAAAACAAACTTACTTCCATTGAGTCAGCAGTACTTTGCATAGGCAAAACGAAAGTTAATGAAACATTTCGGCACCACATCCTAGCCAGCTGAGACACAGGACAGGGGGGCCCTTTGTAATCAATCACCCATCCCCCTTCCCAAATTGAGATCACCTTTCTGTTGAAATGCTAATAAAGGGAGCCAAAAGGTGCAAGGGACGGAAGTTAGCACTCAGGCAACTGAGTGCAGTTGCTGGTGTCCTTTCAAACAGAAGGATTTCCCTAGAAAAATAATTTAACAAGGCAGCTATAGGGATGGATTCTGAGGACAACTCAGAGAATTGCACAGCCAGTTCTGTTCATTCCAAAATTAAGAGAGGGGTTATTTGGGGAAACGAGGAGACTGCAGCCTTAATTAAGGTTTGGGGTGAGGCGGAGATAAAATATGCTTTGTCTTCCCTCAAAAGGAATATTGAAATCTATGAGGTGATTTCAAAAGAATTGCGAAAGATTGGATTTTTTAGATCTGGAACGGAATGTAGAACTAAATGCAAATCGCTTCGAAAACTGTACAAACAGGCTGTACTTCAAAACAGTACTTCTGGAGCTGGGCGTGCAAAATTTATTTGGTACGAAGAAATGGCAAACATTTTTCGAACAGACACCTCAATTCACCCATTGCGGACAACCGAGAGCGAATCCAGCGGGAGCACTGGTAAGTATTGACTAAGTTCCATTTTATATATACCGAAAAATACGTCACGTTCCCTGTATTTCACAGAGAAATATTATGTTACTAATAGTAACTCTATTAATATACCCAAGTACAGTTACTTGGTTTCAGAACACGTTGAGTGTTTCGATAAAACGAAACACCGAGGGAACGGGAATACTTGTAAATCTTTCGAATATATTGAGGGATGACTTTTATTTCCCTATTATATATTGATTTCGTTGTTGGATAAACAAACATTGAAAAACTGCATCGATGTACCGGTATTTCTTTATTATTACAGAGATTACATATGTAATTAAAAGTTTCCGATTTGTAATGCTACACCTTAGTACAGACATTTGTTTTCAGAACTCGTTGTGTCCTTCGATAAACCGAAGCAACTAGGGAACGGGATGACTTGTAAATCTTTCAGATTTATGGACGGATGCGTTTAATTTCCCTCTCATAAATTTATTTCGGATTTTGATTTACAAACATTGAAGAAGTGCATCGATGTATCGGTATTTCTTTATTATTAAAGAGATTACATATGTAATTAAAAGTATCCGAATTGTAATTTACTTATGATACATTGTATCTCCACATCCCAGAGATATTCGATGCATCGAAAAACGACCGAGATAAAAGCAGGAAGTAAAGTAGACATATTATTCTTTATTATAAATGAAGTTTGCTTTGTTGTAAGATTATGAATCCATTTTGAAGTATACCGGATCTAAAATTTCCTTGATTCGGGCAAAAAATAAGTAGGGGCGGGACATGCCTCAGAAGTACCCAATCATGTTACCTTAACAATTATGTGCTCCGGAAACTAAAAGACTGCTTCCTGTGCGTTGCATTATGGTGTGTAGCAACGCGAGGGAAGTACAGTAACTTATATTCCTCTTCCCACATGCATCAACCACGGAGGCAATGCCTGGAGTTAGCGATAATGGCGGATCACAGTCCCTCTTCGATGAGAGTGAAGGCATGAACCAAAGCTACGTGGCTTCGGAAGCTTCAGGAATGGGTGAGGAACACTTTTAAAGTTATGCTAGCAGGGCTGGCCATTTTATCAAAACGTCTACTAGTCGGATTATTAGGAATGTCATGTAAATCATATCCTTACAGACCATGGTAATGTATTTTAAACATAAACAATGTAAATTACTGCCTTTTAAATAAATTATTTTAATTTCAGAATACCAATCAACAGACGGTTGTGAACCATCCACATCTGGCTGTTCTTCTTCCCAGAGTCCCCAAACAATATTACCTGAACGGCTTGGTAAAAAAGGTATGTTCATTTCCGATCTAGAGATTTTAAACCTTTATAGAAATAATTACCTTTATTAACCGGACTACTATCACTGAGTGATTATGCACACCTAAACGATTAGGTGAGTAATAAAACACTGAGCTATTAAAACTAACTTAATTTGAATAATTGAGCAAGCTGCCGTGCGGTTTACTCTGTAAATACTAATATTACATTAAAATACTTTAAATTCTTGAATTATTAACATCTCTGATGTTAAATATTTTTTTTTAAATTTTCAATATACAGATTTTATAATGGATAATTTTGTACACTGCATAACAATTAATGTTAAATTATCCTTATTAACTACAGACTCTGCGGGAACAACAAACTATGAAGCCACGCTTGATCCTGCAACCAGACTTGCATTACTAAGGAAAAGGAAGCAGAGATCAACAGCAGCAGCACGCCTGGACAACACACTTACTGGTTTTGTGGACTGGGTTAAGGCTTCGGACGATAGAAAAGAATCTACACTAAATTCTTGGAACCACCAGGATATGATGTTCCAGAAACAGGTTATTGACAATCTAAGGGTGGCTTCAGATTCACTTGCTAAACTAACCCAATTTTTAACCAATCAAGGGGCAAAAAAAAAGGTTAACATGGAAGGAGAAAAAAACCATAATGAACAACACACTAAGAACCAGACAGAAATCCTGCTCTCTAATGGTTCCCCAAACACTGATCATGTACAGAACAGTGATTCTGATGGTGATACAACGGGGACCAGTGGCTCAGAAACTGCCTCTGAGCAGGAGAGTGATACTGAATGCTCAGTATCACTCCTGCCCTCTACGTCTTCAGGTTCCCTTATTTCTTTTGGTAAACCAAAAAAGGGAGCAACAGTTCAGGGAAGCAAACCAGGGGAAAAAATTATGCAGGACCACAAGAAAAGACCAATGACTAGTACTCAGAAACAGGGAGCAGTAGAACCACATTTCCCTGTGTCACCGTATTTGATTGTAAAGCAGGAAAGTGGTAGTGAAAACATTGTGCCCAGAAAATTAACCACACCAAAAAGAAGACGTATCAAGAAGAAAATATTTTCACCCTAGTTGCTTACTTATTCTATTTTGAGTAAATATGTGAACATGCCAAGGTTGGGAGTAGGGACAGAACACCCAGGCCATGATTTTTAATAGGAAAATTGCTGAAGTGCTTCACATTTGAAGCAAATTCAGTTACAATTAAAAGCAATAACTGCAGGAAAACACTAATCTACCTCTGTAAGGCATGATTTTCAAGGAAATTTAAATTCACTGTGTATTCTCCCCCTCAACTTATCCGTAATGAACTAACCCAGAGTACATAAGAAACAGAAACTTTGATGATTTTTTTAAAAAACTGTTTTATTTCTATCAACTGAATAGGCAAAGTATAGGTTTGTGCACTTTTATGTTATTTTGAGTACTATAAAGTAAGATTTATGAGAGGAGGAGCTGCCCTCTACTAGTTCTAACAATGAATGCTGCTCTCCTGTGCAGGTAACACTGGCCTGTGGTCTTTTACAAGACAAAAAGACTAATACTTTCACAGCACATAAAAGCTGTAAAGTACTTTTTAGGCAGTGGCTATTAGAAGAAATAATGTACATTGCTAATCAGATTGCTCAACAGATTAATATATTCATTCCAACTATAACCTAAGAGACTAGGATTTTCAGTGGTTTTCTGTGTCCAGGTTAAAGGAATTACGTGTGAGGCTTCATATTCTTCGGCCTCATACATACAGAAACCTTTTTTAAAAAATACAACTAGAACAGCATGTTAATTGCTTCAATTAGTACCGTATCATGTCTTAAAATTGCTCAAAGTGCACAAAGTAGAACACAAGAAAACTAAAAGTATTCAGCCGTTATATTTTCTTAGGAGATTATTTATAAATAAAACTTGTAAATATTGCTAACACAGTAACATTAAGGCACAAAAGGATAACCCCAGGGAACGTTGCTGGGTACAACATCAGTCCTTTAACACGTGAGTCAATGGAATATTTTGGCACAGGAGAACCAGTGTACATCCCCTAAATTGTCCAATAACCCCAAAAAAAGGCTTCATCGCCTTCGGCGTCTTCTCCTTGCTGGAGGTGCTCCTCTGTTTCCTGCAAGCACGATTTCTTCAAGAGCAGCTATCCTCTCTATTGCCTCTTGAAGAGCAGCAACCCAGTTCTGATGTTCTGCGCGGGTCACTGGTTGCTGCATAATGTCCAGCGGTTGATCCTCTTGTAGTTCTGAAAAGAAGAAAAAGATGTTTATCTTTTGTAAATTAACGGTCTATTATGTGTACACACCTTAGTGAGGCCCACAAATGACTTTTACACACCTTCATTCTCAACCTGCTGTTCCTGAACGTTGCCTGGAACATTCGCCAATCCCTGTTCTTCGTGACCTGCACCTTGATTTGCTTCCCCTTGACCCTCATGGACCACTGGTGGTTGGAAATCATGGGCCATTGCCTGTTCCTCGTCCTCATCTGTGTCATTGGCCTGCTGCTCCAAATCTTCCCTTCTGTTTGGGTGCCTTGGAGGCCTTAGAGCACCACCCCTGTTGCCATGCCTCCTTCCTGGTCCAGCTCCTATTGAGACATAAGTGGGAAATAGTTTTATATTTCTATTGTTCACTGCAACTCTAAGATGTCCTTGTCAGAAGTTTTATTTCTATATATCTGTTCTAAAGCTTTGTTGTTTCTCCTTTTTATCCAGGATATTTACTAGAGGGTAACAGTTTTAAAGGGAATGTTTTTAAATGTCACTTCAGGTATTTATTGGGAGCAGACCATCTTTTAATATTTTAGCCTGCTTTGCCGTTTGCTGATCTAGAGTTTCAGCATAATTACATCAAATCTATACTTTAAACCAAATTATATTGGCCCTTAATACTTCTCAGATTACACTTTTAGATATATAAACATGTCATACGTAATTCAAAAGTAGTAACGTTTTTAAAAGAAAGTTTGTATAACTTACCCAAAGGAAAAAGATGTTGGGGGTCAGGCCTTCCAGCTTGATTCCACAATTCCAATAATTGAGGCCAAAAAGCTGTTTGCTGTTCCTCTGCTGCATTCTCTCCAAAATAAAACAATGCCCTATTGAAATTTTGTCTAATAATTTTAAATTTAGATCTAATTTGGTTGGCATTCCGGGCATAGTTTAGCCTTGCCAGTTCTCTAGCAGCCTGTCTGAAAGCCTGCTGGTTTCCTCTTTGGTGGAGATGAAACAGAACTGGGCCCATTTCATTGTCAATAAAGAAATCCAGCAGACTGGACACCTCCGCCTCCGTCCAGAACCGGCCCCTCCCTCCCTCCATCTCCAAAGAAAAGGCCTGGTTATCTTCTGACAAGAAAAATAATTTTTTCCCTGCACAACTGCTCTCTAAGTAACTCCTAACTCTCCACGAGTGGATGGGAAAAGTTGAGGGGTTCTTATAAGGTTTGTCCTAGGGATCCAGCACATTTCTCTGGAAAATGAAACTAATTTTAACCAATAGGATTAAGGGTCACCGTAGAGTTCACTTGCCAGGTGCCTAGCAGTATGTTTATCTGGCCCTTTACATTGGTAACTTAAATTACTGCAATAATGTACCTGGGGTTGTGATTTAAAAATATGCATTTGTCCTATTGCAAGGAATATTAGTAGATTTTACAATGCTTTTGTTTAAGAATACTTTTATTTAGCAGGAACAGTTAACTGTGCTATTTTGCAGAGCTCATGCAAAACACCTACAAATAGATCAGTTCAACCCAGCAACGTTGGTTGAAGGTCAGGAATGGAAACATTTTCTAGCTAGGGCTAAGAGTTGGCCATTGTTCCTGGAGGAAAATGGGTGGAGTTTGTAATTGGCAGGCTCCAAGAAGGCCAGCACCTGCCTGCAGATAGCGAGGCTCTTTTGTTCGGAGCCTGATGGCCAGAGAAAGGTGAAAAGTTCATGGCTCAGGACTGACCATAACGAACAATCTTGGAATGTACCACTTAAAATGTTGATCACTATTGGGGATGTTTATTTGTTGTTATAGTTCGTTGTTACAGTTATATTTTGTATTATTGCATTAAATGGTTATCACAATAAAGTTACAACATTCATGAATCGATAAGCACATGGAGTGTTTGTTTGAAAAGTTTTATCAGTAGCTGCTGTTATAATCAGCACTATGGAATATTCCTGATCTGCTGAAAGGGAAGCATACTCATATCAGCTTTTCGATACAGCGGTTTCAAAATGTCCGCATAAAAAATGATTAGCTGTACCGAACCAGGACATTAGTATAACCTTTGAGTTCTACAACTACAATAGTGTTTTTAAATATTATTTTGCCCTAAAGAATGGGGGGAGATCCAGCAATGGTTTTCCTATGGCCAATGCTATTAATTCTTCGTCTGCAGGGAGGATGGGGCAGTTTGTATTTTTGGCAGTGAACCCATATCCGCGCTGCCCGTGTTCCAAGCATTA
>JAHTLZ010000046.1:0-26635 GCA_023846285.1 Phrynocephalus versicolor | reverse complement strand
AATAATTACCGCCCAGTCAGCTTGACTTCAATTCCTGGAAAGATCCTAGAGCAGATTATTAAACAGTCAGTCTGCAATTATTTAACAAACAATGCTGTCATTACAAGAAGTCAACACAGGATTCTTAAAAACAAGTCATGCCAGACTAATTTGATCTCTTTCTTTAATAGAATTACAGGCCTGGTGGATGAGGGGAATGCTGTGGATATTGCTTATCTGGACTTTAGTAAGGCCTTTGATAAGGTTCCCCATGATATTCTTGGTAAGAAGTTAGTAGAAAGTGTGATAGATAGTGCTACTGTTAGGTGGATTTGTAATTGGTTGACTGATTGCACCCAAAGCGTGACCATAAATGGCCTCTCTTCAGCTTGGAGAGACGTGACCAGTGGGGTGCCCCAGGGTTCTGGGTCCAGTGCTGTTCAATATCTTTATTAATGACTTGGAGGAAGGAATAGAGAGTATGCTAATTAAATTTGCAGACGATACCAAATTGGGAGGGGTTGCTAATTCCTTAGAGGATAGGATGAAAATTCAAAAAGACCTTGACAGATTAGAGGGCTGGGCCAAAGCCAACGGAATGGATTTCAACAGAGGGAAATGTAGGGTGCTACATCTAGGTAAAATAATGAATTGCACAGATATATGATGGGGGATACATGGCTGGAGAATAGTACCTGTGAAAGGGATTTGGGAGTCTTAGTGGACCACAAATTGAACATGAGTCAGCAGTGTGATGCGGCAGACAGGAAATCCAATGCAATTCTTGGTTGCATCAACAGAACCATAGTGTCTAGATCAAGGGAAGTGATAGTACCACTCTATTCTCCTCTGGTCAGACCCCACCTGGAGTACTGTGTCCAGTTCTGTCCGCCTCAATTTAAAAAGGATGTTGACAACCTCGAGCGGGTGCAGACGAAGGCGACCAGGATGGTTGAGGGTCTGGAGGAAATGTCTTATGAGGAACGTCTTAGGGAACTGGGAATGTTTAGCCTTAGAAAAAGAAGACTGAGGGGGGATATGATAGCTATGTTTAAATATTTGAAAGGATGTCATATTGAAGAGGGAACAGGTTTGTTTTCCATGGCTTCAGAGACTAGGACTCAGGGCAATGGTTTCAAACTACAGGAAAAGAGATTCCATTTGAACATTAGGTAGAACTTCATGACAGTTAGAGCTGTTCGGCAGTGGAATATGCTGCCACGGAGGGTGGTGGAGTCTGCTTCTTTGGAGGTTTTTAAGCAGAGGCTGGATGGCCATCTGTCGGAAATATTGTGATGGGGTTCCTGCACGGCAGGGGGTTGGACTAGATGGCCCTTGAGGTCTCTTCTAACTCTATGATTCTATGATTCTAGGGCTTTGTCCTTGCGTCAACCTTGTATGGGATCTTCTTTGCTATCATGCTGAAGTATGCTTTTGGAACTTTAACAGAGGGTATCTATCTCCAGACCAGATCAGATGGAAAACTCTTCAATTTCTCTAGACTGAGAGCAAAGTCTAAGGTACAGGTGAAATGTTTGCGGGATCTCCTCTTCGCTGATGACACCGCCATTATTGCTCACTCTGCCGAAGATCTCCAACAACTCATGGATCATTTTAGTAAAGCTTGCAAAGATTTTGGGCTAGAAATCAGCCTGAAAAAAACACAAACAATGGGCCAGAATGTGGACTCTCCTCGCATTACAATTTCTGCAAAAGAACTGGAAGTTGTCCATGACTTTGTGTATCTTGGCTCAACTATCTCAGATACACTCTCACTAGAGTCTGAGCTGAATAAACGTATAGGTAAAGCAGCTACTATGTTTTCCAGACTAACAAAGAGAGTATGGCTCAATAAGAAGCTGACAGAACATACAAAGATACAGGTCTATAAAGCTTGTGTACTGAGCACACTTTTGTATTGCAGCGAGTCTTGGACCATCCATGCCCGACAGGAAAGAAAGCTTAATACCTTCCATATGCGCTGTCTTAGGCGAATATTCAACATTACCTGGCACGACAAAGTTCCAAATAGCATAGTCCTGAATTGAGGTGGAATCCCTAGCATGTACAACACTTTATTGAAACAGGAACGCCTACACTGGCTTGGACACGTTGTGAGAACTGAGAATGGATGACATCCGGATCCCAAAAGATCTTCTATACGGAGAACTAGTGCAGGGAAAGCGCCCCAGAGGGAGACCAGAGCTGCGGTATAAGGATATCTGTAAGAGACCTGAAGGCCTTGGGAATGGACCTCAACAGATGGGAAAACCTGACCTCCGATCGTACTCTCTGGAGGCAAGAGATACAGCATGGTCTACATAAATTTGAAGAGGCATTTGTCCAACAGGCAGAGGAAAAGAGGCAGGCATGGAAAGAACGAAACTCGAGGACCTGGCAAGAAACAGAATACATCTGCCCCCAGTGCGGTAGAGACTGCCATTCCCGAATTGGTCTATTTAGTCACACTAGGTGTTGTTCTTAGGATCTCTACTCCAGGAATGATACCATAGTCTTTTGAGACTGAAGGATGCCAATTAATGACTTCCAAGTCCCCCTAACAGTAGAAAGGAAGCTCTTTCGCCGGGCTAGGGGCAAAGGAAGGGTCACCTGCGGGGGGGGGGGGAGAGGGCCCTTTTTGAGGATTTCTCCGGTGGAGGCCAAGGTGGCCTTGGCCTTTCTGGACAAGGGAAGGTCCTTTTGGGGGTTAGATGGTAGGACCGCCGCCAAGACTCTCCTCACCACTTGAGCAGAATCTGAAGGGGTTCAAGTTCCTTGTGCGGACCACACAACGGAGTCCCCACCCCCCACAGGGTGTCTGTGAGGCATGCAAATTGTGCATCGTAGTGTCGTGGACCTCCCAGGGAGGTGCTGTGCCGTGCCTTCCAAGCAACCCTGGCGGTGCTGGGGAGGGGGCGGAGGGGGGCTGTGCAGTGGCATTGCTCAGAATGAAGCGGGCACGCCAGTTGGGGGGCAGCTGCTGCAGTCTCCCCCACCCCTCCCCTCCCGTGTCAGGCTATATATGGCTTAAGCAGGGGAGGGGCTCCCGCCCCCCAATGCCACTAGGACTGCTGCCCAGGAAGGGGCCCTCGGCTTCAGGCCAGGTGTGTGTGGGGGACGGAGTGGGTGCAGGTGGGAGGTGCTTCCAGGAGTAGGCTATATATATGGTGTCCTGGAGTGTACGCCAGGTGGGCACCTGAGGCTCACCAGATGTTCGTGGCCGTCATCCCCCACCAGTCCTACCGCACATTAGAGAGGCAGCGGGGAGGCCGGAGCACCGCTGGAGGTCGACGGCTGCACGCCCACCACCCCACCCTCGCGCGCAGGGCCTCCTGCAAGTTCGCCGCACGCGCGTACGAGTCGTGAGTGCCTCCACGCATGTGCCACGCGCACGGTGTGCAAGGGTGGCAAACGACAGCCGCAGGCGGCGGGACTTCCCTTCTTGCAGAAGAACTCCAGCCGGGAGGACCCGATGAAACTCTCGCCGCCGCCGCCGCCGCCACCTGGGGTTGCTGCGGGGCGGGGGGGGGGCACAGTCCCCGGGCCGCATGGCCAGATTGATGGGCTTGGAGAAGCGCCGGCTGGAAGGCGCCGCGACGGCACACGACGGCCGCTCCTCAGTGGCCCAAGGGCCGGAGGTTGGAGCCAGGGCGGAGGCGACCTGAGAGCAGCTCCAGCCCCCGCCCCCCCAGCCCTCCCTCCCCCTACGGCCCAGGGGCCCGAAATTGACATGGCGCCGCCGGCCTGTCTTCCCTTAAGGAGCTCGACGCCATGGCGGGTGGCGCCCTCACTTCACAGGGCCGCCCGGATTGGGGGGGGGGGGCGCCGAGCCCGAGAGAAGCGCCCGGCACCCGCACCCAACATGGCCGTCGGAAGGCCCTCTCGGCTGGGGGGGGCGCGGGCGCCAAGAGGGGCGGGGGAGTCTCCATTGGGGGCGGGGCTGTCGTCGAGGAGGGAGGCGGGGGGGGGAGGGGAAGGAAGGGAGGTCGCTCCCCATCCCGGCCCCGCCTCAGAACACAGTCGCGCCCCGGAGCTGCTGCCGCGGCCGCTGCCCACTCACCCCCCCCCCCAGGTAGGGAAGCTCCGGGCGACCCCCGACGTTCCTCCGGGTGGGAGAGGGTGGGTGGGTGCCGGCGTGCGTGCGGGTGTGGGTGTGTGTGAACTGTCCCCTGGAGAAGCAGCGCCCCCCGCCTCAGGGATCCAGAGGCGTCGCTCAGCTCAGCGGACAGTACGGGAGGGGCTTCTTCTACAGACCGACTTTTCCCCGACGGGAGCCGCCGCCTCCGCCGCCCTCCCTGGGCTCCTTCCCGCGCTGGTCCACCTTGAATTGGGGGGGGGGTTTGGCCGGAGGGGCTCCTCCCCTCTCTCGCGATCGCTCCGACGGACGTTGCTCCCACCGGGGCTGCACCGGGAGGCCCTTCACTCCCATGGGGGCGTCGGCGCACGGACTCCAGCCGCCGCCGCCCCCCGCGCCCCCCCGGAAGGCGAGGAGGTTCGCCCATTGGCTCTCCTCGGGGTCTCCCCGCGCGTTTGTCCCCGGCGGGGGAGGAGGAGGGGGGGTCCGCTTCCCAGGACGGGCGCTCGCCCACCCGCGGCAGGGGGCCCGGGCAATCCCGGAGCGCGGGCGGGGTGGGGGTGGGGGGGGCGCGGACAGGCTGGGCGGGCCGTCCCGCGGGTGGAAGTTGGTGGCGCGGGCGGAGCAGCCCCGGCGGCGGCGCTTGCCGTGTTTCGGGGGCAGGCGAGGAGGAGGAGGAGGAGGAAGGCGCATTCTTGCGGGCGAAGCCCTTCTTGGCCCACCTCCGCCCGCCTGCCTGCCGGCTCCCGGAGTGACGCCTCTGGCCTCAGGCAGCGGATTCTGCGGCCTCGGCGGCGGATTCTGTCGCTGCGGGCCAAGGGCGCGGCGAGGGAGGGCGGGAGGGAGGGAGGGCCGGGGCGGAGGAGCTGCCCGCCGTTTGAGGGCCTCAAGTCGGGCGGGCAGGAAGTGAGTCACGTCTGTTGCTTTTCGCCGCCGCCGCCGCCTCCCGCGCCGTCCCGGGCCAATTCGGCGCCGCCTTGCAGGCAGCCCAGCCGGCCGCTCCGCTGCTGCTCTGCCTGGGCTCGGAAGGCCGGCCGGCCGGACTGAGCACTCGCCTCCCGGGGGCGGGCGGCGGGGGGGGGTTTAGAAACCCAGCCTGGCCGGACCCCCGAAGGGGAGGCTGAGCCGTACACGGCGGAACTCCCTCAGCCCCGGAGCGCTCCCCCCCGCCGCCCGGCGTGGCCGGGACCCCTGCTCCCCTCGGGTGGCTCTAGCCCGGCGCGTGCATGTGCGCGGGGGCGGGGAGGGGGTGAGGGGGTGCCGTCGCGGCTTCTTGGCTAGAGCTCCCAGCGTCGTCTCTGCCGGCCCAACAAGGCCGGGGAACTGCGGGGCCCGGGATGCTGCCCAAGGGCCAGTGGAGCCCACCCCCGGGCCCAGGAGTGCCCCCACCCCACCCTCTTGAGGCCAGTCCTTCCGCCCCCTCACCATTTCCTAGCAAGGGCAGGGGTGGGTGGGTGGGAGTGGTTTCTTCTCCGGTGGCTAATGCTGGGCGGAGACCGGCCAGAGAGTCAGGCGGTGTGCCCTTTTTTAGGCAAGGGTCCGCCTTCCGTTTGCCTAGCGTTGATCTTCGGGGGGGGGGGGGGGGTCTTAAGGAAGATGCCTGCTCTTCCTGATCAGGGATGGGGGGCTGAGAGATATTCCTGGGCAAAGTGATGGGATGAGCAGGGAGTTGTGTGTGTGTGTTCACTCTGATAAGGCAGTGTGGTGGTGGTGGTGGTGGTGGGGGAACGTATCTGTGTGCCCCATTCTGCCTGGCATCCCTCCTCCTTCCAAGGCAGGCAGAGCACAGCCCAGGGGCTGCCTTGGAGGGGTCATTTGCCACCCCCACCTCCGTTGTCTTCTTCTTGCCTTAAGAGTCCCTCCAGGGGGCGATGTGTCTCTATGGGGGAGGGGGGACCAGAAGTGGTCCCCTTGGGTGCCAGCTGTGCTGTTGTCACTCTTGGGGAGCAAAGGGTGGGTTGGTGAGGGGAAACCTTTGGCCTCCTAGACTGCAGTGGTTCTCAACCTGTGGGTCCCCAGATGCCACTGGACTGCAACTCCCAGAAGCCTCCACCACTTGCAGTGCTGGAAGGGGTTTCTGGGAGTTGCAGTCCAGGAACATCTATGGACCCACAGGTTGAGAACCACTGTCCTAGAGGGTTTGGCGCGCAGCTCCCAGAATTCCAGGACTGTCTTGCGAGGCTGTGGGGAGTTGGGGTCCAAAACACCAGGAGGGCCAAAGGCTCCCCACCCTCTCTTAGAGGACTAGGGTTAGGGGCAATTATATAAGAAGCACAATTCACTTCCTTGTGTGTGCATGTGTGAGTGTGAGGCAGCCACTGTGCCCTTGGGTGGGTCGGGAGGAGAGTGTGGCCAACCCTCTTCAGTCCCTGACCCACCTACCACCCACCTTCAGGTACTTGAGACCCACATAGGGGGAACCCCCCCACACACACACAGACCGGCCCCTTGCTGTGCTATGGCAACTGCGCTCCTCTTTTCCATGTTGTGGCAGCTCCAGGCCTTCAGCCACTGGGCCGTGGGGTCATGTGATGGGCACTGAGTGCCACCTAGGTCCTTTTTGTGCCTTCCGTGGGATGCCCCCTGTGGGCAGAGGATCAAGGAGACAGGGGGCAAAGGCTTCGGAAGAACCAGCCAACCACCCCTCCCTGTGGGGTGCTGGTGCTCTCTAGGTCCCCCAGGAAGTGGTTGTGACCCCCCCCAATTCTCTGAGCCCAGGAATGCTGCTGGTAGATGTGGGAGTTGGAGTTGGGGGGCTGAGTTGAGAGACCGGAAGCCTCTGTTACAGAGGGTGAAGAGAGCAGAGGATCTTGTGCCTTTGGCAGGATCAGGCCCCAGTCCAGCTCCTGCAGAAGGACCAGGCAGGGGCGTGGGGGTGGGGGTGGGGGTGCCCCAAGGGACCTGGCAGCTGATGATTTCCCTTTCCTGTGGGTCCTGCTCCTGCCCCACCGCACGCATGCACACGCACACACACACGGGGGGGGGTCGCTTCTGGCCGCCAGTGGCTGTTCTGGCTCTCTCTGGATGCCTGGCGGAGGGAAGGCTTGTCCACTGCCTTGAAATTCCATATTTGGTAGCAGTCATTGTTTATTTCTCTGCGGTCGGGTGTGTGTGGGGGGGGGGAGCTGCCTTAGGGTGCAGTTCCTTCTGGCTGCTGGAATCTGCTGGCTGGAGGACCCGAGGCTGGGAAGGAGGGCCTCCTTGTGACCAGCAGGCGGTGGGGACGGCTGCTTCTCTCTCCCCCCCCCCCAACACACACACCCAACTCTGCCTGGCCAGTGATGAGGCTAGAGCTACTCTGGGGCATTATGGTGTATTTCTCAAACTACCCAGATTCTGGAGTCTGCTTGATTTTTCTTGCTGTGGTAGAGACCTAGCATTTGCAAACAATTTTTATTTCTTTGCAGTCTGCTCACTTCCCAGCATGCTCACCATTTGAACATTAGGAAGACCTTCATGACAGTTAGAGCTGTCTGGCAATGGAAGATGCTGCCCCAAAGGAGGGTGGTGGGGTCTCCTTCTTTCGAGGTTTTTAAGCAGAGGCTGGATGGCCACCTGTCAGGAGCACTGTGATGGGGGTTCCTACATGGCATGGGGTTGGACTGGATGGCCCTTGAGGTCTCTTCCAACTCTCGATGATTCTATGATTCTCTGTCTATTGGGATTGCATTTTATGCACAATTCCTTTTGAGTAAATTTCATGGAACACAGATAATTTTTCATCCTGTGTTGAGAATTGGGTCCATTTTTCATCCTGTGTTGAGGGTTGGGTCCACACTGCTGCAAAGCAATTGGTTATTTGCTGTTGGCCAAAGTCTTCCAGGAGTTCTTCCCAGCAGAGGGCAGGCGGGCGGTGTGTGTGTGTGGGGGGGGGGGAGGTTTCTCACAGGCTGGAGTAGAAAGAGCCCCTCCCACCCAGCCCAGGCTGCCCTCTCGGTATTGCCAGGCCAAATGCGTGGAGTCCCCCCAAGGGCTCGGTGGCTGGCTGTGGCCCAGGCCTTCCAGCAGCCCTGAGGGCTGGCCGGCCAGCAAGCTGTGTTTGGTGCAAGGGAGTCCAATCAGCCTATTGGTCCTGGGCGATTCCAACATCCATGCTGAGTTGGAGGCTTCAGGGACGGCTCTTGAGTTCTTGGAGACCATGGGCGCCTCGGCATTGGTCCCACACACGTGGCTGGCCACACTTTGGGTCTGGTTTTCACCATGGGATTGAGGGGTAGTGGTCCGAGGGTGAGGGATTTAATAACAGTCAGACCGCTACCTGGTAAGATGCCAGCCTGACAGTGACACTCCGCCACCATGGGGAGCAGGGACCCCTTAGGGTGGTCCACCCTCACAGACCATTGGGTGCAGTTAGAGTCCAAGCTGTCATGAGAGGGACTCTGGCTGGTGTGGCTGGTGGTTGACTGTTGGTGTATTCCACTTCCGCCAGAGCTGTAGGCATGGTTGCACCCAAATCCCCCCTCCGTAGCAGAGCCCGACCAGCTGGGTGGCACAATCACCATTTTCGGGCTGTGAAGCAGAATCAGAGGAGGCTAGCGGGCAACTGGCCATGGGCCCCGAGAGAGGATAATCAGAAACCTGTGAAGGCCTTTTCTAACCATTATCTTTCTAAGGTTAGAAAGGCCAGAAGGGCCCATTTGATAAACTAGATAGGTCAGGCCCAAAATCATTGCGTGGAATTATTTTGAATTGTCCGTGAACTACCCGGTGATGATCACCGGGTAGGGTCTCCAGGTAGTCTCACCTAGGATCAGATTGCAGCCTTTTTAAAAGCTAAAGTGGGGACCATCTGCCTGGACCTGGACTGCCAACCTTGTTCAGTAGATTCGATTGAGATGTCCCTCACACCATCTTGTTCTTTGGGTTTGGATTGCTTTCAGCCGGTGGCATCGCACGAGGTGGACAGAGCACTGGATCCCTGTAGATCCACCACCACCTCCTCCTTGGATTTTTGCCCTGCCTGCCAACTGAGGGTCGGGTTGCCCGGCACCTCAAGGAGAGGATAATTAGACCTCTGCTAAAAAGCCAAATTTAGCGACAGGTGATATTCACAACTACAGGCCTGTCACTAGCATCCCATTCATTGGCAGGGTAGTGGAGAGGGTGGTGGGCGATCAATGTCAGTCACTCTTGAAGGAAACCAGGGCCCTCAATCTGTTTCTAGTCTGGCTTGAGGCCACAGCGTGGCACGGAAACAGCTTTGGTCTCTCTGCAGGATGACTTGTTGAGGGGGACAGACGGGGGCAATATGTCCTTGCTGGTCCTCCTCGACATCTCAGCAGCAGCCTTTGTTACTGTTTACTACAGCACCCACCCTCCAGGGGAGGCTCTCTGGATTGGGGATTTGAAGCCTGGCTCTTGCCTGGCTCTGTTCCTGTTTGGAGGACAACACCCCCCCCCCCACACACGAGAGTTCCACTTGTTGAGATGGTCTCCACCCCTTGGACACTCATCTCCCAGTGCTGTTGAATGTTTATATAAGTCTGCTGGGACAAGTCATCCGGAGACTGGGAGCTTTGTGCCATCAATGTGCTGATGACACACAGCTCGGTCTCTCCTTCCACCCGACTGCAGGTGGAGCTGCCCCATGCCTTGAGTGCTGCCTTGGGGCCAAGGTGGAGTGGAGGAGGGGAGAACAGGCTGAAGCTCCGTTCCAGAAGATGGGCGGGATATAAGTGTAATAAATAAATAAATAATAAATAAATAAATAATAAATAAGCTGAACCCCGTCAAGATGGATATCCTTTTCATGGGGCACCCAGCAGTCTGTAGGTGGGGAACATCTCTCTCCTTTGTGGGGGTGGGGGTGGTGGAGCAGGTGCACTGTTTGGGTGTTTTCTTAAACCCAGAGGTATCCATGGATTGCCAAGTGACACCTGTGGCCTAGTCTGCCTTTTAGCACCTGAGGCGTATCGCCCAACTGCGCCCACATGCGGACTGCAGAAGCCTCACTGCCTTGGTTCGTGTGCTGGTTATCTCAAGGCTTGACTACTGTAATGGCCTCTACATGGGGCTGCCCTTGAGGTGGTGTGGAAGCTCCAGCAAGTACAGAATGTGGTGGCCAGACTTTTAACTGGGTTGAGACGTTTTGATCTTATCTCTCCTACTCTGACTATGCTGCACTGGCTTCCTGTACGTTTCTGTGCCGTGTTCAGCCCTCAATGGTTTGGGACCTTCTTACCTTTCAGAACGCCTACTTCCAGTAAGAACTGCCCATAATACACGTTCTTCCCAGACCAGGCATCTAAGATCTGTCACCTCAAGAGAGGCACGGAAACAAGATCACGTGCCTTTTTGGTGATGGTGGAATGAGCTCCTGCCCAAGATTCGCCCTGGCCCTTTCCCTGGCTTCCTTTCAAAAAGCCTTGAAAACCTGACTTTTTCAATAGGACTTCCCAAATTGTTAGTAATACCCCTTAGCTGCGGTCCTGCCATCGTAATTTTTAATTCTTTATTCTTAATTCCTATATTAGTTAATCAAGTTTAATTATACTAAGATTAGCTTAATTTAAATTAATATTAGCTATAGGTTTGTTCTCTGCTGTTATTGTTGTTTTATCATTTACTGGTTGTTATTTTTATGTGACATGTAATTGGTTCTTCTGTTGGAGACTGCGCAGAGTGGCCTGGCAGCCAGATGGACGGGGTATAAATCTACTAAATGAAATGAAATGAAGCACAGGGGACCTCCTGCATGATTCTCAAGGGGCTGCTCTCTTTGGGGGGGGGTCCCCCAGGAGGCAATCTTGGAAGCCAGAAACATCAGAAATCTGCCGCTGTTGACCTCCTCCCCCCTCCGTAATCTGGGAAGCAAGGCTGTGTGGCCAACCTGTCAGCTGACCCCTGCTTGATCTGCATAGCTGGCCTGTCCATGGGGAGCCCCACCCACCAGGGACCTGAGCCATGGGCCGTGGAAGCTTAGGTTCCTCTAAGTTCATGTCACGAATGGGATCTGTCCAAGCAACGCAGGAGGGGCCGGCTCCTCTATTCCCCCGACCCCGCGCCTCCAGTCATGGGGCCTGCCAGGCACTTCCTTTGGCCCTTTTCCCTTCCTGTCTTAAAAGAAAGGGAGGAATGTCCCACGGTTGGTGGGAAGGAACCCCAGACGCGGGAAGGACCATTTATCCTCCTGGGCTGTGACTGCGGGGGGGGGGCTGCCTTTGCAGGGGCCCTGTAAACTTGCTGTCTTCAAAAAGCAGCTGCTCCTTTAAAAAGCCCCAGAAAGGACCACCACCACTACCCGCCCATAGGCCACGTCTCGGCAGAGCTTGCTTCTGTGGGGCCAGGATGTCGTGGTGGCCCTGCACCCACGGAGGTCTGGATAGGATGCGGGGGTCCAGGGGGCCTTCCTTGTGGGAACCTTCCTTTTTGGAGCCCGGGGGGGGGTTGCCTGGGGCTCGGAGGCATGCAGAAGAGCGTTGCCTCTGGATGGGTTAAGGACCCCGTAGTAGGCCTTGGCAGCAGCTGCTTTCTCTGAACGATGATAGTTCAGATGTCCTTTTCCCGGTGGGGAGGGGCAGCCTAAAGAGCCCCGACTCCTGAGGGCGCCTTCAAGACAAGCAGTTTTGAAACTAGTAGAAGTTTTTGTTTTGTTTTGTTTGTGTTTTGTTAACTAGTTCACTTCTTCTCATGCATGGAGTGGAATATATATATATTGAAAAAAAGGGTTCAGAGTAGAAGTAATGAACAAAAGGTGCATATGTTAAATAATGAAGCAGTTGATGGGAATGGATTTGGAGCAGCTGGGACAAACACAAGGACCGCTGGGAAAATACCCTGGAGACCCATCTACTTAAATGTGACGCAGCAGGGACCATCCAGGAAGAATTCAAGAGAAGGAAGAGGCCTTGGCCCCGTGCAAGTGGGGGAAAGGAAAACAAGATGGTGTTGGGTTGCTGCACCCCCCCCCCGTCATCATCATGGGCCAGCACAGCTCAGGGTGGCGGAGGAGGATCTCCCGTGGTGGTCACCAGTGGCATCTCCAGGGCCACCCCTTGCCTGGTGGGGGCGGGGGTGGGCAGCATGCCCACATTCCTCAGTCTTTCCCCTCATCATGTCCATCGGTGCAGCCGTGTACTAATGGGAGCGCTTCCCCCACCTCCTGTGTCCCAGGGGCCCGAGAAGGAGAAAGTGTGCACAGGGAGGGTCTGCAGGCCCTTGGAACTCTGCACAGGGCCTGGCTCTGGGGTTTCGCCCAGGGGCTGACCATGGGGGTGGGGTGGGGTGGGGTGAGAGGGAGCCTGCCTGAATGCCGTGGGTTTGGCAGGCACCTGCGTCTCCCTCTGCTCCCCTCGTCAGGTGTTGGCCGTCCGGCGGGGGGGGGGAGGTGGGGGTTCTGCCTGGACCCACGGAGGGCAGCCTCTTTGGAAGGGTGCTATGGTTGAGGGCATCAGATGGTGCCGAGAGGCCAAGGAGCATCTGTGGGGCTGCTCTCCCCTGCCCCCCCCCCGTCAACATTCATCGCCCCATCCAAGCCCCGCTGCCGTGGATCCACGTGGGTGCCCCACTCCACCAGGGACGGGGCTGGGCAGGGGCTGAATGTGATGGGCCCCTGCCTGCCTCTGCCGATCCCTGCCCCACAGAGACTGGGTTGGGGGGCTGGGAGACTCTCCAGTGTCTGCATCACTGCCAAAAGCTCAGCCTTCTGCCCACCCCCAACCTCCCCCGCCACATAAGAGGTCTCCTTGTGGTCGTTTGGTGCATCGGGAGGTGACAGAGGGACACCCCATGCTGATAATGGCTTCCGTCGTGCCTGGCGCCTTGGCTGAGCTACTTGGAGGACTGGCGGGGCCATGACGGTCACTAACCCTTGGGCCTCCCTTCCCTCGGTCAGGCCTACCTGGGTCCCCTCCCCCCCATTTATGTTCCTGTTGGGCATGAAGGAGTCGTAGGACAAGTTCCCGTTTCTCTTCTGTGGAAAAAGCTGTGCCCTCCTTCGGAGGAACTTGCCCGCTTTGGCAGTGTGGGAGGGGGGGAAGGGGGGGGGCTCCTCTTTCAGCCCAGGGTGCTTTTCCCGGTTGTCACCCACGGCACAGGAGAGTTGCAGGGGTGGGGTGGGGCAGAGGAAGTGTGGGGAGAACGCAGGCCTTCTGTGGGGCTGCGGAGGTCCTTGGCTGGACTTCCCTGCCGATGGTGGGTGGCCCCTGCCTACTGGCCCCAGCCCAAGAACCCACTCGGGCCCTTAGCAGAGGACAGCCAGGCTCCCTAAGGGGGGGGGGTGCATGTGTGCATGCAAGCAAGCATGCATGCATGGCGGAGATTGCTTGCGCGTGCTTCCTGATGCAAGACAAAGTTAGCTCAAGCGCAGTCCCCTTCCTGCCTGTCAAGTGTGTCAGCTGCCCGTGGCTCACCCGTGGTTGCATGCTTCCGCTTTTCTCCGCAGAGCTATTAATACAGAGGCCAGAGCAGGGGTGGGGGGTGGGGTGGGGGTTGCAGTGGCTGGGGTGTGTCTTGGCAGGCCTGCCTTTCGAGTGCTGCTCCACAGAGGCACCTGCCCTGGGCCCGGCAGTGGCAGCAGCGGCAGAGGCCCTGGCTGCAACCCGGCTGCTTTGCACAACTTCCTTTCAGGGAAAAAGTGCCCCCCTTCCCCTCCCTTCCTCCCAGCAGGGCATGGTTAGGTTGGTCCCTAGGCTCTGATTGGAGGGCCTGGGAGGTCGGGGTATCCAGCAGTCACTAGCTGATCTTGCCTGATGCCCAGGGTGTTGGACACAGCGAGGGCGTCCCCTGTGGCTGCCCCACAGCCTTGGCAGCCTTTCTCCTGCAGCCTCACCGCGAGGGGGTTCCCCCCCCCGGGGCTTCTTTCCTGCCTGGTTTTGGGTCTCCCCCCTTGCCCCCCCCGGGCAACCATTTAGGTCCCTTGCTCAGGCAACCAGGCTGGCAAGGACGTGTCCTGGCATTCTGTCCCGGTGGGCCAACGTGGTGGAGAATTGGACGGAGGTGCCTGCCCAGGCCACGTCTTCCGTGGGCACTGGCTCTGGAGTACGCTGTGTGTAGCAGCCCCATTCATGACAGAGGGGATCCCTCCCCCGCCCCACACACAGCAGGGCTCCTGGGCCTGTGCAGCTGGTCCAAGGGCAGGGACCTTCCTTTCCCTGAGTCTTCTTGCCATCCTGCCGGCATAACTGGGTCATGGGGAGGGCCCGGGGGGGCACGGAATTCAGGCGGGGCTCCGGGGCTTTTGGTTTGGGGAGTCCCTGCTCTCCCCTCCCCTTCATGGGGTGCTGGAGCCCTCCCATCCAGGTGAGCGAGGGCCATTTGATGCTGCGTCTTCCCGGGGTGCGTTGCTTGCACTTTTTGCCGTCCTGCGGGGCCACGGCTGGTCTCCTGGCTTTGCTTGTTCTTTCTGTCTCGGGGCTAAGGCCTCCTTCCTCGCTTCTCTCACACTGAAGGACAGCATGGGGGGGGGGCTTCTGCCTCCTCGCAGGAGCTGCCTGCTTGCCTGTCAGCCAGAAGGGGCATGTTTCTTGCTGATAGGGGCTTGCGCCCCCCCCCCCGAAACCCAGTGATTCTTGCCTGAACTTGTTGACTTGTCTCATAAAGAAGGTAGCTGCCGTGGATTTGCACCTCTCGGGGAGTCCCCCTCCCCCTGTCATGCATGTTCAAGCAAGAGCAGGAATGAGGTCCCTTCAAGGGTCCAGAACTGGACACTGCACTCAAGAGGAAGCGTAACAAGCGCCGGACTGAGAGGGACTAATCTCTCACGGGAGAGGCATCCTCAATGAGCATTGGCTCTTTCTTTCTTTCTTTCTTTCTTTCTTTCTTTCTTTCTTTCTTTCTTTCTTTCTTTCTTTCTTTCTTTCTTTCTTTCTTTCTTTCTTTCTTTCTTTCTTTTTTGGCAGCCCCATTACAGTGTTACTTCATGATCATCTTGTGATCTACAACAATTTGCAAGACCCTTTTTACTCATAGTATCACTGAGCAAAGTATCTCCCATCTCGTAACGGTGCATTTGGCTCTCTCTCTCCCCCCCCCCCCCCGGGGCAGGTGTAGACCTTTGCAGTTATCCCTGTTAAATTTCATTCTGTTCTTCTCAGCCCAGGGCTCCAGCCTATCTGGATCCTTTTGAAGTTTGTTTCTGTCTTCCTCGTTATTAGCTATTCCACCCAATATTCTGTCATCCACAAATTAGATAAGTATTCCCTGCGCGCACGCGCACATACACACACCTCTCATACCCAACTCATTAATAAACATGTTAAGGCAGTCATGTCCAAACTTCGGCCCTCCTGATGTTTTGGAACACAACTCCCAGAATTCCAAGCCTGTATTTCCAATGGCAAAGGACTGGGAGTTGTGGTCCAAAACATCTGGAGGGCCAAAGTTTGGACATGCCTGTGTTAAGGAGTATTGGGCCCGGGGCTGAGCCTGGGGCTGCCCCACCTGTTACTCCTCGTAGTTTGAGAAGAGTCCCTTCATCATCACCCTCTGAGTAAGACTCTGTAGCCAACTGTGATTCTACCTGATGATGCCTGTGCTGTGCAGCTCACCTGGTTAGCTTGCTAATCAGAATATCACAGGGTACTTTTGTCAAACGCTTTGCTAAAGTTCAGGTCTATTATGTCTCTGCAGCATTTCGACCATCTAACTTCTGACATCTGTTTTAAAACTCCCATGTAGGAGAGCCTACCATACCTGAAATGGCCCCTGGGTTGGGTTTATTTATAAATAAATACACTAATCAGCTTCTGACAAGAAGTTCCTTCTCGTGTTTTAAGCAAAACCACCTTTCTCATAACTTGAATCCATGGTGCAAGTTCCACCCTCTGGAGCTGCAGAGCACAGGCTTGTTGTTGTTCAGTCGTTCAGTCGTGTCCGACTCTTCGTGACCCCATCATGGACCAGAGCTCGCCAGGCCTTCCTGTCTTCCACTGCCTCCCAGAGTTTGGTCAAATCCATATTGGTAGCATTGATGACACCGTCCAACCATCTCATTCTCTGCCGTCCTCTTTTGCTTTTTGCCTTCCATCTTTCTCAACATCAGGGGCTTTTCCAAGGACTCCTCCCTCCTCATGAGGTGGCCAAAGTACTGGAGCCTCAGCTTCAAAACTCTCCTTCCAGTGAACATTCAGGGTTGATTTCTTAACACAGGCTTAGTAGTATCTTTTATGTGTCACTTCCAAATGACAACAAACCTTTCTGGGGGGTGGATTGTGCCCAGAAGGGCAGGACGGCTCTTCTCCCTGGAGACACAGCAGGGAATCCAACATCTGGCCTGGACTCAGCCGCCATACCTGATACTCACTGAGGTCTCAGTTGGTTGCTACGGATGGCCTGGAGGTCCCGTCTGCAGGGTGTGAGTGGCCTCCGTTGTGGCTAGAAGTGACTAGGAAGGGTTCATGTTCTCTTCTGGGTCTCTCTTGCCCTAGGTGGTTTCTGGGTACTTGTCTTCCTGGATTAATTTGTCCTTGAACCATCCTGAAAGGGCACTGTAGTTGGAGAAATGCGTTGGCGGCCTCCGTCTTGTGGGTCTGAGCAGATGTGATGGCATCGGAGGGCAAGTCCTGGGTGCGCGTGTCCAAAGCAAGAGCTGCAGGCAGGCAGGCCCATCTGTCGCTCTGCGGGTTTGGATGCCGTGTCCTGCCAAGGCGTCCTTGCTGTCGCTTCCCAGTGGGGTCAAGGAAATGCCTCCGTTCTGTAAATGGGTCCAGGCTAAGGTTGCTGAAAACCTTCTAGTGGGATTCCTTCCCAAGGTCCAGATTAAAACAAGAAGTCATCAACACACCTCAAAATGAGGACTATTTATTGGTTTCAACAATTAATAAAGCATGCTTCTTGGCCAGCTGTAAATGTGTGCACATATGGGGGGGGGCCACGTGTTGATCTTGATGGGGGTGGGTTTTATTGTCAAAGGTGGAGTAGCTGCATGTGAAGCTTATGGGCTTAACTTGAAGGGTGTTCTGGACACCCTGCCGTCTGTCTCTGTGCAGGATGTGGGTGTAGAGAACTTCCATCTTCTAGGGTCCAGCCTGGCTCCAGGGATTTGAACTTGTTTCAGCTGCTGCAGCAGCAACAACGGTTTCCTCCTTGATTGAAAATGCAAAAGGTAGCCAGCCACTACCTTGGTTCCCATTTCAGCTCAGCTGGGAAGCTACGGGTCTTGGTGAGGCAGACAGCAGCGGGGTAGAAGAGGGAAGTGGGTCTTTTCCTGTCCAGGCAGAAGGGCCTTGACTTTTAGGTGCCACCGCGGCCCGGAGGTTATAATGGCCGACGTCCTCCTGGACTTCAGTGCCAGGATCGAGACCCTGAGCCTCTGGCCTCAAGAGCAGCCCTGCACCGCCCCTCCCAAGTTTGGGGACTCCTGTACAGTAGGATGTTTTCAGCTGCCCGGCTAGTCAAGGAGGCGGGGGGAGGAGGCAGAGGGGGCTGGGGGGGGGGGAATCCGGGGGGGGGGGGGGGGGGCGCCCCCCCCGCGCGCGCCCGCGCACCGAAAGGGCTCCTCCGGGGCTGCTGAGCAGGGGGGGGAGGCGCGGGGCGGGGCCTGGGCGAGGCGGGGGGAGGCGGTCCGTCCGGGGCGCGCCAGGAATGCGCCGCTCGAGGAGGGGGGGGGGTTCCCAGCGCCGCTCCCTCCGCCCCATCCCAGCAGCGCCGCGCCTCCCGCTGCTCCCTCGGCCAAGCCCTGGCGGGCCAAGCGGCCTCGGGCGGCCCCGAACGGAAGGCGGCGGCGGGGGCGGCGCGGCTGCTTTCTTTTGGGGAACGTTGCCCCCCTCCCTCCCTCCCTCCCTCGCAGGAAGCTCGCGGGCGCAGACGGGGCCCTGCAACCACCACCGCCCCACTCCCAGGCTCGTGTTCGTGGCGGCGGGGGGGGACGTGTCTGGAGGGGGTGGGGGTGGAGCTCGAGAATCCCCCCCCCGGAATGTCAGCCTGGCCGCTCCCTTCCCCCCTCCCTTCCCCGGTGGGAGGGCTGGAGGGAGGGGGGCGGGCGCAGAGGAGGAGCGCCCCCCCCACCCCCGGAGCTGGCTAGGGAAGGAGGAGCGGGCCTGTTCCCCACAACTTGAAGCACAGAAGTGATAGCAACACTCCTGTTCCCCCCTATGGGCTTAGTTATTGTAACCAAACCTGTAGAGAAAACCCCTTTTGCAGTTAGAACGGATACAAAATAGATCGGGGGGGGGCTCTGCTATTGCAGCATGGAGGTGGCTGAGGTCCATGTTAGGCAAAAATTAATTCAAGCTATCTTAAAGGAGTCAAAGGTGCTGATGGCTCCCCACCCCCACCCCCACCCCCACACGTGTATGTATCGCGGCGGCCAGATGGGGTGGGGGCGCTGGTTCTTCGCCCCTTCTGGCGGCGGGCCAGCTGCTGACTCGGGGGGCGTGCTGCAGAGCAGGGAGAGCTCCAGATGGGGTGAGGGTGGGGGCGGCGTCTTGGCTTTTTTCGGCTCTCCTGCGCCCTCGAGGTGGTCCTCCTCTTCCTGGCCGTCTGTCCTCCAGCAGCAGGCCCCCCTCCCCGCGCCGCCGCCGCCGCCTTGCCCGCCTAGGGTCCGCCTTGGCTTCTGCCCCGCTGGTCGCCCGCGCATCCTGCTCCTCCGGGGATTCCGGGGCGTCCTTGCAACCTCGGCTGCACCGCTGGGGCTCTGACTTTGCACGGGTTGGTGGCCCAGCTGGGCCACAGAGATGGGGGGGCTCTTTCAAGTCAAGGTGTACAGCCCTGGGGAAAGATTCCTTCGGGCGGAGGAGGCGCCCGGGCTTTGGGAGAGCCCTTGCAGGGGAGGTCGGGATGCAGCTGGGCTTTGGCCACCCATGACCTGGGGGTGTGTGGATTTGGATGTTTTGCCACCGGAAGAGGGAGGGGGCTCTTCCCGAGCCCTGTTCCTTGATGGCTCCTTGCCATTCCGGCCCTGCAGAGCCTCCCAGGTCTCATGGGAAGGAAACTCTTTATGTGCATTGGGAAGGGGGGGGTCATGTGTAGCCCAGCTGCATAGCTAATGCCCTGGGAGAGTGGCAGGCGATTTGCGAACAGGCCCCTCTCCGGCTGAGGCAGTCAGGGAGTGCAGCTGGTGGGCCTGCTACTGGCATCAAACTAGCAGCCGGCACTCCCTGTTCCTTGCCGCCACAACACCAGACCTCTGGGACTCTTGCTGCTTCCATCTGCTTACCTGGAACTTTCCTGGAACTCTGTTGCTCTGCACGTTTTCCTGTTTGGCACCCCCCCTCCCTTGTCAGACTGTCTCTGTGTGGATCTTGAACCTGGACTGGCTGAGGACCATCTCTGTGAATCATGAACCTGGGCTGGTTCTCCGCTCAACCCCATCTGGCTTCTGGGAACACCCTGGTCCTAACCTCCTTGCTGATATCCTAGCTGCCTTTCACACCCCGGCTGTTACACCCGACACACACACAAAAGAAAGCTTAAGAATAATTGATTTATGTCTTCGCAGGAGCCGCAGTGTCCCTTGTTTGCACCTCCAAGGCATGTGGTGCCACTTCGGGCCTGGCCGCTGCGCTCTGTGTGCCTCTGCCAGGTACACACAAGGAAGCAGCATTTCAGGTGACCTTGAGCACCTGAAGAACTTGGCCAAAACGAGCCCGTTCATTTTTACAGAGTTTTAAAATTTATTTAATTATTTGATTTATATACTGGCTCTCTTGCCTGAGGCCGCTCCTGGTGGTTCACCACGTAACCAAACAATAAAACAGAACTATGACTATAAAACAAGCATGTAAACACCCAAAAGTAAAGGGATCATTAGCAATTCTGCTTTAAGCAGTCATTTTTAAAAAGTCTCTACATGAAGTCTAGAGCGTCGGAAATGTGTGGCTATCACACAGCTGGGGAGGGGAGGGGGGTGTTACACACTTGCTGTTGCCTTGGTCCCTGCAGGAGAACTGGCAGGAGGCACCACAAAAGGCATGGTGAGGGTGTGCGTGCACACAGTGAGCATTTCTGTGAGAGTAGCTGCCTCTCCCCAGTTCTGGACAGAGGGTCCCCCTCATCCCCCCCCCCGCCCAAAGCTCTTCTCTGGCCCTTTTTGGCTGAGAGGCCGGACCAGGCCAGGACGCAGCCTGGGGAGGGGGGGCAGGGGCCCCTCTCCTGGTGTAGGCATTCAGGGCGAGAAAGACATCTGGGGGAGGGGGGGGACCACAGCAGGAGGAAGACCTTAGCCCAGGCATGTCCAAACTTTGGCCCTTCAGGGGGTTTGGACTACAATTCCCACAGTCCTTTGTCACTGGCAATCTAAGCTTAGAATTCTGGGAGTTGCGGTCCAAAACATCAGGAGGGCTGAAGTTTGGACATGCCTGGGCTGCCTTAGCCTGTGGGGCAGGCCTGCGGGGTGGGGTGGGGGGAGTGGTCCAGCTAGTCAGCCGATTTCTCCGCTTGGGGCTGGAGGAAGTACGCCAGAGCTGGAGCAGTGGCTGGAAGACTCGGGCGGGAGGAAGCCACGAGCCGGCAAACCAGCGGGATCCAGAGGGGGGCAGCAGCTGCCATCCAACAGGTGCCATCTGGGTGGGCCAAGGAGGCTGTCAGCAGCTCAGCAGAGGGGAGAGGAAGCCCCCGTCCGACCCACCGCCTGCTGGGAGCCTTGGAGCATCCCTGGGTTGGGAGTTGCCAGCAGTGTGTGTGTGTGCGCGCACACGTGTGCGTGTGTGCATCTTCAGAAACAGCTGAGCTGCCTGAAATGGGTTGTGGGTCCTGACCAACTAGGGCTCCATGGGATCTCGACCTGGCCTCCCCCTTAGCCACGGCCGTGCAGTGGAGCAGGGAGAGGCACTGGGGGGCTGGTCTCAGATGGGGGGGGGAAGGGGAGGCGTGGCTGGGGGAGCCCCTTGGAGGGCCAGCCCGAGGGCTTTGCTGGGGCACGCCTCCAGCTGTGCTGGGGGTAAGGGTGGGGTGGGGTGGGCTCAGCAGGGCCTGCTGGAACATGGAGTTGTTAGGGCGGCGGGGGTGGTGGTTGCAAGGCCTCCCCTTCCCTGGCCTCTGAAGGTTGCCTAAGCCCCCCATGGGGGGCCTGAACCTGCACATTGTGGTATGTGAGCAGCCATGGAGGAGCAGAAAGGCTTTCTCCTCCCCACCCCTGGAAGAAGCCCCCTCCCCAGCTAGCTCCCCTGCCCCTCACTCCGAGGGATGGTATATTGATTGACTGACTTTTTTCCCTACTGTTCCTCTTGCTGAGAGCCACTGTTGTTGGCTTGCAAGAAAGCAGGCAGCAGCCTATCTATTATTGATGATTCCGTTTATATGCCCCCACCCCCATCTAGCCCAGGGGCCATTCTGGAAGGTCATTAAAGTAGCAGTTTGAGATCCACCCCCCAAAAAAAGCAAAAGATGAAAATGTGAGAACCACACCCTGGACAGCAGGTGCCTCTCTCACCACAGCTGGTGCGGAGGGGGTTGGAGGGGGGGCTCAGGGACTGAGTGCCCTCCGAGAGCAGATCCGGGGGTCTCTTTGGCCATCAAGAACGGGGGGGGGGAACCGGTGCTGAGGCCTCGCAGCAGGTGCCTGGTATGTCGGAGGTGATGGCATCCACAGGGTAGGGGGGTTTCCCTCCTGGCCGTCCCCCCCCCCCCCCGGGGGGCGGAGTCGGAGGCCCTCCAGGGGGGCCCCCCCCCCCCCTTCAACTGGATGGTTCAATGAGTGGGGCAAAACCCTTGGTGGGCCACAACCAAGAAGCCGCCTTCCAGAGAGTTGGGGGTGGAGGTTTCCGGTGATCTCCTCCTTCTGCCCCCCCCGGGGGGTGGGGGGGTCTTATCATGCCGGGAGGCCTGCCTGCTCCCTTCCTGTTGTGGGCACAGAGTGGCCCAGCTCTTCCGCCCCGCCCAGACCAGCCTCGGGGCCAGAGGACATCCCATAAGTGTCTCACTGGATCGGACCTTGGGGGTAGGCTCCCCCCTCAGGTAGACTTTCCTTCTCTGGACTTCTTCCGACCTGAAATGGGCCCTTGTGCTGCCCCTGCTGTGGAAGGGGGGGGGGGCTTCCTGCGGGTTGTGGGCACCTGAGGGTGTCCCCCTCCCCTGCTGCTTTGCGGATGCTTTTGTGAATGGAGCAGTGTGGGATTTCTACCCACCTGCCACCCTAGAGCTCTTTTTTTTAGGCTGGGGGAGTTTGTTGTAAGTGTGTGGTTTCAGATTATGAAGCCATCACTAGGCAAGCACCCGGGAAGCAAGGGGATCGTAACCAGAAGCCGTCAGGGATCTGTCGAGAGCAAATCCCGCTGGACGAACACAGTCTCCATTTTGATGGGGTTACCCTCCCTGACGGGGACGGAAGGTGGTCCCCGGAGGACCCTTCCTTGCCTTATGTGGCTTTCCCTTTCATCTGTGACTTCCAAGTGGCGGCACGGCTGGGTGCGTTGCTGGCCTGAGACTCAACAAACACTCCCTGGCCGTGGCCGTGGCCTCTGGGGAACATGGTGGCTGCAGCCTGCGCTGTCCTTAGCCAAGGGAACTGCCCAGTTTCTGAGCTGTTGGTGGCCGCCTGGCTGAAGGGAGGGCCCTCCTCCTCCTGTTTTGGGAGTTTCCATTTGGAGGATTCCTTGGGCATCTTTCTTGGGTCTGGAGCTCTTGGTTTTGTTTCCAGTTTTTGCATTAAAAGGCCTGTGGGTGACCAATGCCCCCTGTTCTGTGTTCCCACAGCCCCGGCTTCTGCCCCTATAGCTGCACTGGTAGGGCCACCTTAGCTCCCCCTTTGCTCCCAGGTGCCTCATTGGGCACCAGAGGCCACGGGGGGGAATGACTCAGGCAAGGTCCCAAGAGAGCTGTTGCTGTGTGATAAAGAGAGGGAAGCAGCCGACGGCATCCGGTGGGAGCAAGGAGCCCAACCAGCCAGCCAGCGAGACCAGGCTGCCTTTGGCCTCTTTTCCTCTCTGGAGGGCCTCTCTCTACCCCCCCCCCCCCAGCCGAGCCATGGAGCCAACCCCCGGGCTTTGGTTCCATTGCCTGCCAATAAAGCCCCAGTGCCCTGGGACCTTCGTTCTTGACCAGAGGGGCAGGGGGTGCCTGAGCTCCAGGCTGAATGGGTCCCAGGCTGCCCCAGGTCCCGGGTGGGGGAGGGAGGGAGGGAGGGAGGCAGGTCCTCAGGGTCTCAGAGGCAAAGGGTGGGAAGCGCCCCCTCCGAGCACGGGCCACCGTGACCGGATGCAGCAGGGCTCCTCCTGCAACCCCTCGTGCCTCTGCATTTTGGCAGTTCCCTTTTGTGTTGCAGGTGAAGCCGAGTGGGGACCCCCCCCCCCCCAGTCGCCACCATGGTTGCCCTGTCGCTCAAGATCAGCATTGGCAACGTGGTGAAGACCATGCAGTTTGAGCCCTCCACCATGGTGTACGACGCCTGCCGCATCATCCGTGAGCGAGTGCCAGAGGCGCAGATGGGCCAGCGTAAGTCGCATGCACCCCCCCCCCCCGGGGGCACACAGGCACAGCTGTTACACAGGCACACACGCGGAAGTCTGAGCTGAAGCACTGTGCCCCCCCCCCCATGGCCGGCAGGGGTGATGCCTGAGATGGACTCTCCACATGGGTGTCCCGCCTATGGCAACCCCCATGGAAATGCTGTCATCCACACTGGGCTTGCCAGGTACATGGGATTGGAATGGAATCAGTTGATGATCTAACTCAAGATTTTAAAAATTCTAAAGAAATCAGGCTTTTGGGATGAATGATTTTTTTTTAAAAAATCAGACCTTTTATTTCTGCACAGTAAAAGGACGAGTGGCTCCCGAGTCCCTGCCCTTGGATGGAATTTGGGGCCCCGGGGCCCACTTCAGGCCTAGGACAGGCCTGCTTGCAAAACCAAAAGTGTTTTGCAGGTCACTTCGTGCTGTTTTATTCTGGCTTAAAACAGGCCTGGCAGGAGGAGCCTCCGTAGGGGAGGCGATTTGCCCCCTCTGACCCGTGTTGCAGGGGGGGGGGGAGACAGAGGTGGACCCTCAGGGGTGGCCGACCCTGGCAGGTGGGAGGGGGGCCACCCCCTGCCTCGGCCCTCATGGGGAACAGGAAGGGCGGGGGTCCCCGGGGGAATGGGCTGTGATTCAGGCGCAGCTGAATCAGGATGCAGGGGGTGGGGTGGGGGGTGGCGATGCCTTGGCAGAGGTCAGCCCTCCAGCTTGGGTGGAAGGGTGTGTGTGTGTGTGTGTGTGTGTGTGTGTGTGTGTGTGTGTGTGTGCCAAAACGTAGTGGCCCACTGGCTGTGGCTGAACTTCATGGTCATGAGGGTGGGGGGACAGTGGCTGGGGGGGCATGGGCTCCCCAAAAGAACCTCCCCCCCATCTCTCTCTCTCTCTCTCTTCTCTCTTCTTTAGCCAATGACTTTGGGCTCTTTCTCTCGGATGAAGACCCAAAGAAAGGCATTTGGTTGGAAGCCGGGAAGGCCTTGGACTACTACATGCTCCGCAATGGGGTAAGTGGCTCCCTTGCCCTCCCCATGGCTAGCCCCCCGGCTGGAAGAAAACACCAGAAGCCCCTCCCTGTGGCTGAGCGAGCTCAAAGGCATGGCTGAGCCCCCCCCCCAGCTTCATGTCCCCTCTCCCCCCCTCCGGCTGCATTGCTGCCTCCCTGGGATCTGGCCCATGGGCAGCAGGAGAGAGGGGGGGCAGTGGCCCCCTCCCCTCCCTCCTGCCGGTGCTGGAGGGAACGGGCCAACGTCCCAGCCAGTAGCCATCTCGGTTGCCTGTTGTGCCGGTTCTGGACACCTCCCTGTGCTCTCCACACCACTCCGCAGAGCAAGCTGGCATTGGGCGGGCACAGCGGGTGCCTGTGCCTCCTCCTCCTCCTCCTCCTCCTCCCCCCCCAACCCCCCAAGCCTAGAGGTGTGGGTCTTCAGCCTGATCCCTCTCTTCCTCCCTTGATTTCTCAGGATACCATGGAGTACAAGAAAAAGCAGCGCCCGCTGAAGATCCGGATGCTGGATGGCACCGTCAAGACGGTCATGGTGGACGACTCTAAAACCGTCACAGACATGCTGATGACCATTTGTGCCCGGATTGGTGAGCGGCCTGGAAGCCACGGAGCCCACGGAGGGAGGGGTCAACGCACCTTTGTCCCCACCGTGTTTCTTTCCACACCTTGAAGGCCAAACGGGACCTTGGCCTGGGCTTCTGGCAAGCTGTGACTCCCCAGGCGGGCGGGGGGGGGTCCCACCGAGGTTGGCGTGGGGTTGGCACCGCTCCCTGGTTTTCCTCTTGGCCCCTCACCCACCCCATGCCCAGCCAGCCTGCGTCCCCCTCTGCAGGCATCACCAACTACGACGAGTACTCGCTGGTGCGCGAGATGGTGGAGGAGAAGAAGGAGGAGCAGACGGGGACCCTGAAGAAGGACAAGACCCTCCTGCGCGACGAGAAGAAGATGGAGAAACTCAAGCAGAAGCTCCACACGGATGATGAGCGTGCGTGGGGGACGGGACGGGGGGGGAGGGCTGGCGGGCTCCTGCCCCACTTGACCCCACTTGCCCCCCCTCCCCCACCCGTCCGATCACCCTCCTCCTCCTCCTCCCGCAGTGAACTGGCTGGACCACGGGCGCACCCTGAGGGAGCAAGGCGTTGACCCCAGCGAGACGCTTCTCCTCCGGCGCAAGTTCTTCTACTCGGACCAGAACGTGGATTCGCGCGACCCCGTCCAGCTCAACCTCCTCTACGTCCAGGTGTGCCTCCCACACACACACACCGAGGCCCCCACCCCCACCCCGCCCTGCCCTGGCACGGCTGGGGCTTCTCCATCCACTCCACTCCACCCCGCCACCCCCACCTCACCCCACCCCTCCGATGCCCCGGTGGAGAGAAGAGGCCGCTGCCGGTGTTTCTGCCGAGGGAGGGTCTCCCGGCTGGACCCCCCCCCCACACACACACCCCAAGCACTAGCACCAGCACCAGCTAAGGCTGGCCCCCTCCTCCCTGTCCTCTTGGCCCTAGGCTCGGGATGACATCTTGAACGGGTCACATCCTGTCTCCTTCGACAAGGCCTGTGAGTTTGCTGGATACCAGTGCCAGGTCCAGTTTGGGCCTCACAACGAGCAGAAGCACAAGCCGGGGTTCCTGGAGTAAGTGGTGCCCCTTCCCGTGCGCACGCACAAGTGTGTGTAGGTGTGGGAACAGGTGTGTGTGTGTGGGGGGGTCTGCCTCGGTTTACAGAGGCCCCACAGCCACCAGGCCCCTTGCCCAAAAGACCCCGCCAGTTCCCCCCTTGGGCAACTGCGCCAGACTCTCCTGCCAGCTGGGATGCGCGGACACAGAGGAGGGGATCCCGCAAGAGTGGGGGGGTGGGGGGGTCCAGCTCCGTCCTCCTTGCTCCCTCTGCCTGCCTGCCTGCCCAGCCGCAGCTCCTTCACAGTGCCCCCCTCCCTCCCTCCCTCCCTCCCCCATTAATTCCAGCCTGAAGGACTTCCTGCCCAAGGAATACATCAAGCACAAAGGGGAGCGGAAGATTTTCATGGTGAGCGGACGGGATCTCCCTGGAAGGGGCCAAACTCAGCCCCCTTGGGTCCCACGAGTGGTCGGGAGGAGCTCCGTGGGTCTAGCCCTCCCCCCCTCCCTCCCGTTATGGGGGTGGGGAGGCCCTGTGTGGCTGTGGCTCCAAGCAAGCCCCTTCCTGGCCATGGGGGTGGGGTGGGGGGCAGATGATTCACAGGGGGCTTGTTGGCTGGGGGTGGGGAGGGGG
>JAHTLZ010001147.1:0-12834 GCA_023846285.1 Phrynocephalus versicolor | reverse complement strand
TACTGCTTGCTCTGGAGCAGATCAGGCAGTTCCATCTGTTTCACAGGAGTTTGCATGTGCAGGGTGTGTGAGTTCAGGCACATTTATTCAGTCTGTGGACCCTTTCATACAGCAATGTATTGTGCCAAAAGGCGGTCGGGAGGACCTGGTGGAAGGGACCCTGGGGGGCAGAATACACCAGGGCAACTTCCCATCTCAAAAGGGGCCTAGCCCTATTAATGTTGCTCTCTTGATGGAGCGGCTCCACCACTACCCGGACAGGTCAGCAGCACAATACCTCCTAGAGAGATTTACACATGGTATTCACATCACAGCACAGGGCAAAAAAAAAAAATAGCTAGAATAGCCAAAAAATTAAAATCAGTGAATGGTTTTGAAGAAGTTGTTAGAAATAAGATAAGAAAGGAAGTTGAAGAAGGTAGGGTATTGGGGCCTTTTGACACCCCTCCTTCAGTTAGGTTTGGGATTTCCCTGCTTGGAGTGGTGCCTAGGAAGATGACAGGTGAATTCAGATTAATCCACCACCTATCCTACCTGGAGGGTGAGTTGGTCAATGATATGATTCCTCAGGAGTTATGTAGTGTGTTGTATATGCCTTTTGATGAGGTGGTATGCATGGTAAGGAGGAGTGGTATAGATTCTGAGTTCGAGAAGTATGACATAAAGCCTACTTTCAGGCTTTTCCCAGTTAATCCTGACAATTTCAAGCTATTATGGTTTGTGTTTGAGGGAAAGTTTTACTTATGGATAGGGCATTGCCCATGGGCTGTGCAATATCTTGTGTAGCTTTTCAGAAGTTTAGTATGCTCTTGGAATGGACTTTGAGTGTTAGATCAGGAATAAATCAGGTAGTGCATTATTTAGATGATTTTTTATTTTGTGGAATGACAGCATGTTGCAATGTAAACGACTGATGATGACATTTTCTGAATTGACGGAGGAGCTGGGAATTCCTTTAGCCAATGAGAAGCCCAAAGGTCCCTTGAAGGTTTTGACATTTTTACAGATACAGCTAGACATGTGCTGTCAGGTGAGTAGGGTGCCAATGCAGAAGCTGGTAGATTTGAAGCAGTGGGTTAAAACATTGATTAGTAGAAGGAAGGTGACATTGCATGAATTGCAAGAGTTAACAGGGCATCTGAATTTTGTCTGTAAAGTAATAGTGCCAGGCAGGGCTTTCTTGAGAAGGTTGTGCAAGAACACAGTGGGTTTGCACAAGCCACTTCATAGGCGTAGAGTGGCAGCTGACATAAGGGGAGATCTGAAAGTCTGGCAAGCCTTTTTAGACCAATAAATGGGGTTTCCTTTTGGAGAGCTGAACTGCTTTTGGCCTCTGATTTACAGGTGAAAACTGATGCCTCCAGGGCATTGGATTTTGGCATTTATTTTCAGGAGATATGACGTGCTGGCCCTTGGCTAGATGAGAGGAGAGATATGGGCATAACCAGGGATTTGACTTTTTTAGAGTTTTCCCCATAGTAGTTGCCCTTTGTTTATGGGCAGGTTGCTGGGCTAATTCAGTAGTGACATTCTGGTGCGATAACCAGGCAGTTGTGCAGGTAATCAACTCCTTGTCATCACATATGGGTAGAGTTATGAGGCTACTTTAATGTTTAAATATATTTTTTATAATCAGGCACATGCATGGCAGTGAGAATGAAGTGGCTGACACCCTGTTCCATCAACAGATGGTTCAGTTCATGGTGCTTATGCCTTTGGCTCAAGTCAAGCTGGAAACTCTGCCAGAAGAATTATGGAGGATTGGAGGGTAGAGGCTAATAGAGCCATGAGTTTGGCATTAGCTTCTAGCACACAATGCAGTTATTCTGCAGCGTGCACAGAGTTTGTTCACTTTTGTGCTCAAGAAAAGTTAGGGCAGATTTGGCCCACATCTGCGGAATAGCTTGTGCAGTTCTCAGTGTATCTACATAGGAAGGGTTTAGATCCTAAGTCAATCCAAGGAAAAGAATCATCTCTGACCTTATATGCAAGGCTAGGGGTTTACCACACCTAGGAGAAAAGTTTAGGGTTCAAAAAAATGATAGATGGTCAAAGGAGAAAGGGGAGCATAGGGGTGAGCGCTCACCTATTTCCCCAGAGATGTTGGTTAAGGTAGATAGCATATGGGATGGGATTTGTAAGGACAAGTTTGAGGTCAGCTTATTTGGGATGACAACACTCATGGCCTTCTTTGTGGCCTTGAGAGTGAGCGAGTTGGTTGTTGGATCAAAAGCCGATACATCTAGATCTTCTTTGCAGAGGGCAGATCTATCCCTATTAGAGGACAAGTTAATCATTAAACTGTGTAAATACAAGAGAGATCAGTGGTCAAGAAGTCAGGAAATAGTGTTAGGCATGTTTTACATAAAACAAATTTGCCCAGTCAGAGCTCTGACTAACTACTTCGAGGGTCAAGGTGCAGCGGTGGGGTGCCTATTCCAGCATGCTACAAGGCAGCTTATATCATTAAAGACTGTACTGAAAGCTAAAACATTGAGTATGTAGAAGGGTGACTTGCATTAAAATACAGTATATAAGCCTAAAAATAATAATCATACAAATATGTAAAAGGAGCAAACAAATGCTACTCTGAGAAATGGTAAACATAAGCAAAACTAAAATACAGTAACACAATACAATTTATTAAAAAAAGACCCACTCAGGCAGCTAGTCACTGAGGGAAAGCTTGCCAGAAGAAAAAGGGTTTTGCTTACTTGCAGAAGGGCAGCAAAGAGGGAGAGGATTCCAAAATCTGGAAGCAGTCTTAACATCTGAGCAGACTCATAATGGAAGAGACTCATAATGGGAGACATGGACTTTGAGATAGCTTGGACCCTAGCTGTTTAGGGTGTTATAGGCTAAACCAAACACTTTGAATTGTGCCTGGAATTGGATTGGCAGCCAGAACCGCTGTAACAGGGCGTGTTATTTGATAACCTTGCTTTTGTGTTTTGGACTCACTGAAGTTTCCTGACACATTCCATAGGCAGACCCTCATAGCACATGTTGCAGCAATTCAGCCAAGATGTAACAAAGGCATATGATACCACAGCCAGATAGAGGAATGTTCAGAGTGGCACATTAGTTTTAACTATGCAAGGGCACTCCTGGGCACTGCCAAAATCTGGGCATTGCGGCTCAGATATGAATCCAGGATTACTCCCAAGCTGCACACCTGTGTTTCCATAGGGAGTGCAACCCTATCCAGCACAGGCTGCATCCCTGATTGGCCTTTTGACTAATCAGGAACACCTGTCTTGCCTGGGTTTAGTTTCAGTTTATTTACTCTCAGCCAATCTATTACTGACATCAGACATTGATCTAAATGGGAGGCTATCAGCTACCAAATGTTCCATTTCCTATGCATCTGTGTTTCCTGGTTCTTGGCTTTTACAGAAAAGCCTTTCTTCTACTCTATCAATTCTCACATATACATGGAAAACTGTATACCTGGCAATATAATGATATTCCTCGGGGGTCAGAAAATAGTCAAAATATTACTCAGGATATTTTTTTTAAAAATGCATCTATATGTAGGTTGAAATGTCTCAGTTGACCAAATGATGAAGACAATGGAATTCTTTAAAAAATTCATTGTCTACATTCAAAAGGTGGAAATCACATGGCAAGATATGAAATAAGAATATATTGATGGAGGCACCATTTCACAAAAGCTGGAGAAGTATAGGTGCAAAGGGGGGATTATTTTATTCAGAGATATTTTTTTCCAGACAGCTGCTATGAAGAAGTAGAAAAGATTAAGCCTCCTTATTCATTCCAGTGGCAGGAAGCCTTTTGTGACTTTATTTACTTACATGTTTCATATTAATAATGTGTTCCACCATGAGATTCCTTCTGAAACACACATTGCAAAGACTTTCTTTCCTTTTGTGTGTTGATATGTGTGCAGGAAGAACAGATTGCCATCTGCATTCCATAAAATGCCTTAATTCCCCCTCAAAAGTATACAGCTTCAGGGGGATAAGAAGAAAAGGGGTTTATTCTTTGTAGAGACATCATTGAATTTCCGTTATACTGAACTGCTTTTGGAGTTTCCTAAAAAAATAGACAGTCAACATGCTGTACTAATAGCAGATGTATTCTATGAATGTGTATCTTTATAATATCAAAATATCACTATTCTTCACACAAGAAAATGATCCTGGCATGCTTCAGGGAACCCCAAAGCTTACAAAGAGAAAGAGATTCAGAACAACATCTTTCTGATGAGTTCTTAGTCAATAAGACATCTGGTGTGGAGAAATGAGTTGGAACGGAGAGCCTTGCAAAGAGCACAACTGACAAACAGACAGCAACCTACAGAAGAACACTTCACATTATCACTTTTGTATGTACTAATTTTGAACTGTATATGTGCCATTAAAATGTCACAGTTGATATGAATGTTAACACCAGGGGCATTGATCCATACACTGTGGCTCTGCTGTAGAAGTTCCTTTTTGCGTTTCATACAGTATATTTGTATAAGTTGCATTGATATTTCATTTCTCCTCCAGTGAGTTTCAGGAGATACTGTCCACATGGTTCTCCAGGTACTTTTTACAATAACTCTATGAGGTAGGCTAGATTGCCTACGTCAAGGTCAGCAGTAGAGATGGGCACGACTTAGCGGTATTTCCGTTTCCGTTTCCGTTACTCGTTTCCGTTACTCTACGGAAACGGTAACGGGAATTACTCCGCCAGACTTCGAGCTCGAACCGACGAACGAACAATTTGGTCTGATTTGTTGTGGTCGTTACTTGCATCGCGCGATCACGCGCGATGCCAAGCGGCACAGAAAAAAAAAGTTTTTAAAAGTTAAAAAGCCCGGTTCCCGGCCAAAAAGCAGGCGGAAATATGCCTGCCGTGCCTCAGGGCACCTACCAGAGGGGTGGTTTCTGGAGGTCCCCGTCCGGCCTCCCCCCCCTCCTCCGTCCTGGGATGCTCTGGTCTGGTGGGACTCGCCGCAGGCTCGCAAAAAGCCCACTCTCGCCGAGACGCCGACGGCCGCCGCAAACGCAAGCGGCACGGACGGCGCAGGAAAAAACTTTTAAACTCTCCCCCCACCCATTCCCGGGCCAAAAAGCAGGCGGAAAATGCCCGCTTGACTAAGGGCACTCACTCAGTAGGGCACCTACCGGAGGGGGGGTTTCTGGTCTGGAGGGGGGGTCCCGCCTCCCCCCGTCCTGGGCAGCCGGACTCGAGTCGCCTCGTCGCCATGCCATGCGGTGCGGGCGGGGGATCGAAAATGGGGCGGCGAATGCAATATTGTTTTTGAAATCGTGGTCCAAAAACACACAAGCACAACAGAAACACGCGGAAATGTATGAACTGGCAGATTTTTCACAGTAGCAGTGGGTTTTTTCTTGCAACAAAATGTCTCTCCTCTCCTCCTGTGTCCTCCATTGATTTTATTTTATTTTATTTTTTTTACACCTGCGCAGTGTGCAATGATGGGCTGGCCCAGTGGCCTGGCCAGCCATGTGGGAGGGGACGACCATGCAAATTTTTGGAGCCATCTCACCAATCGCATGGCCACTTGGCCACTGAGACTTCTGGGATGTGCCAAAAAGCCCCCTAAAACTTGCCCTAGCCCCCTAACCCGCTAACCCTAATCCTTGACTCCTTACCCATACGTCACAGACTGTCTTCTTAGTGGGTCAGAGAGGCACCCAGAGGTGCAATCCAATAGCCCACCATAACCTTACCCGTCATTAGCCTAACCCTAGCCCTAACCCTAATCCACCTTAGCCCATAGCCAGATCTACTTGCATTGCACTACACGCAAGTACGATTCCCTTCTTTGTGGGACATGGCAGGTGCGACCCGCTCGTTGGGAGCAGGTGCTTGAGCAGGTGCAGTGGCACTGCCTGGCCTGCAAATGGCGACACGCTCGTACCAGGGTATCAGGTACTTGAGCAGGTCTCACTGCCTGCAAATGGTATGCATAACCATATGGTTGTGCATGCCATTTTGCAGCAGCAGCAGGTGAGGATGGGAGACCCCCATGTTGAGGGGTCTCTTGGAGCCTGCTGCTGCTGTCCCTTCCTTTATAGCGGGCCGGCGGAGGCACCCACCCCACAGAGGTGCCTCCAGGAGCCCGCTACCCCCCCAAAAAAAACAGTATAACGATAACGAAAAAACGAAAAAACGAACCGACTAATTTTTGCGGTTTTCCTCGAAAAACGGAAACGAGCCGACACGGGCTGCCTCCGACACACGACAACTCGAAAACGTCATTTTCCCGAGTCGTGCCCATCTCTAGTCAGCAGTGAAGTTTATTTCTGAAAGGAGATCTCAGATTCTGTTTTCTTAAAAAAAAAAATAACAAGTGAAATAATACTAATTCAAGAGCCGGTGATCTCAAAGATTGACTATTTCAATGTAGGCTCCTGCCGGGCTTGTCCCGGATTGGGGCCGCTTTGTCGCCCCGGGAGCCGTTGTTCGGCACGAAAGAGGGAGGCCACGTGACTCCCGGGGTGTGCGGGGATCAAAGCCCTTAAAAGGGCCGCCCGCACACCCATCCTCCTCTTTCGCGCCGAGCAGCACACCTTGGTAGGAGGACACTGGAGCCTGCTCCGGCCACGTTGGAAGCCTGCGGGGCTCGTGCTTCAGCCGAGCCCTGGGTAATACATACCGGAGTGTGTCCCTCGGCACGGGGAATGGGAGGGAGATTACACCTTATCGGGCGTGTTAGGCTTAACCCCCCCCCCACGCCACCTCCCTCCTCAGCTAGAGCCGCTCTGCTCTTTCGGCTGACTTACCCGGTCGTCCGGGCAACCATTAAACAAACAAAAGAGAGAGAGAGATTGAGAGAGAAAGAGGAAGGACGGGGCCCAGCCAGCCGGCAGCCGGCTACTACCAGCCGGCTCTCCAGCCTCCCCGAGGCCCCGCAGGCGCGCCGGAGCGCGCCATTGCCCCACACACCTAGCCACCGCATTACCCTGGCTGGCTGACTGCTGGATCGCAGCTTTGCCTCGTGCTCAGCCCTTCCTGCTTAGAATCGCCAAGGCCTTTTAAGCCCGCTGTCCTTACCCGCCCACGCAGTGGCAGGTCGGACTGATTTTGGCCAGATGCTTGCTGGGTTCGAGGTGCCTGTCCTGCCAGTGCAGGGGTCCGACGGGGTGGTTGATATGGAGGCAGCTTCCAGGCCCTGGCAGGGGGCTTCATTGCTGCCCGACGCCCAGCGCTGTCCTTAGCAGCGTATGGCTTGATTAGTTGGCTGGCCTGTCCCTTGGCTGGTGGGCTCTTAGCCAAGCGCCACTGGGGGCACCCTTAATCAATCAATCAATCAATCAATCAATCAATCAATCAATCAATCAATCAATCAATCAATCAATCAATCAATCAGTATGTACATTGAGCACATTAATATTGATAATTAATTAATAATGATAATAAGTGATTAATAATTGGTTAATTAATATAATAATAATAAATATTAAGAATCATACTAAGAACTCGTAAGAAGAGCCTTGCTCTATCAGGCCAAAGGCCTATTTAGTCCAGCTTCCGGAACCTCACAGTGGCCCCACCAAATGCACCTGGGAGTGCACAAGATGATATATCTGTGTCCTGATACAGATATACTCCCCTGCATCTGGCCCTTGGAGTACCTCAGTTTTAAGCCTGGAGATTACACATCTCCGTTATGGTTTGTCGCCTGTGATGGACTTTTCCTGCAGGAATCTGCACAATCCCCTTTTTTGAAGGCATCCAGGCCAGATGCCATCACCACATCCTGTGGCAGGTAGTTCCACAGGCTAACAAGCTGGACGAAGAAATATTTTCTTTTGGCTATTCTTAATCTCCCAGCCCTCACTTTTAGTGTATTGTGAATTCAGTTGCTCTTTTACTCTGCTCTGCACTTTTACAGGAGCTCCCCTGGGTGCTGGTTTCTAATCCCAAATGGGAAATAGTATAGTATTTATATAGCATTCGCAATCTGATCTCGATGGGTGATATATATGCATTTTTCTAATTTCAAGTCTGTTAAGTATCGCTCAACTTTAAATCCTCCTTATGAGTAGGAGCAATAGATAACTCTTGATTTTGAAAAGTGTGCTAACAGGCTGCAGAATAGCAGATACATGCCTGACATAAACCAGCCCCATTAGTGGTCAGCTGGTGGGAAGCAATTTGCAAGAGTTCAATAACTATATTTTAAACAAATAAGCCTCCCCCAGTTCTGATATTTTGTGAGATGGAGAAGAGCCTCCCTCTACTCACCTTGCTCATGCCCTGCAGTATTTTGTGCGTTTCAAGCATACCCCCCCTCAGATGCCTTTTTTCCAGACTGAAGAGCCCCAGATGTTTTGTTCTTCCCTCATGGGGGAGGTGCCCCGGCCCACTGGTCAATTTAGTCACTCTCTTTTTTGCACCTGTTCCAGTTCCATTATGTCTTAAGATGCGGTGACCAGAATTGCGCACAGGACTCTGGGTGTGGCCTTGCTATCGTTTTGTATAATGGCATTGTGATGTTGGCTGTTTTAATTTCAATCCCCCTTTTTTGATAATCCCTAGCATGACATTAGCCTTCTTCATCGCTGCCACACATTGTGTGACACCTTCATGGAGCTGTCCACCAACACACCAAGAACTCTTTCCTGATCCGTACGGATAACTCAGAGCCTATGAGTTGATAGATAAAGTTTTGATTTTTGCCCCAATATGCATTACTTTACATTTGGCTACATTAAAAGGCATTTGCCCGTTAGCAGCCCATTCCCAGAAACTACTGCTGAACAGCGAAATATCCTGTACCTGAAAGTTCGCCACATTATTTGTCTTTATATCAGGTCTATAGGCGTATCTGCCAAAGGTAATTGCCTGTCATGGGTCCAAAATGCAGTGCCTCTGTTAAAATGGGCAAGCAGCCTGCAACGTGGCGTGCCGCACCCCGGGCTGCCCCAGTTATTTCTTGGAAAGAGCCGAATGAATGAGACAATACCAGACTGCACTTTCAAATCTCCATGGTCTCAGGTATATAGCTCTGTAAGGTGAGTGTGCCGGCTTTTTCACTCAGCAGGAGCCAGCTGACCTGACCTGCAGCTGCCAGGCAACCATGGCCCAAGATGGTGCAGCAGTTGGTGAGGCAGAAATGCACAGCACCCCTGCCAGGCGTTAGGTGGCTTGAACCCTCCCCACATCAGACTAGAGCTTGGACCTCTTGAGAATGGGGAGGGGGGATGTCTGCTTAACCAGGTCATCTTGCTTCAGACCGGTAAGCGCTCTATTTTAACACGGTGGCGGTGACTCCCAGGGGTGGCCATGGCCTCCGGCAAGCACAGTGGTGTATGCTCCTGATTCAATCACCCACGCACCCGAGTGGCACACATGAGGGGGTAGGCACCTCTTGTATTGTACACCAGTCCGGCCAACAGCTTGTCAGTGCAGATCTACATCTCCACGGGACTGCAGATTGCAGGCACACCCTCTTAAAGCACACTGCCTCAGGCTGCCCCCTATGCCACACCAGCCACTATTACTGAAAGACACTTAAGCACATGCAGAACAAGGACAAAGAACGCATTATAGGTGATGGCCAGACCAATGCTGGGCTATCTGGCTCCCTGTGTGCTATATATATGCAGCAACCATTGCCCGGGCTAAGCCGGGGAGAGCGTATGACCTCATCCGGTACGTGGACTTCATTTCCAGAGCGTACTCAGAGTATCCAGGCTCTGCCTGGTTTTGTGTGATTAAGGTTTTCAGGATGAGGGCAGCACTATACCCAACCTTAGGTGGGATGTCCCGCTTGACCCTCTGTAGAGACACTTGATTGTCCCGCAGCGGGCACTCATGGAAGACCGCACTGGTAGTGGTCATCTGATTATCCGCGTAGCCCAGCCGGACATTGCCTGCAGCCCGGTGAGCCAGTCGGTTTAGCAACAATTGGTGTGCTGGGACTGCAATTCCAATGCTTCTGTGCATGCCAGCCATGTAAGTTAAGGCACCAGTGCACCACCTGAGTGGGCCCACATGCCTCATATGCACGCCATGGGAGTCGACAGGGCAGACAAACAGCGACCAGGGAGGCGAGAAACAGCCTTCAGCCGGTGGGGCACAGCTTCCACCAGGGACCTAGTCCCAGCAACATGGACGCTATGATGGGTTGTCTTTGCAGCTATCCAGATTGTAAAGTAGTAAGCTACCATAGGGATAGCCTTCGATTTTGATTCCGAATACCCGCACAAGGACCTAGAGTCCCGTTCCGGACCACCAAAAGACAGACAGACAAACAAACAAACAAACAAAAACCTTGACATCTAATGGCTTTTGCATATTTTGCCAAAATATGAGCAACAGGGTCCATTATTACCTTAGGTCGCTGAGCCCAATGGGAATTTTGTCTGGTGGCGGCACTTGGTGCAATGATAAGCAGGCGAGGCCTGGCAGATGGCCATTCGCTTATGTATGCTGATCCTTAACCACTCATGAAATATCAATTTTGGTGTACCATTTCCAGGGCAATAGAGCAGGCGGGAATTCAAGGGTGCTAATTCAGACCTCATTCGTTCGGGATATCCTTGGCTTCCACAGCGGCAGCCATGGGATAGGCTACATCAGATGTACAGGCCTTGGGCTGCTAGTCCCCTGCGTGCTACAAGTGTTGTGTCTGGCTGCTTCTGGATTGTTAAATGGGGACTGTAGTTTTAGCTAACAAGTTATGTTTCCACAGGACACTGCACCAGCGAACGCCTTCGGGTCGTTATTTGTGGCTACAGCTATACATTTGTTCAAAAAAAAAAAAGTTAGATCCTCTGCTCGGGGCTCTCGTCTCTGACCTGGCGACTGCGTCCAGGTCGACGGGAGAAAAAGTGTGGAATGAGCTGGGCTTGCGTCTATGCAGTCACCTCCCGTTGTGCTTGGAAGCCTTGAATGCTGTCCTGCTTGCCCATTTGGGCAGTAATATCCTGACCAGAGCCAAGGGAAAGGATTTATTTCTGTGGATCATTTGAGATTTGCAGGCCTTTAAGGCCCAATGCCCTTGTACCCAAGTGGTCTGGTCAGCGATGGTGCCACAGCTGGTTGGCTGGGTGCCCGCAACCCTCTGAAGGTGGACCGGGCCAGGCAATGTTTGACTCGAGTTATGGCCCTTGCTATGCACCAGAGCCTCAGCTCTGTGATTCTTTTACCGAATATGGAACTTTCACAACCAGAGCTCTTGTCTCTGAACTGGCGACTGCGTCCAGATGGACTGGAGAGGAAAGTGCGGAATGAGCTGGGATGTCTTCTCTGCAGTCGCATCCCGTTGTGCTTTGGAAGCCTTGAATGCTGTCCTGCTTGCCCACTTGGGCAGTAATAACCTCACCAGAGCTAAGAGAAAGGGTTTATTTCTAAGGATCATTAGAGATCTACGGGCCTTTAAGGCCCAATTCCCTTGTACCCACGTGGTCTGGTTTGCGATGTTGCCACAGCTATTGTGGCTGAGTGCCCACAATCCACTAATGGTGGCCCGGGCAAGGCGATGCCTGAATCAAGTTATTGCTCTTGCTATGCGCCAGGGCCTGGGCTCTGTTTATCTACCAGAATATAGAGAGCGTGGAATGAGCTGGGATGTCTTCTCTGCAGTTGCATCCCGTTTTGCCTCTGAAACCCTGATTGCCATTTTGCTTGTTCACCTGGGCAGTAATGATATGACCAGAGCGAAGGGAAAAGATTTAATATTGCGAATCATCAGAGACCTGTAGGCCTTTAAGGCCCTTTTCCCTTATACCCACGTGGTCTGGTTGGCGATGTTGCCACAGCTGTTGTGGCTGGGTGCCCGCAATCCACTAATGGTGGACCGGGCAAGGCGATGTCCGAATCAAGTTATTGCTCTTCCTATGCGCCAGGGCCTCGGCTCTGTGATTATCTACCTGAATCTGAAACCCTGCTTGTCGTTTTGCTTGTCCACCTGGGCAGTAATGACATGACCAGAGCAAAGGGAAAAGATTTAATATTACAGATCATCAGAGAACTGCAGGCCTTTAAGGCCCTCTTTTCCCTTATACCCACATGGTCTGGTTGGCGATGTTGCCACAGCTGTTGTGGCTGGGTGCCTGCAATCCACTAATGGTGGACCGGGCAAGGCGATGTCCGAATCAAGTTCTTGCTCTTGCTATGCACCAGGGCCTTGGCTCTGTGATTATCTACCTGAATATAGAGAGCGTGGAATGAGCTGGGATGTCTTCTCTGCAGTTGCATCCCGTTGTGCTTATGAAGCCCTATGGCCATTTTGCTTGTCCACCTGGGCGGCAATGACATGACCAGAGCGAAGGGAAAAGATTTAATTTTGCGGATCATCAGCGACTTGCAGGCCTTTAAGGCCCTTTTCCCTTATACCCACATGGTCTGGTCGGCAATGCTGCCACGGTTAGTGTGGCTTGTGCCCATAATCCTATGAGAGTGGATCGGGCCAGGCGATGTTTGAATTGCGAAATCGCTGTTGCTATGCGCCAGGGCCTTGGCTCTGTGATTACCCATCCGGATATAAAATTTTCTCGGCCCAAACTGTTTAGGACCGATGGTATTCACCTGAATGATGCTGGCTTAGACATCTTGTTAAACGACTTTAGGATGGGCCTTTGCGCTGTGCTAGACGGCTTGGTGGCGGGCAAGGAGCATGCTTAGCAGCTCCTGTGCCGTGGCGGGTAGTGCAACTAAAAAGGGGCCAGGACTGTGACGTCAGAACACTAAAGGCATCTTGATTAGGGCTCAGGGCAGCTGTACAATAGTTAATAACATAGGACCAATGGATAGGTAAAACAACCCCGTAGGAAAGTAAATTAAATATCTTTAAGGTTAGGAGTTCGTACGGCTGCCCCATGTAAGACCTGGACCTAGTTCGGC
>JAHTLZ010001146.1:0-18103 GCA_023846285.1 Phrynocephalus versicolor | reverse complement strand
AGGCTTGGAATTCTGAGAGTTGTGTTCCAAAACATCTGGAGTGCCGAAGGTTCGCCACCACTGGCATAGGGGATCCTACTTGGAAGGAATATTGTATGCCATAGTTAAAATAACTACAGGAGGCAGAGTGTATGCGGAATTGAGCATAGTTTTACCAATCTAAAATATTAACTTCCACTAATTGTGCAGCAGGATTTAGATGTCTAATTTCCTTTGTTCACATATCCATTTTTCCATAGATACCTGGAAATATAGCATGGGAAGTTTAGGAACATTATCCACCACAAAGGGTCTGTATTTCTCCTCTAACCCCTCAATCTGCTAACATACACATTTGAAAGAAATGTGCCTAACTCTACAACCAGTATTTGTAGGCTCACCGGTTCTGTGCTTCAATGACAGCTCCCATACAAATATTGGGAAAGAGAAGGCAATATAGGCAGAAGGCAAACCCCCACCCCCTTCTAGAGGGAGCCTAGCATCCCAGACCAAATATGCATCATGCTTCAGGGCATCATATAAATTGCTGTTATAAATTCATATGGTGCACCAGGGAGTGCCTCATTGTGTGTGATTAGAGACTGTCTCGAGAGCCGTTTAGACACTCAGTCTGCAAGCACTGCCCGGGGCTGCTGTTACTGATGCTTTGTTACAAAGTGCCATAATAAAGCATAAGCGAAAACAACTTAGTTGAAATGAAGATTAATATGAAACATGTGTTCCCCCTCCTTTCCCTCAGATGGAACATTCCAATAAATATGAGCGCCACAAGGCCCCAGATCATTGGGTTCCGCAAGTGACATGGTTGGGGGCTCGTGATGCAATGACACAAGTCTCCCCAAAACAGCTGTGGACAAAGGAACCACAGTGTCTCTAAAACAGCCAGCTAGAGAAAGGAAGACTTGTCAAAGGGTGGAAGATCTTTTAATTAACCCAGATAAAACCCAGATAGAGCCTTGTCTTATTGGGTCGGTGACCATAAATAAAGATTGATTGATTGGATTGATATATAGACTGGTCCTATTTTTACTATCCTTTATTCAAATGGCGCTAGTGGAAGAGTCAGCAAGTTATTCTAGCACATGCTAGAGGGTGTTATTATGTTAAAGTAGGTACAGGCTGCATATAAGGATTTAAAGTTCTTTCAGCTTTTTTCCTAAGTTAAATAAATATTTTAAAACCATTTAATAATTGGGTTTTCCCTTTAATGAAGCATCCTACTACCTTAAATACAATCTAACTAATGGTAATATTTCTGGAAGAATCAAACCTATGGAAAGTTCTCTATGCCATCTTTTCCATTGTTAATAGGCTGAAGAGGTGCAAGTAGCATCTAGGTCAGTGATGGCGAAACTTTTAGAGACCGAGTGCCCAAACTGCAATTCAAAATCCAATAATTTTTTTTGCAAAGTGCCAATACAACCATTTAGCCTGAATACAGGTAGCTGCAAATGGGCGATGTTGGGTGCCCACAGAAAGGGGTCCGAGGGCCACCTTCGGCACCTGTGCCATAGGTTCACCAACATTAGTCTAGGTGAAGGGGCTTTTTTTTAAAAAAATCTTCATGATAAACAGAAAACACATTGTTAAATCTGCCCAAAGTGAACACAAACATAAGTATCTGTCATGTAATATCTGGCTTTGATTCCATGAGACATTTAAACCAAACAAGGTTTCTGTCTCTAGAATACCAGTTTTATGGAATACTATTTTTTACAATGATGATCTGCTTTCATTCTTAGTTTTCTCGACAACAAATCCCTCCAATTTTATTAGACAGACACAGAGATTCTATATGAAGATGTTAGTGTTCTCAGTCCTTTGCCCTCCCTATTTTTTAAATTTGTCCTCATTGACCTTTTAGTGCATCAATATTTATTTTGAAATTACTATACTCTTTGATTCAGTCACACAAATTACCTTTCCATATTCAGACTCATCTTGGTAAACATTTGTCTTATTTTTATATTTTGTGCCCGCTATTCCATTTCTTACTCATCTTCTATGAGTCCCACTGGCCCCCAAACCCTCCTCCGATTCAGGACCCCAATGACTTTTATATCACCCATCTAGCAAATAGCTACTCTGGGCGGTGGCGTTTCCAGCACTGATTCTCTTGGCAGAGTCACTCCAGCTGGAGACACAGTTGACTTCACAGGGATTCCTGAAAGTCCAGGTCCAGGAAGTAGCCAGGTAGTATGAGTCCCAATCTGTGGCACATTCCTTTTAAGGAGGGCTAGCAAGGGTATTTGATAGGGATTGGGCTCCACAGTGCTTCTTCTCCAAGAGCCTCTTTTTACCATCTCTGTTGTTGCTTGCATTTCCAGTGTCCAAGCTGGGTTGATATAGGCTCCATGGCTTCTACCAGGCAGTGAGAATGGCAATGCTGGAGTGATGCCAGATCAGTTGTGGTCTGCACTGCCAGAACCTCGAGTCTCTGACCTCTTCCACAGCCAGATGGGTGGGTGGGAGGAGGTCACTTCCTCTGTCCTCTGTCCCTGTTTGCACCTGGCAGAGGTGCAGAAGATAGGGTCTGGGTGCTCTGTTTTGTCCTTCCACATGTCCCTTTCATTTGACATGATGGATGATAACTAGAAATGGGCACAAACTTTGCCCAACTTTCTGCAGGTTTTCAACAGTGGCAACACCAGTCCCTGCCTCTTTGCTGATCAGCCACTTAGCCGGCTCTCCTTGCTAGCGTTTTCCCACCTTCTCAGTGAATATCTCAGTCACAAGCAAGAGCACAAACTTCTCTGTGGGGGATCAGCCAAGAGTGTGGGGCAGAGAAGCTTAAGCTGCTGTTGGGACTGGAAGATCAGTTGAGGAGTTTCAGGAATCTAGTACACTTGGCCTGATGAATGACTGGTTAAGCCAAGGGAGGTGGCTGCCACCTTTATGAACCAAGATGAACGGGGATCATACACATCATTCTCTAATGATGACACCAAGCCCTGCAACTCTTGGCTTCTTATTCTTGCCATCTTTCCCTTCCCCAGCTGTCCCTTATCTGGTGGTGGCCCTTCTTCCACCTGTGTATCCCTGCTAGCTAGGGGTCTAGGAGACTTGCTGTCTCTTAGGCTCCCCTGGGCTTGTGGGTTGGACCCAATGGCCTACTGGGAGCATTTGCATCAAACGTCTCAAATTTTTCCCTTTTCTCTGTTCATCCCAGTCTTGCTGTACTCAATAGTAAGATCAAATGAGTTCATAGTAAGACCAAATGTAAGAGCAAATGCCAGGTAAATGGAGGATTCTAGCCTTGCCCCTAATGGAAAGGGCAACCTGTGTAGTTTTGCCTATGGCATATTTCTCTGATGTTGTGCAATCAACGTAGCATCAATGAAGCCATTTAACTCAGCATAGCCAACAGGACTAAATGGGAGTATGAATAAAGTTGAATTTGGGTCTAACAGGAAAATGTGGGTGCCAAATAGGAAATATTTGCTTGGAAGTAGACATGGGCACGACTTAGCGGAATTCACGTTTCCGTTTCCGTTCCTCGTTTCCGTTATGGAACGGAAACGGTAACGGGAATTACTCCGCCAGAACTCGAACTCGAACCGACTAAAGAATAATTGGGTCTGATTTGTCGTTGTCATTCCTGGCATCGCGGCGATCCCGCGATGCCAAGCGGCACAGAAAAAAAGTTAAAAAAAAAAAAGATTCCCGGCCAAAAAGCAGGCGAAAATATGCCTGCCTGAGTGAGGGCTCAGGGCACCTACCAGAGGGGTGGTTTCTGGAGGGGGGTCCCCGCCCCCCTCTCCTCCTGTCCCTCCTGTCCCTGGGCTGCGCTGGGGGCGGGCATCCTCGTTGTCCCACCAAAGTCGCCGCCGGCTGCCGCGATACAGAACAAAAGTTTTAAAACTCCCCCCCATTCCCGGGCCAAAAAGCAGGCGAAAATATGCCTGCAGAGTGCACCTACCAGAGGGGTGGTTTCTGGAGGGGGGTCCCCGGCCTCCCCCCCTCTCCTCCTGTCCTGTCCTGGGCTGCTCTGGTGGTGGGACTCGCCGCAGGCTCGCACGCAGCAACAAGCCGGACTCGCCACCGGCCGCCGCAATTCAAGCGGAAGTGGCACAGAAAAAAAGTTTTAAAACTCCCCCCCCCATTCCCGGGCCAAAAAGCAGGCGAAAATATGCCTGTGAGAGTGTACCTACCAGAGGGGTGGTTTCTGGGGGGGGGGGTGTCCCGGCCTCCCCCCTCTCCTGTCCTGGGCAGCCGGACTCGAGTCGCCATGCCATGCGGTGCGGGTGGGGGATCCAAAATAGGACAGCAACCGCAATATTTTTTTTGAAATCGTGGTCCAAAAACACACAAACACCACAGAAACATGTGAAATTTGCTAATTGCTATTGCTAAAACTGCCAGAATTTTTACAGTAGCAGTGGGTTTTTCTTGCAACAAAATGTCTCCTCCTCTGTCCTCTCTCCATTGATTTTATTTTATTATATATTTTTTACACCTGAGCAATGATGGGCTGGCCAAGTGGCCATGTGGGAGTGGACCATGCAAATTTTTGGAGCCATTCCACCAATCGCATGGCCACTTGGCCACTGAGACTTCTGGGATGTGCCAAAAAGCCCACTAAACCCTGCCCTAGCCCCCTAGCCCTAACCCTAATCCTTGATTCCTTACCCATACGCCAGTACACTGTCCTCTTAGTGGGTCAGAGAGGCACCCAGAGGTGCACCGCAATAGTCATCCTAACCTCACCAGTAACTAGCCTAACCCCAGCCCTTGCGCTAACCTGTTGCCTAAGCCAGATTTGTACTTGCATTGCACTACATGCAAGTACAATTCCCTTCTTAGTGAGAGACAGCGGGTGCAGAGAGTCTGCCAGTCCGTCACTTGTGGCCCTGGGTGACTTCTGCAGGCTCGGCTTGGCAGCACGTGTGTCATGCAAACCCTGCCCGCGAGTGCCTGTCTCTCACTGACTGATGCAGGGAAGGCACCCCAAAAAGAGGGGTGCCTCTGCCAGTCTGCTGTGTCTCTGTCTGCAACTTGGTATGCATATCCATATGGCTATGCATGCCCTTTTGCAGCAGCAGGTGAGGAGAGGAGACCCCCATGCCATGAGGGGTCTCCAGGAGCCTGCTTTCCCTTCCTAGCGGGTGAGGATAGGAGGCACCCACCCCCCAAAAAGAGGTGCCTCCAGGAGCCCGCTTCCCTTTATAGCGGGCCAGTGGAGGCACCCACCCCAGAGAGGTGCCTCCAGGAGCCCGCTAACCCCCTAAACCAGTTTAATGACAGACGAAAAAACGAAGAACGAAACGACTATTTTTTGCGAAGTTTCGTGAAAAACGGAAACGAGCCGACACGGGCCGCCTCCGACACATGACAACTCGAAAACGTCATTTTCCCTAGCCGTGCCCATCTCTACTTGGAAGGGATATGAAGATAATTTATTTAGTTGCATTAAATGAGGGTAAGGGGTCTCCAGACCTAGTGAGGTTCCTTGTTTGTGGTGGGGAAATGGGCCTTCTTTGTTGTTGTGTCCACATTGTGGAACCTTGTCTTGCCCCAAGAGCTTAAGCAACCTCCCAGCATTGCCTCCACAGTAAATCAGAAAAGCTGTTGCTTTACCTAGACATTTTCCATATTATTTACCTAATTGTTAACACTATGAATCACACCTGCCTTTTAATGAACTGTTTTAATGGATTTTATTGTTCTTTTACTTTTGGCTACCTGCTGTATTATAAACAGCTTTTATTTATTTTTTTGTTTGTTTTAAATAAAAAACTGTAGCAATACATTTAAATCAATAGAAAAGCTATGTTGAAATTAAACTACGGAACACTCTGCTTAGACTTTTTGAAACTTTGTTGATGGATAAAGGTTCAGAAATGAGCAGTGGCCTCTAGGTTGTCACAAGAAATCTAGACTGAGATCCTACAGCTGGAGAAGGAGCCATGTTGGTAAAATAAACTCCTAAGTACCATTGGCAAGGGAAAAAAAAGTCTAACTGGGAAAGACTCTTTGAGTGCTCAAGTCTGCCCTCGAAGCTGTTCAGACTCTGAAGCACATCTTATCAAAGAATCCTCCACATGAGGATGGAGTCTCTGAGTGAAAAGAAATGCTTAACATTTACCATCTTAGGCCACTACCACACTTTAGATTTGAAACGCCTTTTCCTTAAAGACAAATCGCCTTAAAAATCACTGTCCACATTTCAAATCACTGTTTCTGAACAGCTCCCTTGGCCAAGCCCATTTTTGGACACTGTGCCATTTTTTCGTGAGACGACCACTGGGGGTGGTGTTTTTCTAAATCGATTTCTGCACCCCCTTTTAAAGCAATTCGGTTGAATTTGCGGACATACTACACACCACTTTTTCGGGTGCCGGCCCCCCCCCCCGTTTCTGCCATTTCCCTGTCATAGGACACACACAAAGAAAGCCTGCCGCAATGTAAACACGTTTGCCGACTTTGCCCATACTGCACTTTCACATTGTGGTAACTGAAAATTGAAGTATAAGGCGGTTCAGCAAAGTGCGGACAGGGAAACCGATTACTAAGCAACCACCGAAGTGTGGACTGCCGAACCGCTGTAGTGACCACATGACCGCGAGAGGAGATAACGTGATGCAAAATAAAAAGCGGCTGCTCAAGGAAGTGCAGTACAGTAACTCCCCACCTATTGTGGGGGTTAGGGACCCACCTGACCCGCGATGACAGAAAATCCGCAATATGCGGTTGCAGGTTGGGTGAGGGGGGGCACACCACCACTGCTTCCCAGGCTGCTGGAAGACTTTTGTAAAAGCCTTCCAGCAGCCCATGCAAGGGTGGTGGATGATCTGATCCACTGCGCTTGCTGCAGGGCCATTCCACCCCCAACCAGTGCCAGTCAGCTGCTTGGCGCTGGCTTGGGGCCAGCGCTCCTCAGCAATCTCCATTGAAATGCATTGGCTCAATGCATTCCAGTGGGGAAAAAAAACTCCATTGAAATGCATTGAGCCAATGTATTTCATTGAAGATGGCCCGGGACTGGAAAGGATTTTAAAATGGACATGGCGTTTCTCCGGAGCCCCCATGGGGGGAGGGGGAAACGGTGCTCCCATTTTAAAAATATTTCCAGTCATGGAGGGGGATCGGCTCTGCCGCCACTTGCCCGGGCTGTGCTGAGGCTTCTTGGAGCAGCGCGGGTGAGCCACGGAGGGAGACTTCTCGCAGCGGCACGTTTGGGTGGTGTTGGGTGATCTGATCCCCAGCTGGCGCCCAAGCACGCCGCTGGGAGACTTCTTGCAGCTAAAGACTCTTTAAACCTGCAGGGCTTCTCTCCCGGCTCCCTCTGGGAGGGGGAGAGAAGCGCCGTGGGTTTGAAGGATCCTTAGCCACCAAGGCAACCACTTGCCTCGGTGCCTAAAGACCGTTTAAATCACTGCCTCTTCTCTCCCAGCTCCCAGTGGGAGGGGAAGAGAAGCGGCAGTGGTTTAAATGTGGTGTACTGCTTCTCCCAAGTCCTTGTGGGGGCTTGGGAGAAGTTGCACACCCTTTTAAAAATCCCTTCCATTCACGGTGGCAAGTCTGGGGGCTCTGGAGAAACCGTGTGCGAGTTTTGATATCCCTTCCATTCTCGCAGCAGTGCAGTCGGGCAGCGTTGGGCGATCTGATCCCCTGTCGCCGCCCAAGTGTGCCGCCGGGATACTTCTCTCCTGGGCAGGTACTGTAATCCGCAAAATAGCGGGACCGCAGTACCTGAACCGCGAAATGGTGGGGGGGGGCAACTATACCAGCCTTGGAGTCCGTCAGTTTTTCTGGTCAATATTTATACCCTTCAGTGACTGAACTAAAGGTGTAGGTATGTGCGCATGATTCCACTGACTCAGTTCTGCAGCTATTAACATGAGGAGATTTGCTCTTTCTCTACATGGGGAATTGCCATTGCTAGTCTCCTGTTAAATCTGCTATGTGGGTAGAGTAGGAAGGGATCCCAGATGCCAAATGCCAGCTCACTGCAGAGTTCCTTCTATATCCCACAAAATACTGTGCCACTCTCCTACTTTGTTCAGTGGAAAAGGCCCTACTTAGCCTGAATGGTATCTTCAAGGCTTAAGCAAAATGTCAATCAAATATATGTAGGTTGCACAGTAGATTATACTACGCAGTGGTGGGAGAAAACAATCTGGAACATTTATGGCTATGGCAGTAATGATTAAGAACACAGAAACGTACAAAGAGAAACAGCAGATCAGACCAAAGGCCAGTCTAGTAAGCATGAACAAAACAGCATTTTCCTGCATATGTTGCCCAGTAGCTAACATTCCAAGGCATGCTTTCTCTGGTACTGGAGAGAATGTATGCTTATTATCACGATTAGTAGCCAGTGATTATGCACTCCAATTACAGTACTGAGTCCACTTGGCTATTCCCTTGTGTTCCCATTAGAGATGAACATGAACCGAAAAAATGGCGATTCATTTGGGTTCATTTCATTTTAGGGTTTGGTTCATTTCGTTTTTCAAATATTTGTTTCATTGTTCATCTTGATTCGTTATTCATTTTTTCCTGCTTTGTGCGATTTAATCCATTGGAAAGCAGGCAGGCAGGAAAAAACATTTAAAAAAACAAAAAACACATATTGACAACAACTGAACAAACTGGACTGGCAGCATCCTCATGCTCATCATCCACATGCTCATCATTATCTTCAATCATAATTCATGACAGCATCCTTACTGGGCGGTGGTGGTGGTGGCAGGTTGATCCTGACCTCTGTGGCAGGGGCTTTTTGAGGTGCTGGCTTGGGGAGAGCGCCTCTTTTGTTGTTGTTTGTTTTTCAAGTACCAACTGCGCAGCCCCTGTAGTGCAGCCGGTGGGCTGTGTTTTTTTTCTGGTCACCCCCTCCCTGCAGCCAGGAAGACCGGACCATCCTGGAAGGACCAGCACCAGGTAGGAGACATCTCCACATTAACAAAACAAAACAAAATGAACAATTTTTTTTCAGTCCGGTTCGTTTCGTTCTAAATCCACTCTGGGATTCGTTATTCGTTTTGTTCAATAACAAAATGAATAACAAATAATGAAATGAACTAAAAGTTTGTTTCATGCCCATCTCTAGTTCCCATTCCACTGACAGCCATTTCTTATCTCCTCCTCCTCCTCCTCCTCCTTCTCCTCCTCTTTTGGTAGTTTTTATTCCCCCCTTCTGCATACAGAAACCCATAGGTCCACACAATATTCAGAGTGGCAGCATTTCTAAGGACCACACTGGAATGATCCATAATATTGTCGGTGACAGACCAGTGGGAATGGCAATATGTCTCTGGGAAGGCTGAGCAATGTACCAAAAAAAAGGTATAATGGAAAGAGGGAAAAAGAGGGGGGTCCCTTTTATTTCACCTACATGCTGAGGATTTCACAGGGTTGAAGAGTACTGAGCAAGAGAAGGCAGTTGCTAAAATATCTCACACTTTAAATGAACCCCCAAACAAAAGTGCCAGGTTCCAAATTAAGCTGGTAAAAGATCGGTATATGTTGATCCAGCCTCCTGCTTCCAGTCAGACACCAGGCAGGAGCACTCCATAATTACTAATATTTCCAGAGTGTCTCCTTGGGCAGCCCTGTGTTAACTACATAGCAGTACTCTTTCTGCATCTCATTTTCAAGCTCCTTGAATCAGCATGACCACTCTTCCCAGTTCAAAAAAGTAATATGTACAAGCTCTGAGTTGAATGCATAGGTGCACACATGTACATGCACATACACCATGTACTTCTAAATAGAGGATACTGTCAAGTAATGTAGTTTTGATAAAATATCTATAACATGGTATTTAACAGGTTCATACAATGGTTTCCTGTGTAAAACACATAGTCATTTGCTAGACACAGGTGTATGGAATAATCACATGAAAAGGTCAGGATGATTATGTCCATGTGCCATGGATGATCACCTAACACTCATGTGATTGGTCAAAATTATGTTGCCAATGTGTATAAAAGACAGCATTGAAATCCATTTACTTTGGGACTGCTTTTGGCAAGATAGCAGTTTCCCACTACTCTGTATATATGCTATGCGGATTATCTTGATGTATATCATGTAAATATGTAATATAAGCTTCTATGCAAAGTGCCTTTGTCTCCTAGCTCCAATCTGTATCTTGCAATTATCTTTCCACACCACTGTGCAACTTTGCAAGTTGTCTAAACCACATTTAAACCTCATTTATTTATTGTAACAGATACTGTCCAAGCAGTACTCTGTAGATGGTCATTTGATGTAGGCAAATTTCAATATCATTTTGGGAGGATTTTTCTTGGTGCTGCTGACTTCCTATTACTAAACATGGGAGTTCATGTATCTTGGAGCTTGCTTTAGATTCATTAGAAGATCCATTCTAGGTTTCAAAAGGCAGGATTGGGATTAAGCACTGTCCACCACCACCCCAATCCTGTCCATGGCCAAATAATGTTGTATGGATTGGTACCAGGCTCTCTGATGTTCATTTGCACCTGGTTCTTGTCTTGGTCCATGGTGACTCAACACTCTTGGTCCAGTGCGACCAGATCCTTATCTTGATCCATGGTTCTATTTGCATATGTCCATATCTATAGGGGGAAACCTATTTGTCCAAATGGGGATGTGGGGAAATCACCACAAGTGGCCACAACTTGCAGCCAGTTTAAACTGCAGCACTGGAATTATTTACGGCAATATTATTTTCCACCTCCAGCCCAGAGATCACAAGAAGAAAAGGCAGGGGATATAACAATTATGAATTCTGGAACTGACGCTACCAGATCAAGAACAAAAGGAAAATTAAGGTATGCTGGAGGCAGGAAGAAAGATACAGCACCGTGAAGTTAGCCACTCAACATCCATAAGAACTGCAGACATTAATTGGTACAGGTATACACACTTATCTATTTATATCCTGCCTTCCTTCTAAAAAGTACACTGCTGACAGTATTTAAAAAAAGAAACATTAAAAGCTGAAAACAATTAATCGTTGCACAATTTAAAAAGTATTAAATAAGTAAATATTAAAACCAGCACATATGACAGTATGTCGCATGGCACAGTGGTTAAATGCCTCTACTGCAGGTAAAACTGCTCACGACCTGGGGTTCAATCCCAGGTAGCAGGGATCCTTTCATCCTTCTGAGGTCGGTAAAATGAGTACCCAGCTTGCTGGGGAGGGGGGAGGCAATGTGTAGCCTGCTTACTGTAATTAAAAACTGTAAACTGCCCAGAGACTACTTGAAATGGAATGGGATGGTATATAAGCAGAACACTTTGCTTTGTTGTAGGAGCCTTGTGGCGCAGTGGTTAAATGCCTGTACTGCAGGTTAAAACTGTGCTCATGACCTGGGGCTCAATCCCAGGTATCTGGCTCAAGGTTGACTCAACCCTCCATCTTTTCAAGGTCAGTAAAATGAGTACCTAGCTTGCGGGGGGGAGGGAATGTGTAGCTTGCATACTGTAATTAAAAACTGTAAACCGCCCAGAGACTACTTGAAGTGGTATGGGGCTGTATATAAGCAGAACATACTTTAAGTCCTAAAAACACATTTAAAACGACAAAATATATCCTGTTTTAGCAGTGTAACTGGTTTTTAAAGTGGGAGAGGGGAGGAGTCAAGATTGCAAAGGCTAGATGATGCTCCATGCAGGAAGGGTCTCACTTGCACTGTAACGTTAAAAATGTGGAGACCAGCTACTACAACCTGGCGACCACACTCAGAATCTCTCAGAGACTGGAGAATGCAAGCAGGCTCTTCAGCTTCATTGTAAGATAAATCTGTCAGTCCCCTCCTTTGGTGCCACATCAGCATCAACCATTTGAGATACTAAAATGTATGATTCTTCCTACCCACCTCGAGTGTTGAAACCTCCTATACTGTTTACACTTTCACATGTCTTCATAAATAGAATGAAACTATATCTCCCAGTATCTCTCCAGTCAGCATGGCCATTGGCTGGATGATTCTGGGAGATATAGTCCCCACCCCAAAAGTAACTTCTTGAAGTTCTTGTCGAGAGACAGGCTCAAGCCAGCCACCTGTGTTACAGATAAATAAATGGCAGTTACAAAACGTAAGCATCTATGTTTAGTAGGTGGGTGAGTGGGAGCAGGGACTAATTAAAAGCAAAGAACAGATGCCCCAGAAATGTTGGCATGGCTGACACTTTCTGTTTCTAGCAACAGAACCAAAATCCATTTGTCATTTTTTTTAAAAAATAAGCAAAATTACATCAAATATTTAAATGGAAAGAGGAAAGACTGAAGAGGAGATGAACCATCCACTAAACAAGCAAGTACTCCTCTCGACACGTCTGTTTCTCCTTCCACACATTGGGTTGACAGGGCAGGAGCGCAGCGCCTCAAATGTCAGCACGGACCATCTTGCTGCCATTTCTGAAGGGGCCAAGGGCCGTCTTCACAGCCCTTTAATGCATAAAAGCCCAGCAACTTGCCTTAGGCTCAGCAGCAGGAACAAGGTCCACATTGCAGGGTTTTGTGTGTGTGTGTGTGTGTGTGTGTGTGTGTGTGTGTGTGTGTGTGTGTGTGTGTGTGCGTGGAAGGTTTTTTAAAATGTGTGTGAGAGTGTTTGGGGATTTGTGTGTGTGTGTGTGTGTGTGTTGAATCTGGTCTCCGGGTGTCTGAGTTTCGTTGTATGTGTATACTGTGTATATACGCACAATGACAATAAATTTATGATGATGATGATGATGATGATGATGATGATGATGATGATGTTCACGGGTTTGTTTCACAGCATAAATCTGTCCTGTCTTCCGTTGTTTTGCCATTTTTTGCCCTGAGGATGCATTTGTGTGGTTTTAGCATCCTCCTCAGTCCTATGTGACAATGTTTAATGTGCACTAAAAGGGGGAGGGGTCTGAAACCTTATGGCCACCAACTCACCCAGGATTCACTAGTAGACAATTCATTGAAATGAATGGGAGCAGTAGCCCAGGATGGTAGCCCAGGAGGAGACCTGCAAGAGAAACATAAACTCCCAGGGGATTGTTGCCCATCTTTAAAGCCTTTCTTATGCTTGTCTTCGCAATGAAATGGTAAATATAGGTCACTATTAGACAAGGATGTCTCCAAAGGTGCTCCCTAGATCCCTTTCAGATTGTAGCTTTGTCTTTGTTTGTACTATCTGCCCTTTCCCCCCTGACCGTCAAGCCCTGTTCTACACCACAAAATATACTGGCACTGCAGTATATTGCAGTGGGTACAGACTTGGTGAATCCGTTCTTCATATGGAACTGATAGTAATGAGCCAACAAATCAGTGATACGTTTTGCTGAAGAACATCGTCACCCACGTGCCTCCTTCATATTAATAGGATTATATAGGATTATATATCAGTGTCTCTCCTGGGTCTCATTCACAGGTCAGCTCACTCCCCTCCCCATGTGATATAAGGCCAGATGGACAACTGCAACCCCTGAGGGGGTTTTGGACTTCAAGACCAATTTCTTACCATTGGCGATGCAGTTGGAGAATGCTGTAGTAGTCCAACTTTATAGTTCTTTGTGCCTTTCGTATATGCCTGCATATGCTAAAAGGCTTGCTATAATCTACCATTAAAAGTATCCTAGCCCCTGAAACCATGAATGAATTAGTGAGTAACCAAGCTGATGTCATGGAAACAGATTCCTATTATCAGGAAATGTCCAGGAAGGCAGGAATACATGAATTAGGAGGGACAGCTTGCAATCCAAGGCAAGGCTGTGACCACAGAACATACAGAGATATACAGTGGTACCTCGACTTACAAATTCAATCTGTTCTGAATGTATGCTCTTAAGTCGAACTACTCTTAAGTCAGGGTACCTATCTAAAAAATTGAAAAAATAAGTTAAAAATGAAAAAAAAATGAAAAAAATATTTGTAAGTCGAGCAGACCATATCTAAAATTTGTAAGGTGGCAGCTAAAATGCCAACAGTTTCCTTCTCTTAAGTCGAATTGCTCTTAAGTTGGGGTACCACTGTAATGTAAAAAAACCAATTAGACAATATCAAAACTGCTTATTCAGCCTTGGTGATGAATAGGAAAAAATGCAAAGCAGAGGTTCCAAGACCAATTAGGGACATCTTTGTAAAGATAACCCAGGAATAAACCTTTTGCCCATTGTGATCAACGGTTTATGTACAAGCATTTGCTTCTTCAATGAAATTTGACAGCCTTTATATAAGCTCTGTGAAAACTAGACACAGAGGCCCCAACTCATTTTGGGTAGACTCCCCACCGCTTCTGTCTCATTATCTGCAGATTATTTCAATAAACCAGACTTTAAAACTTTACAGTGCTGCTTCCATTTCTTTCTCTCCCTTTTGGAGGAGCAGCTTGGGCTGGGCCTCCCAGAGGATAATGAACTACAAAACCCATCTTTTCTCAAGAAACAATGCCAGCTAGGGCTGATGGGAGATGAAGGCTGAAATCCTTTGGATGGCTTTTGTTGCCCTCTTTGACCATAAAGAGAGAGCTGGGAGGGGAAACTAAACTAAGCTCTTTTTTGTGCTTGAAAAAAGAGCTTTTTTACCATTAAGGATGTGGAAAGAACTCAAAAAATTCTCATTCTCAGCCATATTCTCAGCTTTTCCAAGGTTAGATACCTTTCCCTTGCACTGGCAAAATTTTCCAGCTTCCCACAAAAATGGGATGCCCAGTCTCTTTTTCCCTGTTACATTTTGTTTTGGTTTTCACTTTCTTTATTTTTGCACAGAAAACTGCCAAATTCTTTGCAACTAAAAGCCTTTTCCATGGAAGATGCCATGATGCAATGCACCTAGGAATGGTCATCCTTTTGTGCAGATTGATCTTTCCTCTCAGGAAAAAAAACAAGCACAAAATATCCCATGAATTGGAGACTTCTCAGAAAGAAAGGAAAGAAACTTCACACAGTGAAATCATGCTGCAAGGAAAAGAGTAAGATTCCCTCCTGCATCCAGGTTTCTTACAAAAGGAAGAGCTGCAACAGTCACGCCCCAATTTAGGGACACCCATAAAGGCAATGAATGGACGCTATGATGGGAGATGGGAGAAGCACACAGTGAAGGAGAAGGAAAAAGAAAATAAAAAAGAAAGAAAATAATAAGCAATATTGTTGTAGTCTCAAGTCAGGAATGACATTCACACAAGAAAAAGCTGAAGATCACAAAAATAACATCAGTAACTCCTTACTGCATGCCAATCAATCCTTTTATAAGAAGTGCTTAAGTAAGAAACCATAAATTAAAATATGTTGAATCTGACAATTGAAAATGATATGATAGCATCTTTGAGCTTTCTCTCTTTTTTTTCTTTTTCTCTTTTGCACACACACAGACACAGACACAAATACATTTATCCTTTACAAACCAATCCTACTATTGAAAAAGACAGGACAAATAGCTCAGAGACTTGGTCATTCTGATTAACATAAGTAAAGTAAAGAGGTTTCTGTAAACTGTAATTAATAATAATTTACTTGTTCTGTCAATTGCTTTGCTAGGAATTCCCAGGATTAAGTCAACACAACTGTAAAAACATGGCTAAAGAGTTTTCAGCTAAGTAGGTGCATCCTAAACACATTCTTCCTGGCAAAGAAGATAAATGATCATTAGGGTTGTTAACCAATGAATTGAGTGATTGACTGGTTGATGGAAGACTTTTTAATGATGAAAAACATGTCTTAAATTGATTGCACACCCAACTGGAAGAGACATTCTCCTTTCCCCTAATTTTCATCTTCCAAATGGAAGTCTTCCTTCTCTTCTCCTTCCCTCTCCTAGACCAACTAGTGAATGTTACAACTAAAGCTACTAATTATCTTTACTGACTTATATAAAAAAGGAGACCTAGAGCAATGATGGTGAACATTTAGTGACTGAGTGCCCAAACTGCAATTCAAAACCCACTATTATTTTTTTTTTGCAAAGTGCCAATACAGCAATTCAACCTGAATACAGATGGCTGTGAAGGGGCAATGTTGGGTGCCCACAGAAAGGGCTCCAAGCACCACCTTTGGCACCCATGGCATAGATTCACTAGCACTGACTTAGAGCTATAGTTGGGTTCCCAAATCCAATCTGAAGGCTAGTTTAGAGTTTGGGAATGCATTTAATTTCAGCTGAGAACTATTTGGGACCCATCTGATACAATATGTACTCTGGATCCAAGGCAGTTTCTACACTTTTCATTGGCTTGCAGTTGGTAACCAAGACAACTATAAACATGGGAGTATTGTTCCAATATAAATGAAATTTGTTGACATGATATAGATACTAAAGAGGTGGGGGTAGTAATTGCAAAATTTCACACTGCTAGCTTTAATGTTTGAGTACTAAGCATCTTTCAAATTTTATCTTTTTTCAAAAAGAAAGAGGTTGAAATGATTTATGTCCCACCCAATTTAACTTTCACTTTGCCCTAGAACCAAATCTGGCCATTCTCCTTTGATCTGATTCTCTTATAAATTGCTCCAATTCAAATCCAAACCAAATCTGGGATTTGTCCAAATCTGGTACACATTTCTTGTAAGAATCAAGCCGAATGGTATCCCCAAAGGGGACATTTATCATTGTTTTGCAACCCAAGAAGGAAGAAGATTACACAGCCCCGAGGTTCAGCTTTTAAATGATTTATTGGTTCAGTAGTTAGTTAAGACAACTGAAATCATGCCACTTATTATTCAGGCAGATTAAAACCTGCAGATGCCAAGGACTGTCTTAAAAGTGGCATTATTTCTTCTATAATATTCAGGGAAATCCCTCTTCTGAGTTAATGCCTGCTTCACCCCATGCATACATCACCAAAAAAAAAGGCCAGACTCCTGTTGAGATTGCGCAGAGCTCAGTTGTGCAAGTCATGCTGCTTGCCGATGAATTGGCATTGTGCAAGCAGTGCTTCCTATTGAGAAAACCCAAGTTATGCTTGTTCAAGGAAGAAACCACATTCCTCCTTGTGTGATCAGCATTAATTCCAAGTTGCCAGTGCTATTCAATTGACAGGCAAGTTGCTCAAATGAGAAGGATCCTGGCAGCAGCTTTTTGCTTTATGGTTCTACCCATATGGAAACTGATGTGAATTCAAGCAATAAATTATTAAACCAACAGTATGGCTAATCAAGTAAAATATCTTTAATCCAATTTCAGCATTGCTTTCTATGCATTTGACTTCAGTGCTATAGTGCAGTAGTTCATTGGTATATAAATGTTTTTTTTCCTGCTAGTTACCCTTCATTTGTCCATCCATCCATTGATCACATTATAATTTAAATCTATTTCGTCTTTTTCCATACTTCACAGATAATAGTGGAAGAGAAAATGACATTTTCTTTCTGTCATTTACAACATTGACAGCTCTTGAGCTTTCTGTGCTTTATATATTTTTTCCCACACGAGGCCTATTCAGGGTTTTTTTTTCACCTTGCTTGTTATCATTTCCCTTCTAGACCATGCCTCCCATTTATAACTTGGTTCTGAAACCACTCAGTACCTCTCTTCAATCATGATGCTGAGAACTATTCCACGGTACTCTGAATATTATACATGCAGCAGTTGAGAGCCACAATAATAATCTGTATTGTTTTGCTAAAGCATTTGTGTATATCCTGCTTTTAAAAGAATAAAATAAAAGCAAAACAAACAAAACCAAAATCTAAGAGATAAATAGTTCATGGTAAGTTGCACAAATTCTTACAATAATATGCCAGCAAACCAAGGAAAGAAGGCAGCCTATGATGTAGTCAGGATCAAACTGTAGTCAAAGCAATGAACAACTCAGTTAAATTTTTAACCACTGGTGAAATGTATATATGTATGTACATTAGTTAAGTTCCCACTTTTCTGCCCCAAAGAGCTCCACAACTGTGGTATAATATACACATTAAAATTATTAATACCAGACTTGAAACATTATTTTAAAACCACTGATAGGACATGAACATAGTAGATAGCTTCCTGGTGCATAAGGTAGAGTTAAGACACAACAATAAACAAGAACCTTCCAAATGGTCCTGCTAGCCACGTTTCACATGTTCACAGGGTGTGCAGCGGTGTCTCTGGTTCCATGACTTGACAGAATGATTCACATGAGAAAAAGATGGCCATTGAAGCGCCCCACCCCTTAGCTGTTTAAAGGTATGATCAGCATTTGGACTCAGC
>JAHTLZ010001145.1:0-12161 GCA_023846285.1 Phrynocephalus versicolor | reverse complement strand
GCCTGAGGGAACACCAGTCCCCAGAACTCATTCCATGTGCTTTGCAACACTGTCTCTCGCTTGAACCTATGACCCAAGTGCGTAGGGTGTTTGATAGGCTTTATTCCTGGCACCACTACTCCCACATAGCAAGAGCCTTCCCATCTTGGAGGCAAGGTAGAATAAGCTTTATTCCCACAAATAAAGTAATGTCCCTCTGTTATAGATACACCATTGTGCCATCTCCTGATATTATCTAATATTTTACGCATCCATGAATTACTACTATTTTTAAACATTATGGAGGTAGCAAAGTGTTGCAAACAATTTGTTGATGAACATTCATCCCCCCTTTTCCCCAACGGAGGTAAGCAACACACAGATAACCGAAGGGCTTGCTTGAGTTTATAATTTTTCGGGCCCGTCTGAATTACCTCATCATAAAACTTTCGGGACTTTAATCTATAGTCAGGTGGTGGAGTTGGCTCGTCATATACCTTATTAGGCTCATGAAGGATGGCACGGAAAGAGCCATCTTGGTGCATCCCGGGTTCCAGCAGAGCACTCATATAGTAACAAGGAAATCCGGGATATGGAGTAAATTGGCCACATATTCGGTTTCTGGGTGTTACAGAACTGATTAGAGAATACCGTGTCATTCCAGCTGGACACTCACAATAGAAACCCACAGGTGGGAGGCGCGGGATACACTCAGCCCAATCAGTGCGTCTAATGACAGAAATTTGCATAACTATTGTAAAATTACAGTGACTGTTGCCAACTGGCCATGGATGTAAATAAGGCACATTGGCAGGAAAACTACTATGATTGTATTGGATAGTGACACAATACCCTCCCTCGACCGCTGAGTTCAGCAGAAGAGGGGGAGCATGAGTTTTATACATTAATTGAGCATTAAGATGAAATGGTTCATCAGGAGCAGGAGATGCATACCAAGACACATTCATAGGGACCCCATATAATGGAACAGAGTGCTGACCTGATTCAGTTAGAGATGCACAGAGCCAACATTTGGAAAGACCCGAGGAGTTATGAATTGCACGATAGATTTCAAAAAATTGCAAAAATCGATTACTTTTAAAAGGATTGTCATTAAGGGGAACAACTTGCATCAATTTTCGACGACCACCGGTGACAGGACCCAGTGAAGACATGCTGGCACGCGTTTCAAAGTTCAGCTGACGTTCAGGATACGACTGAGTGTGTCGACTGAGAACATCAAATGCATTCATCAGGAACCCCAGGAACAGAATGATGGCAATGAAGAACATGACAGGTACCAAATACCTGCGGATCCGAGCTGTCTCTCTGAGACGCCGATTAGGTTCAAGAGGCATGTTCACCTTGAAGATGGATGAACAACCCACTTACCGAAGCCCACAAAATTTCCACTCCCAGATGATGTGGAGGTGGAGTGGAACAGCACCACTCTTTAGAAGAACACTGGAGACGGCACGTTGTTGCTATCCACGCGAGCAGAAACCCACGAGGAAAGCAGCTATGGACGTCTAGTCAGCTTCTCCTTGTTTCGAGGGCGCAGATTGTATCGCTGTTTGGCTTTCGGAGACTCGTCAGGATCCGGTTGGGCCGATTGTTGCTCAGGCGGCTTATGAGGAATTGGCGGGGTACCTGGTGAATCACATGCAGTGGAATTCAGAGGAAGATTTCCACTGGAATCGGTGGCATCGGTGGCCCTGTCGGTCACTTTGACACTTGGACCTGGGTCAGCATCAGGCATCACAGGGGTAGATGCAGGAGCTGGAACCTTTTTGCAGTGGGATGCGTGGATCCAAGTGGGCCGACCTGCACACTTCACAGCCGTATTGGTCGTCAGCAGAACCTGGAAAGGGCCAGACCAGCGAGGCTCCAAACAGTGCTTTCGCTTGAAGACCTTCACACACACCCAGTCACCGATCGCCAAGGAATGGCACGGCTTGTCAGCTTCCCGGGGCAAGGCAGCTTTGACCTGGGAATGAAAGTCCTGAATACAAGAGATAAGGGCATGACAATAATCAATCATTGTATCATCTAACATAGCTAAGTCAGAGGAGTGAATTGGCACAGGAGCAGACGCTGGGAGCCGCATAGGACGTCCCATTAAGATTTCATGGGCAGAAAGACCATACTTTTTGTGGGGAGTAGATCTCATAGACATGAGGGCAATATTCAAAGCATCAGGCCATTTGAGACCAGTTTCCTCACAGATTTTGCTGATCTTGTTCTTAAGGGTAGCATTATATCTTTCACATTTTCCTGCACTCTGAGGATGGTACGCACAATGGAGAGTTTGGGTAATCGATAGGGCTTTGCAGATAGCCGCAATTACCTGGTTACAAAAATGTGCCCCCCTGTCTGACGATAATTTGAGGGGGACCCCAAAGCGACTGATATAGTCCTTAAGGAGCCTTTTGGCCACTGTGATGGCATCTGCTTTAGCACATGGGTATGCTTCAATCCAACCTGAGAACATACAAACAATGACCAACACGTATTCATATGAAGCACATTTGGGCATTTGAATGAAGTCCATCTGAAGATGGACAAAAGGACCCCAAGGCTGAGGGTGGGCGGCTTGTTTGGTCTTAGTTGCCTGAGCAACATTATGTTGGAGACACACGGGACAGGTGGACACAACTTGTCTCGCCAGCGGATAAATCCCAGGAGCGAACCATTCCTTACATAGAGTAGCAACCATACCATCGCATCCGACATGGCTTGGTCCATGTAGGAGGCGAACAAGAGTAGGCAGCAGGGATCGTGGAGCAACCGGGCGTCCAGCCGGGCATCGCCAAATTCCCTCAGCATCTGGGGTGCAACCTGCTTGCATCCAGAGGCGAATTTCAGAAGATGGAGCAGTTTTATGATGTTCAAGTAAGTCTTGAATACCCACAGGAGAAACTTTGGGTTTCATGAGAAGAAGTTGGGTAGCTTTGCCCGGGGGCGCCACAGCTGCCATTTTTGCTGCTTGATCGGCACGGTTGTTTCCCAGGGAAACCTCATTATTCAGTGTGCTTTGGTGTGCTGGGCATTTGACAATAGCCAATTGAGACGGAAGAGTGATAGCATCAAGTAAGGTTTTTACATGTTTAGCATTTTTAATAGGGGTACCATGAGAGGTCAAGAAACCCCTCTGTTTCCACAACTGGCCAAAATCATGGGCAACACCGAAGGCATAACGTGAATCGGTGTAAATTGTAGCTGACTTGTCGGCTGCGATGTGGCATGCAGCTGCCAGGGCTATCAGCTCAGCCACTTGTGCCGAACGGATACCTGGAAGTGACCCTGATTCCAAGGTTTCATGGGCACTACAAACAGCATACCCACAAGCCAAGGAGCCAGTGTTGGTTCTATAACAGGACCCGTCACAAAACAGGACAAGGTCAGCATTAGCCAAGGGACAGTCAGACAAATCGACACGAGGTTTGGACATAGACGCACAGACCAGATCACAATCATGGGGTTCACCATCCAGAGGGAGGGGTAGAAGAGAGGCGGGATTTAGGATAGGGCAACGGATGAGAGAAACATTAGGAGAGGACAACAACAGGGCTTCATACTTGGTAAGACGCGCTCCAGATAGATAGGACGATGAAGTCTTGCCTAACAGAGTAGCAACGGCGTGTGGGACAGCTACCACCAAATTGTGGCCCAAAACAATGGAGGAGGAGGCCTCAACCAGCCTCGCTGCCGCAGCTACGGACTTGAGACATGGTGGAAAACCTTCAGCTACAGGATCTAAAGGAGCTGAAAAATAAGCCACTGGTCGTGGTGTTGTCCCATGGAGCTGTGTCAAAACTCCTTGAGCAAAATTGTCTCGCTCATGACAAAATAAAGTAAAAGATTTAGTATAATCTGGCAGTCCCAGAGCTGGAGTGGTGCTTAAAGCTTTCTTGAGTGAGGAAAAAGCATGTTCAGCATCATCAGGCCATGGCAAAGGGTCTGATACCTCTTTGTGAGTGAGGGCATGAAGTGGACGAGTGAGAGCTGAAAATTTTGGAATCCATTGCCTGCAGAAATTAGTCATGCCAAGAAAGGCACGTAGCTGTCTTTGAGTGGTCGGTCGTGGGCACTTCAAAATAGCCTCCACCCGTGAAGGCAGCAAAGAACGGCAGCCTGGTGAGATAGCAGTTCCCAAATAAGTCACCTGTGACTGACACAGCTGCAATTTTGTTTTATTTGCTTTGTGACCCTTGTCTGCCAAGGCACACAACAGGACTAAGGAGTCCTGAAAGCATGCCTCCACAGACGGAGAACACAGAAGCACATCATCCACATATAAAATTAAGGTGGAATTACCTGGGAATGCGATGTCAGCCAAGTCCTGACGGATAGTTTGGGAGAATATACTCGGCGAATCAGAGAATCCTTGGACCAATCTTGCCCACGTGAGCTGAGCGCCATCAAATTCAAAGGCAAACAAAAATTGACTTTCAGGGTGCAATGGAATAGAAAAGTAGGCGTTAGAAAGATCTACCACTGTGAAACAAACAGCACAGGCCGGAATGTCAGAAAGAATGGTGGCTGGATTTGGAACTGTGGGATATGAAGGAATCACCGCTTTATTTAAATGGCGTAAATCCTGCACAAACCTGTATTTAGTGGATCCATCAGCAGTACGTTTCAGAACCGGGAGGATGGGAGTATTGCAAGGAGACCGTGTACGAACTAGAACTCCCTGATCCAAAAGAGCAGCAATGACAGGTCTAATGCCCTCTATGGCATCCTTAGAAAGAGGATACTGACCAATCCTTGGGAGAGGTTTCGTTGGATCCAGCTGAACTTTAACTGGAGAGGCTGATTTAATCAATCCGACATCATTAGCATGAGCTGCCCACAAAACAGCAGGTGTCTGAGAGATCAACTGCTGGCGTCTAACCTCTAAATCATCACCAGGAGCTGAAGAACTGACACAGAGTTGAGTAAGCCCATCTTCAACCAGAGCAAGTTGCAAAAGACCATGAACCTCATCTTCATGGAATGCTGGAAAGTCTAGAAAAATGCCATCAGGCTGACAGTAAATGGTACAGTTTAATTTACATAACAAATCACGACCAAGTAAATTTACCGGTGAACAGGGGCTCAAGAGGAAGGCGTGATCTGCCGTCAGCGGCCCAAGCCGTATCCTAAGAGGATCCGAAACAGGATGAGGAACAACCTGGTTAGAAATTCCAATAGCATTCACTACTTTCCCAGAAGAAGGGAAATGAGGAAAATCTTCCAATTTGATAGTAGATTTGGCAGCACCAGTATCCACCAAAAAAGGGACATCAATTCCATTAACACGACAGGTAAGAACAGGCTCAGTAGGAGAAAGAGTGTACGTAGTATTTGGCTTTGAACAGGGACTCCGTTGGTCGGCGGATAGTCAAAACACCAAATTAGATTGGGGATCATCAGCCACGTCATCAGCCACAGGAGCAGATGGATATTGACCAGCACCCCGGGGCCCATAAGGCCACTGGGGAGGTGGAAAACGAGTGCGTGGCATTGGAACCGGGGCCGGCATCTGGTCATTGTAAGGACACTGAGACTGAAAATGAGAAGGGTCGTTGCAAATAAAACACCCTCTGGGGCGCGGTGGACCTCGAGGACGAGGCACCGGCATACGACCAGGGGCAGGGTTGGGGAACGGAGGAGGCCCCGGAGCATACCCATTTTGCGGAGGAGAGGACAAGGCTCGTAACTGGAGAGCCATCAATTTGGTCTCCTTCTCTTCCTTGTTTTTAGCAAAGGAAGAGGCAAAATGGTCTGCGACCTCAATGATTTCAGAAATAGATTTCGCCTTCCAACCCACCACGTTATTCTGGATGGCAGTGGAGAGCTTGGGCTGCAGGCCTTCTACAAAGAAGGCAACCACAGCATCAACAGCAGATTCAAAAGGGTTTTGGATACCACTATGCTGTTCGAAAACCAGACGCAGCCGATCCATATATTCAGCGGGAGACTCGGCAGGTCTCTGTTTACACCCACGGATTTTGACCCAATCAGCCTTCTTAGGACAGACGGTCGGAATGGCATCGAGCAATTGTCGACGCAAATTGGGGAGCTCATCCTCAGAGGGAGCAGTGGCAGGCCAATTTGCCGTCTGCTTGAGGCGCTCCCACACCTCTTTAGGAGTGATAGCACGCAGCAGCTGGTTAAGGTCAGCATAAGAAGGCTGATATGCTTCCATGACAGTAGCCAAATCTTCCCTGAATTTAATGGGATCAGTCCGGATGTTAGGGAAACTCTGGGCCATAGTACGGATCTCAGTTTGAGACCATGGGACATGAACAGTGATAATTTTAGGGCGACGAGTGCCATTTTCCAGCTGTTCAGTGGACCCGGGCATAGCCCGAAGAGGAAAATTGGACACTGGGACGTCGGTATCATCAAAAGCGATACGACGTTTAGAAGGACCACCAACCTCCATTCCCACCGGTGTGGAGGAAAGTGGAGGACGATGACGTAAGCGATGGTTTAGCAATTTATGGTCCAATTCTGAAATAAGGGCACTGGCCAAAACCGATTGAGAAACAGCAGCGACATTAGTAGGGGAGGTTAATAATTCGAGGGCCTTCTGCTGGAGCGGTCCCAGATGCCGGGGAGTACCAGAGGCATCAGTGGGAGGCACCGCAGAGGGTCCAGGGGTAGCATGTACTATCGTCTCCGAAATCAGGCGACGGATGCATTCCTCTGGATTGCCCTGCAACAACAGGGAGTCACATTGGAGCAGGGCAGTAGAGGCGTCTGAGAAAATACGAGCCGTATTTGGGGAAAATTCCGAATTAGGGGAAAGGGATGGGGGCTCAAGGTGGGAGGAAGAAGAAGGAGTGGGGCCAGGAAGAGATAAGGTAGGCATTCCCCCAGAAGCAAATGCTTGAGAGGGGGAAGGGGTAAGCAAAGACGGAGTTTGGGGAAGGTGGGAAGGAGGAGAAGAAGGGGACACGGTAACAGCAGGAGCGGTAGGAGGAGAAGGAAGGGAAGGTTGGGGATGGGTAGGAGCAGGAGCAGGAGAAGCAGACGGAGAGGATGAAGAAGGGGAGACGGGCTGGGGAGAAGGGCGAGGAGGCAAAGGAGCGGGAAGGGCAAAAGGAAGGGCCCCATCATCCATAAGACCAGGTGCAACAGGAGCACCGGGTTGTGGACCGGGAGGAGCATATGGTGGGGGACGGTTAGAAGGGGGTCGAGGCAAGTCTACCAAAGGACGACTGTTAGAATGGGAAGGAAATTCCAGAAGCAAATCTGGTTCCTCTTCTGCAGGTGGCAAAGTTACCTGGGGATACAATTCAGTGGGAATTTTGGACAGCTTAGATTTCAAATCAGCCAGAGATTTTTCAGCCTTTTCCTTGGAGTCTTTTAGAGACCGAATATGGGACTCCCTACGCCGCTTTTCCATTTCGGATCGCCAAGACAGGAAAGCTGACCAGTGACCAGACGGCAAAGATGAGTCTCGTTTGGTCAGACATTCCTGCAAATATTGAATTTTATCTTTATCAAAAGACCCCGTAAGTGGAAATCGTAATTTAGGGTTGTCAGCTGTAAATTGGTGCCAATCAGATAAAAACTTACAACTTTGAGGCCCATACCGAACACAAACGGACCAAGCCGAGGTTCCCTTTTCAGGCAAATTAGAGTGAGCCGACGGAGAGTTACCCATTGAAAGCCAAAGACACGCTCTGAAAAGAGAAAAGAGAAAACACAGACACAATCATAAATTCATATTTTATTTTTCCAAAACAAGGACTGAGATGTGAGGACAGGACCCACACAGAAAAGGCGACGAAGTGCCCGAATACATATGAAAATCTACTGGGGCTGTGAAACGAATCTTTACCTCGTCAGCATGAGGAGAATAAGCCACAATGGCAGGACTGTAAAGAAGCAGAGAAGCTGCCACTGTTTTGAAATGGCAGGAAAGAGAGGACGAAGCCTGTGAATGCAACATGTCAGATTCAGGACAAGAGGTAGAAGTGGAAGGCACAGGCTGTGCAAAAACAGCCTCAGAAGAAGGCACATATGAACGTTTGCAAGCATGTAATTTTTTTAGAAATCCACCTTTGGGAACATCAGAAAGAACAGGGGAAGAATCAGAAATCAGAGAGGTAGAGGCTGAGAATGCTTTTGAAGAGCATCCCCCACTAGAAGAGCCTGTGACAGTGTCTGCTCTCGGCGAATGTTTACTTCTAGGGGCACGTTTTCGTCTAGGAGGACGCGAGGCAGTGTCAATCTTAGGAGTATTTTTGCGTCTAGATGTCCCCCTCCTAGCGGACCCGTCAGCGGCCAAAGGAGCCGCCGTAGAAATTATAGAAGTAGAGGCTTGCACAGATGACCGACTCATAGAAACAGTAGACACAGGAGCAGTTAATAAAGCAGTCAGCCATGGGCGAGAACGAGCCATACTGATAGGTACTTAACTGAAACAGACTGGTAGGACCCTCTAGATTGGAGAGCTGTCACACAGGAGAGAGAAGAAGGACCTTCTGTTAATAAGCTTCAGTGAACAGACTAAGTGCGCCTAACTCGGACTGCACAGAGGCGGCCACAAAGATACAATCCGCAGTATATGGGTCAAACCGAAAACAGAGAAAGCCCAGAGCAGGTCATAAAAGTCCAGGTCCAGGCTCCCTCTGCTCCCAATCCAAACCCCCATCAACAGCCAGAGAATAATCGGCTGAATAACTTTGCAAAAAAAACCGACAGGGGCAAGGGAGAACCCTGACAGCAGGTGAAAAGACAAAATGGCCGTGGCTGACACAGTGCCGACAAAATGGCGGCTATAACCGCAAGGCATCCATTTCGCAAGCACGGAGCCAGCCAACGCCCTTGCAACTGAACCTAAGTCCCGAGCAAAAGTACACCAGCACAAACCTCCTGCACATACCAAACCCTCTTAAACTACGGTGCTTAACAAAGGCAAAAAAACCCATGATCCCCCTTAACATGAAGGATAACCTTCCAAAACCCTTCCCATAATACTCACAGTCCAGAAACCCCTCAAAATCATACTTGCCATACCAACTTTTAATCTAAAATGGCACACCGACCCCACAGGAACGCTATGCTGGGTCAGCATGCCACTTCAGACTCCAAGTCAGTCAAAAAGGTCACATTCAGCAAAGGACTAAACAAAATGATCCTGCAGGATGTCTGAAAAGGGCCTCTCCAGCTGTCCAGACGGTGAACACATGCGAATACAGGAGTGAAGGCACTTGATCACCGTCCAGACACCACGAGAACCCCAAAAATCCATCGCCAGCAAGGGCTCCCGAAACAACAACCTGAGCCTGTCCAGTCCCAAAGGGGCGCGGACGAGACATACAGCAAGTAGTAGAAGCAGAACAGAGCAACAAATCTGAGTTACAGAATGACAAGAGAAAGATACAAGAGAGAAAATAGTAAGGCAAGCTACTTAGGCGACACAGTAAGCATTAGCGGATAGAGCAATCATTGTGGTAAATGACAACATCAGGTCTCCCATCAGCCGATGCTCTCCGCTGACGGAAAACTGTCTGATAGATATGGTGCCGGCTGCAAGAGCCCGGCTTGCATTTATATACCAAGATGAACTCTAAAGGCACCCCAAAAGGAACCCAAACGAAATACCACGCCAGAGAAATAGAAGGAGAAGAATCAGGGAGACAAAGAAGGTCACTGGTAGGAGAACAGGCACGCGCAATGTGATGAGAAGGTGGGCAAGACACAGAGCATTTTCGGCATGATTCGCAAGCCTGGTCAGGAGGGCAATAAGTACCGGGCTTACAATGACAAAACGTGTCATTCGTAGATGTGCAAGGCAGAACCTGAACTTGATCTAACTCTCGGCAAATAGAGCAAGAGAAACACTGAGGTAGAGTATTAAAATGCTTAGAAAAAGTGTGGGACTCACAGGGCGCACAAACAGTGTCCACCCAAGCAGAACAATATTGTGACAGATAGAAGCCAGGCGGGCACTTTTCACAGCAAAATGTATCTTGTTGATCCCCGTGGAGATAATACTCCTCCAGGGGCCCGCAAGTAACCCAATCTGTAGGGGCACGAGCGAAAAAAGAGGAAGGCCAGGAGAAAAGAAGAAAAAACAGGAAGGAGCCCCACCCAAAATACATTGTACAAGATAACACAGAAAAGAGGTAGATAGCCCAAAGAGCAGAAATCAAGAAAATGTTAAAGAGATAGAAAGAAACTTGACTCGAACCAGATCAATGCAGCAGCTGGGGCGCCTTCCAGCATCAGCACAAACCAAGCCGAGGCAAGTTCAAGAAAATAGTCAGGGAAAGAAGGACTAGAAAGATAGAGAAAATTCAGATGAGAGAGAGAAAGATAGACCACACTTAGCTGATGTAGAATCTGCTTCAGGAGAAGTGGTCTAGGGCTTGCAGCAATGCATATAGGAGACTCAGAATCCTGAAATGAACGAGATTGTGAGTGCACAAGACATAGGAATCTGAAGCAAAATGACTATCAGTCTGAGTGGACACATCCACAGACTGCGGCCGACGCTTCGGCTGAAATGCGGCCAGAGATAGACCAGGGGACTCTGGTCTGGGTCTGCGGTGACCCACTTGAGGGACCACAGGACCCTCCTCATTCACAGGCTCCGGGGTAGGAGCCGGAGCTCTAGGAGGAGAAAGATCCAAGGGCCCCTCTACATTTTCATGAACAGCGGGAAGGGGACGGTATTCTGAGCCAGTGTAAAATGGCTCAGAGGGGTCCTCCAAGTCAAGAACTGGAGGAGAAGGCGAACGGACAGCTTGATCCAAACGATCCACGGCTTCGTCGATCTGTTGATCAAGATTCTCAACAGCTTCGAGGAAGTCACGAAACACAGAATGGTCAGACATAATAAATGTCAGTTATCGTCAAAAAGGGACGGGAGATCCTCTAAAATAGTGAGGAGGTCTGAATCAGGTAAAATAGGGAAAGGCGAAAACCACTGATCGGACAAATGAGGATCCGAACCTGGGGACAAATTAGGGAGTTCAGGAGGTTCAAACCAATGTGAAGGAAAAATGTTAGATGGGGAGAAGCCTCTGCGAGCAGCCCAGATCGACGGAGCGTCACCACTCACTGGGGCAGGAACACTGTGCTCCGAAAGGGAAGGGGACCAGGCGGATGGCAAGGCTGAGGCAAACGGGTATTCAAACCACCTAGGTCCGTCGAAGTCCGAAGAAGAACAGGGACTTGAAGGAACGAAGTCAAACTCTTGACACGACAACCAGTCGTCAATCAGAGACAATTCTGCATCGAGGGCAGAAAAATCGTCCCACTGGGGAAAGAAAGGAGAGGGAGAGTCAGTGCCGTCGGACACTTCAATAGGACTGGGCACAGGGACTGGGGCTAAAAATTCATCCAGTTCATCCAGCAAAAGAGGAGAAAACGGCTCCTCAGAATTTGGCAAGGGCAAGGATAACTCGGAAATGATGGGCAATGGAAGGATCAAATTACCCTGGTGTGAATCATTTGGAACTGGAGGCATAATTTCAAGAAATAAAACATAAAGAAGACAAGAAACAGAATGGGGAAGCAAGCAACAAAATAAATTTATAAACCCACAATGGGGGTCCTAAAAATCTCCGTGTAGATAGGCCAACTGAAGGAAAATATGGCAAAACAAGAAAATAAGATTAGCACTAACCTAAGCACTCAATAAGGTACCGGCGGACAACAGCGCACCTGGCAGACGTCCCGCTCCCCAGTCCTGTTTCCCCGGCCCTAGGGAGGGTGATCAGTCCTCCCGGGCAAATCCTCCTGATTTGCCCTGGCCACCACACGCATGTGACCCTATACCATTCCCCACTTATCACATCTCAGCAGAAGTTGGACCAGCCAGACCACAAGCAATAGGAAAGAGAAGTGTTGCCATACTCACCAAATAGAAGCCTCTCAAAACGACGGAGAAACAAAAATCGAAAAGAAAAAAAAAACAAGGGCAAAGCCTCAAGAGAACTTCAAAGAAAAAGGACCGGGTAGAAAATTGGAAAGACGGAGCAGCTGCCGCGCCCAAAGGGCGAGCAGGAGACCGCGCTCCAACTCCCGTAGGCCCAATGCACCAAATATGAGATGGTGGTTCGGAGGTCTCAGAGAAATTCTAAGTCTGTGCTGTAGAAAAATCAGACTTAGTCTCAAAGCTGACTTGTCTGTGAGCTCAGAAATCTTCTGAGTCAGAAAAAGGAGAAGTTCTC
>JAHTLZ010001144.1:0-11085 GCA_023846285.1 Phrynocephalus versicolor | reverse complement strand
TGCTCTTCCATGACTAGAAATGGTTTGAAAAATAAGAAAGGATGCTGAAAACAAATAAAATTTAAGTATAAAGGGGGAATATCCTAACCTGCACTGTCCTTTGAAAACCTTCATGGCTGGTGTGAGAGAAACTTCTCAGGCAGGCTCCCCCCTCCTGCTCTTCCTCCTCTCTTCTCTTCCTCTAGGTTTGTCCCTTAATTCCTGCTCTCTGGTCAACTCTCTCACAGCAACCATTTAATGTCACTGATTGCTTCTCTTTAATTAGCAGCTTCAGATGAGGCGAGCCAGAATCATGAAATGTGGAGAGGGTGCTTCAAATATTTCTTCCCGAGGCACATTCAGAATTAAATTTGTCCATCAAAGTAGCTCTTTGCTTTGGGAGGCAATTTTACAGGGACGGCAGTGCAACTATTCTTTCTTGTGCCACTAAATGTCAATTTGGGGGGATTTTGTTGGGAAGCAATGTAGAAGAAAAGGAATGAAACACCCTTCTACATTTCCAGTCCACTCTGTCTCCACTTTACCCAGAGCTAGAATTGAAAGAATATCAGGTATATTAAATGTTTACATGTACATAATCTCAGATCTATTAGTACTTGCAGTTCATTAACTGGAGGAATAAGTGGGGCAACATTGCATGCACAAAAACACCATGAAGGTGCCTTACTGGAATAACGTATATATTATTGTACCTCTGAGCAACATTACCATTGAGGTGTTGGGCAATTTACTATTTTATTCAATTCCTTTCTTTTTCAGTCATCGTTTTAAGGCTTGCCTCTTTTTTGATCTTTAATTGCACAGAAGTGCATGCTTGAGGCTGTCAGATTTCCCAAGCTGTACAAAGAAAATAATGTATGAAGTCATTCATAGAATGCAAGCCAACTTGAGATAGAATCTGTATTTATCCTAATTTCTGCTCTGCACTAAGTGTACATGTTATCTGCTTCACTAAAGAAACAAGTTTTAGTTTTTAGCCATTTATGTTATGGTTTCTTCCCACTAACTACTACAGATCCCTTCTTTTATTTAAATATTATTTTTTTCTATACAATAAACACATAAAAACACATATATTGCTCATCGCCTGTTGTGTTATGTAGGTCAATCACAATTATTTTTCCCAACATTTCAGCCCATTGTAGTTCATAGCTCCTTTCTTATCTGAGAACATATTTTCATATTTCATTTCTTTTTTATTCCATCAATATTCTATCTATCTTTATTCATATCTATTTTCATCTAATACAAAAGAGAGAAACAACCAAATAAAATATTGCAGTCTATCTGATCTTAGCAGTACACTCAATCTTAATATTTTAATTCTTTAATAAGCTAAGCTACTTAAATAACTTTTAACTAACTTAATATATCCTTAGCAAGACATATTTACCTATTCTTCTAAGAGTTACATAAATTCAAAGGACTTCTATAATTAGAGTTACTGTTTTGTGGGCAATTATAAAGGGGTTACATCTTGGTCTATAGTTTTTTCTTTTAAGCATAAACGATTAATCATAAAAGCTAGCATATAATATTTCCAGCTGCTCTTCATATTTCCATTATCCATTTCCCAAATCATTACAATCAATTAATGGCTTTAAACAATCAAAATACAGGTGATAAGAATAAATTTAAGCTAAAAAAATGGGGTTTGTTGTTTTTCTTTGTGAGTTGCCAATGCACCTATATAAGTTGTTAATACATCATTGGTGGTTCATCAAAGCTGCCACGCCGAATTAGTTATATAGCAAAAAGGTTTATTAAAGACAGATGTAAATACAGGACAGGACAGATGTAAATACAGTACCGGACAATATAGTACAGAGAATAGGTAAGTTTAAGGATCCGGGGCGCAGCATGGCCAGAGGCCCTGCTGCCTCCTGGATCGGACAATACAGAGAATGGGTTAGCTTAGGATCCAAGTGCAGCATGGCCAAACGGCCTTGTTGCTCTGGACCCCGAGTGATGGTTTCCGTGGTCTTTTTATACTCTTTCTGTAACCGCAGCTTACGTATTTCGTGCGCATGTCATACGTAATCATACCTGGTAAGTTATCATAATTCTTAGAAATGGCTTTTGTTTATTCTTTAGTTCGAGATTGTTTTCCCAGAAAATGGCGCTTTTGGCGCCATAAGATGGTGCCCACGTATCTGTGTTGTCTTCGCTTCCCCGTTGGCTCTATCTCGGTTAACCACAAATATCTGCTACACTCTACAGGCTGGCATCTACGTTTTTTATCTATTTTGTGTTTATGCCAGCATGACCTAATACCCACAGTCGGGTTTAACACTTTATAATAGTTTTCGGCTTTTTTCTCATATCTATTAATTCTATTAATTCTTATTAATTCTCATCACAGGAAACCAACTACTCTCTATGTGATCACTTCATTAAGTCAATAGATCTATTTCTGAATTTCCTATTTTTTTTCTAAATTCATTGCCTTCATGAATTGCCTCCATCTTGTTTACTACTTTGCTGATGAGAAGTTCCAAGACCCCTACCTCCTTTGCAACCACATCCAACAAGACAAATGTATTTATCTTCTTCCTCTCTGAACCTAGGTTTGGCCTGTCCATAAATTCATCCTGCTCGTTTTCCTGAGAGCCAACGCTGCCTTGCGCTTCCTTTTCAACCTCAGTGCCATCAGAAGGTTCCAAGTCAACTCCAAACTGATTGCCAGGCACCTCCTCTTTCACTGTAGCCAGAAGAGACATTTTGAAATGCTTTGGAGTTTTCTTAAAGCAATCCTGCTGTTGTAACATGAGGCTGGCAATGGATGGGCTTGCCATGGGACCATGGGCTCCTTATCCAACATAGAAGCAGGAGGAGGCGACAACTCAGGGTCAGCTTCAGGTTCACAGCTGGTGGTATCGGACACCTTGCTGTCAAGGTTCGAAGCTGGCCTAGAAGGCAGTCCAATCTGAAATGTAAAACCCTCCAAAATTGCCTGTAAGATCCTTTACAAGTTGTTCTTGTGACCACATTTTCCAGCTCGATTTCACACAATTATAGCTCCTACACTCAGTTTCCAAGAGAGAGGGTATAAAAGCAAGTTAATGGTTAAAAAAAGAAGTGCAAAGGGAGTAGGGGAGAGAGAGAAATCCGCTTTAGCTTTGCTGCTGGGTTTATTTTTGAAAACGTGTTATTTCCGTTCCAAGGTCAGATAAATGCTTAGAAAAACAACTTTCTTTTATTTATTGAGTCTGCTATTTTTGATCTAAGATCTCCTTTTTCATTTCTGTCAGCTGTAAATTGTGATTTTGAATACGTATATGCATTGCTTCTGTAGTTCTTGTTAATTCTTCCATCCCGATATTTATGTCTTGATTTTGTTGCTCCTGGCATGTTAAAGCTGTTTGTTGGGCCTGTTGATTTGCAATTGATAGCATCATCTTTTCAAACATCAAGAGGGGGAATTGGATCCTCTGTTATAGAGCTTCTTCCCTAATCTGGATTAAAGAATGGATAAAACTGGTGAGCGCAAGGCTGTTGAAACTTGAAGGGACATGATTTGAAATGAGGTTGACATTCCTTTTTATGGTACAACAGAACAGAAGACTTCAAACAATTCAATAACCACCTATTAAGAACAGCACTACTTCGGCATGGGCTAAAATAAAAAAGCAAATGTACATCAAAATCCCACATTGGGTGAAAGCACTGGAAGCCTTTTCCCTGCCTAGTATAAGAGGGGGGGAAAGACTTTTGAGATATAGTGACATTCTAAATCTAGATGAAAGTTTAAAAACCCAACAAGAGTTAGATGAACAAGGAATTGAGTTGGATTGGTGGGCTCGCTCCCAGTGTCAACAGCTTAGCCATCACCATCAACTTAGTTAATGGTGTCCGGTTTTCCTCCAGTGGTAGATAAGGCATTTCATGGGCCAAACAAAATCCGCTGCCTCTTTTTCCATGGTCAGAAGAGGCACAGCCTCTCTTCGTCTCCCTTCCAAGGAGACTTGCCTCTTATCTAAGAGGCCCATTCTGGAGAAATTCAACCTGATAAGCCACAGGACTTATCGAGTTGTCTCAACGCAGCATGACTGGAACCGGAGCTCCAGATCCCTTCTTTCCAAGGGCAGAAAGAGTGGTCACCAACTGGATCACACTTTAGTATACAATACAGTATATCATAAGGATGCTAAGTAAATCTGTTCTCCTGTTTACCTCTGCCAGGAATATTAAGGGTGAATTTGTATAGTATGTAAAATAGATGTAAACTTAATGAAACACTTGATTTGGTACAAAATAGGATGATGTTAGTTTAGGGTAGGATGTTCTATTTTTGTGTACTGCAAATCCAATAATTTTCCATTCAGGGAGTTCTACCTGACAGCCAGCCAGCCTGCAAACACCTGAATGTAGCTCACCTGGAAGGTTCTGAGGCTGGGTTAGGTCCAGCTCCTGTTCAGGAAGAAAGCCACCCAGTGCTAGCTGAGATCGTTCTTTCTGAATAGGAAGCCAGAGGTAACCGAGCCTCTCTAAGCCTTCCAGCTGAGTTCTTTCTTTCAGGGGAGCCACATTTAGGTTTTTATAGAGTGTCTGTCTGTCAGGTAGAACTGAGAGAATGGAGAATTATGGGATTTGTAGTGCAGGAAATCAGAAAATCCCATCACAAACAGGTAACAGATGCTCCTGATTAGTGCACATTGCTAAATGAAACTCCATGGACAAGAGCATCAGTTGTATAATGTTTTATTTATTTGAGTTATATACTGTGGCCATCTGGCCCGGAGTGGTTTTGAAAGTTATTAAAATATAGAAACAGGAAGAATGATTATTAAATGCAAGAACTCTAAAATGATGATGATGATGATGATGATGATGATGATGATGATGATGATGATGATGATGATATCTTAAGTGCATGCAGTCACAATTAACAAAAGAGATTGCTGGTGACAAACAACATAATGCCAATCACTTTTGCTGTATTAATTAACATTTGTAGTGGGAAAGGAAATTACAGTCTTGATTCATGTTTTCTTTTCCCCCCTTTTTTTGAATCCAGATGATTTTTTTTATTATTACAGTAACCACCTGACATGAAAATCCGTGATATGCGTAAGCGGGTCAGGTGGGGGTGGGGGGCGATCAGAGGGGCGGGTGGGGGTGGCGGGGAGCGATGCAATGGCTCCCCCCCGCGCGGCTCTGAGGCCTCCCGGAGGGGGTGGGGGACAACGGGGAGCGATACCATCGCTCCCCGCCGCGCCCCTGCAGGTACTGTGATCCCGTGATATAGTGGGACCGCAGTACCTGAAGCGCAAAATGGTGGTGGTGGGGGTTTGACTGCATTATTTATATATATAAAAGAACAGAAAAAAAACAGCAAAATAACATAAGGAAGAAAAAAATAACATACATCAATATAACTAAAATATAACAAATATAACAAACATAAACCCTGTGCAACCCACCCCCCTTGGGACTTGAACAGAATTACAACTTTCATGATAATGACCAGCCCATTTCCCTCCAGAAGTACATTGAATCTTCTCCGGGTGTATACCCTTACCTTTTGGAATACATATACGAATAATTTATCCCATATTCCATTAAAGTCATTAGATCTGCTCAGGCCTTTCCTAATTTTAATTTCACAAGTCAGTTTATCATTAATAGCTAAATTCCATAACTCCTTATACCATTCTTCCATCACTAATTGATTATTAGATTTCCAATATTTAGCAAAAATCAACCTTGCGATCATAACCATTATAATTACCAGTTCCCCCTCCTCTTTCTTCAATTGTGTATCTGCAACTACAGTGGACCCTTGTATAACAAACAGCTTGTATAACATAAAATTTGTACAACATAAAAAATTCCGGAGCTAGGGGAAATTCGCTTAACATAATCGCCTATGGGGAGAATCCGTACAACATAAAATGGGATCACTCTGTTTTCAATGCATTCCTATGGGAATTTGTATAAAGGAAAATTTGTTTACAATAATTTCATTTGGAATAAATTAATTCCTTTATACAAGGTACCACTGTATATTTAACAGTGCCAGCTGGGGGGGCATTGCAATCTTTTTCCCTAATATTTCTTGCATGTCATTGAGAACCAAATTCCATTCAAATTTCCTTTTCTCACATGCCCACCACATATATAAATATGTCCCTTGTTTCTTTTCTACATCTCCAACAAATTGGAGATATTTCTTTATTTATTGTATTTAACTTCACAGGTGTTATATACCATTTCCAATATACAGTGGACCCTTGTATAACAAACGGTTTGTATAACATAAAATCTGTACAACATAAAAATTCCGGAGATACCAGAAATTTGCTTAACATAGTCGTCTATGGGGAAAATCCATACAACATAAAAATAGTTGTGATTAGGGATTACTGTTTTCAGTACATTCCTATGGGAAATTTGTATAAAGGAACATTTGCTTAACATAATTTCATTTGGAATGAATTAATTCCTTTATACAAGGTACCACTGTACTTTGTAACAGTTTTCTTTAACTCTCACTGACATATTTTTCACTATTCTTTTATTCCACATTTCCCCCATTCTTCCTTTTTTATCTCTTTATTAATGTCTTCTTGCCAAATCTCTCTTAACTTATTTTTTTTATTCTCCTCCTGAATTAATATTTTATATATCTCACTTACAATACCTTTCCTCTGTTCTTTATTTTCTATTTCATTCCTTCTATCTATAATTTCTTCAAATCTGGTCAATTTTCTACATTTTATCCATTCTTTAGTCCAATTTTCCAATTGTATAATGTTTTGTCCCAACTTTTCCTTTATGCTTTGTCTACTCTGCATTTGCTTTAACCAGTCCCGCAAGTATATAACTTTTCTATCAAGCAGTAGCCTATTTAGACTCCCTTTTAAATTTTCTGGGAAACTCTTAATTTCTGTTATTTGTGTTAAAGGTGAAACCATTGGGCTTAGAATTTCCCTAAAGCTCCTCCAACATTTCATAGTATTTTTCAAGAATGGGTTATTTATCTTTTTCAGCTGAACTTTAATGTCTTCCTTTAAAAAAAATCTCTTTTTGTGTAATTTCTAAGTCTCTTCAGATTAAGTCGTCATTCCCTATTATTAAATCTGGAATATGTCTTAATTGATTGGCTATGTCGGGGGTCTGCAACCCGCGGCTCCGGAGCCGCATGCGGCTCTTTGGAACATTTGCCGCGGCTCCGGGAGGGCTCAGAAATTTCAATACAAAGGCGCCGAATCTTGCGAGGACAGCCCGTCCCACAAGGCGGCGCGAAGCCAAGCGCGGCCACACTCTCAGCGTGCTCCCTCTTCTTCAGAGCAAGAGAGAGAGAGAGGGAGGTGTGGTGGAAAGTGCCCGCCGAACCGCAGCCTTTTTTCTTTTTTTTTAACTTCAAGAAAACCCCTCAGATCTGGATTGTTGCCTCCCCCTCCCCCGAGAAAAAAAGACGGGAGGAGAAAACCCTCCTTCCTTCCTTCCCCCCTTCCCCTTCCTTTCTTGCTTGGGTGTTTGGTGGGAGGGGGAAGAAGCGATGTGTGTGTGTGTGTGTGTGTGTGTGTGTGTGCAACGTGGAGGAAGAGAAAACCCTCCTTCCTTCCCCCCTTCCCTTTCCTTTCTTGCTTGGGTGTTTGGTGGGAGGAGGAAGAAGCGATGTGTGTGTGTGTGTGTGTGTGTGTGTGTGTTGTGTGTGTGGTGGTGGGGGGGCAGCGTTTAGACAGGACGTTCAACATAGAGGAAGAGAAAACCCTCCTTCCTTCCCCCCTTCCCCTTCCAAGCATTGCACATGTACAGCTGGCATCTCTCTCTCTCTCTCTCTCTCCTTTTGCTTCGCTATACCCCCCCAAAAAAAAAAACTACGGCTTTGCACTAACTTGCCGGGATGAAGCTCCAAAAACGCGGGGGAGCGGGCGTGCGCACGGCGTGTCTCCGCGAAAGAGAGAGATATATATATATATTAGAAATTCCCCTCCTCTCCCTCCTGTACTATTTTTGGAAGATTTTTAAAAACTGCCCCCCCCAAAAGTGGAAGCGGTGTGGGCACGACACACTCGGGCTGTGCTTCCCTCCTCCATGGAGGGTGGGGGTGAGAGGAGGAGAAGGAGGAGGAGGGAGAGATGGAGTGTGTGTGTGTGCGGGGGGGGGAGTCAGACCATGGCTGCAGGATCCGGGCAGAAGGCAGTGAGAGTGGAATGGGAACCTCAAGAAAGGCAGCGTGGGGAGGGGGCCACGGTTAGTCTTCTCTCTCCCCACCACCCCCCGCTGCCGCTGCCGCCGCCCTGCTTCCTTGCCTGGTGCTGTCAGTTCTGGCCCAACAAGCAAGGGGTTGGTGGTGGCGGGAGCGGGGAGGGGGGGAGCAGCGGCAGCGGCAGAGAGTCGAGAAGCAACGGAGGAAGTCGGCGCGAGATCAACTTGGCAGTCGAGGGACGCGGCGTGACAGCTAGTTCGAGCCCCCCCCCCGGCCCAAGGAGGGGTCTCTCTTATTAGACTTCCAGCGGCTCCCTCCTGGAGTCAGCTGGTTTCGGCGGCGGGGTGGGGGCGCCAGGCTCAAGTTGTTCAGGGGCCCCTGGCCGCCCGGGGAGGCCAACGGCACGCCACCTGGCTCGAGAAGCTGAGCCAAGCCGAGCGGAGCGCCTGTGCGCCTGCCTGCTTCTCTCACTTGCTCTCGCTCTCTCCAAAAGCCCACCAGCAGCTGCCTTCCGCTCCATTCCAACACAGAGAATGTGCCTCCTGCGCGCCCACCCACCCCCAGCCCGGCCCTCCCTGAGGCTGGCGGACACGCAGCCGCCCCAGTTGCGCGCGCGGGAGAACTTGCGCGCCTCGATGGAAACCCTCGGGGACAGGGTGGCGGAGTGGGGGAGGCGGCGGCGGCTCAGGCTCGCCCGCTTGCTCGCTCTCCCGGCGCCTGAAGTGCCGAAGAAGCAACTTTCATTGGCTTCCTTCTCAGAAGCCCTTCGGGGGTGCCCGGAGGAGCCGCAGCCGCCGGGAGTGTGCGAGGGAGTGTGTTGCTTGCGAGCGCCCAAAAAGCCAGGAGCGAGGGGAGGGGAAAATATATTTGCAGTGTTATATTTGTTTTAAATGTCGCAATGGTTTTGCGGCTCCCAGTTTTTTTTTTTCCGTCAGAAACGGGTCCAAGTGGCTCTTTATGTCTTAAAGGTTGCAGACCCCTGGGCTATGTAGTATAGCTTGATATTAGGTAACCCTAAACCACCTTCTTTTTGTGGTATGTACCATAGACTCTTGTTAATCCTAGCTTTTTTATTGCAATTACAAAACATATTAATTTTCCCCTGAATCCCTTTAAATTCACTTTCATCCCAATCTATAGGTAACATCCAAAATAAAAAATTTAGTTTGGGGATAATTTTCATTTTGCATACTGAAATTCTTCCAAACCAAGAAATCCTTAATTTTTGATATTCTCTTATTTGTTCATTAATCTCTTTTTTAGCTTTCTCAACATTTATTTTAAGCATATCTTGTAAACTCCATGCTAATTTTATCCCCAAATAGTTAGTGCTATTTATTAATTTGCCTTAAAATACTACCCTAAACATCTTTTTCTCATCTTCACTATAATTTAATAACATACATTCAGATTTGTTCCAATTAACCTTTAATCCAGTTGCTTCCTCAAACCCCTTTAAATGCTTCTGTAATTTATAAATGTTAATCAGTGGGTTTTTAATTATTAATAATGTATCATCGGCAAATAAGTTAATTTTATTTAACTTCCCCTCTTCAACCTCTTCTAGCTCTTTATCCCCTCTTATTGCATTGGCCAGCATTTCCATTATAAGTATAAACAAAACTGGACATAATGGGCAACCCTGTCTAATTCCTCGGCCCAGGGTAACAGTTTCTGTTATTCCATCATTCATTAAAATTCTAGCCTTATTATAAGAATACAATTGATTTATTATATTGCTAAATTGAGCACTAAAACCTAATTGATTAATTAGAATCTTTAATGTACTCCATTCTACCGTATCAAAAGCTTTAAAAATATCTAATGAAATAACTCCTACCTTCCGTATCATGTTTTCTGATAAGGTCTACCTCAGCTGAAGTCTACCCCTTTGAAATTCTTGTGTTAACGATCAGCAGCTTTTGTGTTAGCAGCATTGTGTTCCTGGGAGACAGATTCCCTTCATGGTTTCTAAATGTCATTTTTTTGTATTTGTAAAATTTATATGTTTGTCCTATGAAGTTACTAGAAGAATATACTACTACAGTACTGGCATATTAATTGCATATGTCCCAATGTGGGAAGCTGCTAAATTTGCCCACATGAGTGATGGTATTAGGGTCTGTAATATTATTGCTTGAGTGAACAAGAGGATCAAGTTAGCATCTGGGATTATTGCATAGTCTGGTTCCTATGTGAGGTCCAAAACCCAATTGAATATTTAGCCTATGATGCCCCGCAGCATACGTTTCACTTATGAGTGGCTGCCAATTAAGACATTGGTATTTGCATTTCTTGTCGTGCGCAAGTCAAAAAACTGATATATGACAAGAAATATAAACACAGATATTTAATCTAGCAACAAATTCCCAGTCAAATTTATGCAGATGGATTTAATGCCAGCAGGAATGAGTAATAGGATTTTGTCCTTTTTTTAAAAAAATATAGCCTCTTCTTTGTAAGTTGCTGTTTCAAATGGGGAAACTGTCTGTGTTTCTTGATACTTACTTAATGCTGACAAGAGGATCCAAGTTGGGGCCAATAACAGCCAATCTTGATTAGGATTGGTCTCTGCCTAATCAGTAAATGGGAAGAGGGTAAGCCAGCAGGAGATTGGCTGCAGTCCCAGTGTAGTAGACACACCGTGTTGCCTGCCTTGATCGTGCATTTTTGCCAAAGTAAACAAAGCCTATTAGCTCTAAATTGTTTGTACTGATTATTTTTTTTACTATAAAACCAGGTAGACACTCAAATTGGTGTTTTGTTTGAGCCTGCCAGTTTTCACCAAAAATGAAATGTCACCTCAGAAGAGATGAAAGGAGAGAGGTTATTTCCACAGCCGTTTTAGAATTCAGATGCCTATCATGGATGCCCATAAGATGAACTTTAGAATTTTACGGCGTCCATAATCGCCACTATTCAATCGT
>JAHTLZ010001143.1:0-15905 GCA_023846285.1 Phrynocephalus versicolor | reverse complement strand
GATGCTAGACCTCAATATACTTTATACTCCCACCTATCTTTTCTGATTATGATAGTCTGAAGTTTCCTTTGTTTCTTTCCAGCTGTCATTTGGTTTTGACTATATAGAGAAACTATCAACTTTAAAAGCAGCAGAATCAGTTTGATGACTTGAGCTCTGTTGTCTAATGTATTATTCTTGTAAGCAGAGAATCAAATTAGCCAAACCTTCTTCATGCCTTTGATGTGATCCAGAAAAAGAATCAAATTCTGGAGGTACTGAATTAAGAATTAGGATAACTTGGATCCTTTTACTTAAGGCTTCACCTGCTCAAGCCAATTTTTCAAATAGGGCTTGCATTCTCAGAATATATTGATCTCATGTTTCTGATTTTTATGCCATTTTGATTGTGTAACTTGCTTTAATAAATTAGCAATAGTTTGTCCTTGATCACTTTGGTATAGTGATTTTAATTTGATAGGCATTCCCTTGGCTGTTGTCTCATGTCTGATTTGCACCAATCTTTCTTCTCTTAAAGATGGAATTATGAGAGCCTTTGCCTTTGCCTTCTTCAGTTTCCAATCTGTGTATTGTTCATGTGCTCTTTCAGGTTCATCTTCTGTTAAAACCTCTAGCACACCCTGAATTTCACACAGATTTTCCAGACAACACAACCAGTTTTCAAAATTAATAGGCTGGAACTTTGGCATGGAATATTTTACCTCAGACAGTTTCACTTCAGTTTAAAATGGATCAAGATAAACCTTAACTTCTTCTTTTTAACTCAGAAGTACTTTAGTTCAACTGCTTGGCACTTAATACCAGTGACTCTGTCAGCTCAGCAGTGTAAGAGTAATCTAATCAGATCATAACCAAAGAAACATGCTCTGTTACCATGTTAGAGGTCTTACTATTTCTTGGTCCATTTACCTCCCTCCCCCACAGAGCAAATGATGAGTCACATTGGAGGAAGTCCCGCCCACCAAGACATGTCGGCAGCCTGATCTTAGAGCTCTGAGCCGCGATCTGAAAAGAGCTTTAAAAGTACTGTTTAATGCCGTGGTGCCGTGAGTAATGTATCAATAAATTACTCGGGGGTGACAGGAGAAGCAATATATGTGTTTTCGAAGAGTAGTTAAACTTGATTTATAAGCGAAGAAGCTACTTTCGGTTTTGCCTGCTTGTTGCTCTTGCCGGCTGCTTGGAAAGTTACCAGATGATTACAAACAGAGAGACTTTTTTATGCTTGCCTCTTGATTAATTATATGCCGGGTAAGAAAGCAAAAAAGAAATCTCAGCCAAAAGGTTGGATTAGGAAATTACCTGATATAGTACACAATCGCCCTGCTTTTCAGCGTATTGAGCAGCCCGCAGACGACGAAGGGCTAAATATGGCGACAGGATCAGCGAAGGGAAAGAGAGAGACTACTCCTCTCCCCACAGATCAAGATTTCATGAAGGAAATGCGTTTGATGAGAACGGAGCTCACTAGCATCATGAGTGCTAATCAGCAGGACGTGATACGCAGAATTGATGGTCTTTCAAAGGAACTTCAAGGCACTAAACAAGATTTATCACATGAAATAAAGCTAAACGGCCAGCGGCTTGATAATCTGGCAGGAGAATTTAAAAACCTGGAGTTACGTGTAACGAAAAACGAAACTCAAATTAACTCTCAGAAGCAGACATTACTCAAAACTAATAAGAAATTAACTGACATTGAAGATTACTCTCGGAGACAGAATGTCAAACTGATTAATTTTGCTACTCAAAAGAAGGGGGCATCATTAAAGCAGGAAGTTTTAACCTGGCTTAACTCCTTTCTGCCCAAACAATTAGAGGACGATGATTTAGAGAGAGTCCATTATCTGGGCAGTTCAAGAGATGGGGCCCCAAAACCAGTAATAGTAAGATTTGCTTCTTATGCAAATAAAGAGCGTCTTATGTCTTCAATTAGAGCCAATCCCAACATTCTAGAGAGAGGAGATGCAACTGTGCAAGTTTTTCAAGATTTCTCTAAAGAAACTGCAGATTGGCGTAAATCGATGAGACCAGTCACAACTATATTAAGGAAGAACAACTATCGCTATTCTTGGGGCCACCACTTATTTTTGAAAGTTTGCAAAGGCTCTGTTCAACATACTATTCACTCTCTAGAAGAAGGCCAGCACCTTCTTGAAGCATGGAATATCCAAGACGACTCAGTTTCTGCTTGTCCTTCCCTGGGAACCTCTGTGGCAACATCAGGACAGTGAACTTTTTGTTTTACTCCGGCTCCAGGAATCTCTGATGAAGATGAAGAATAGATGAAATTCATCTAGTTTTCTCCTCTCTCCTTCCCCCTCTCTCACCCCCTATCATTCCCTTTGTTATTCTTCTTTTACCCTTCTCCCTTTTTTCCCTTCCACTTCCCTTCCCCCCTTCTTCCCCCCTTTTTTTCTCTTCTCTCTTTTCTTTTCCCTCCCTTCCCCCCTCCCTTCCCCCCCTTTGTCCTTTTTTTTGAGGGGGTGGTGGTTTTGAGAGGGTGGTTTAGAGGGGGGTAAAATAAATGTATGGAATTTACAGTAACATGCTACTTAAGAGCTAATGAGATCTTGGCTGGCTAATGTCTGTGGACGGACCTCCTCCCTCCCATCCCCTTGATGCACATGCTAAACAGTATGATAGCTGGTGGGGTGGGAGAAAAGAATAGTTTTTTAGGGTGGAGGATTAGATTTATTTTAGTTTATTTTTTACTAATTGTTGGTGTTTTTACTTTTGAGTGCACAACGGGACCATTCCAGAATATTGTAACCAAAAGAACTAGGTTATGGGAAAGTTTATAAAATTAGCAACATTGAATGTAAAAGGTCTGGGGTCATTTTCGAAGAGAAATAGAATTGAAGCGATGATCAAAAGGCACAAAATAGATATTGCTTTTTTGCAAAAAACTCACCAAACAAGAGATGGTATTAATGAATTAAAAATTCCAAATGTGGATATATATGAAAAAAGCTTTGGCACATCTAAAGCAAGAGGGGTCGCCATTATAATCTCAAGGAATTGTGAATGTGTTGTTGAAAATGTGGTAAAAGATTTAGAAGGTAGATATATAATATTGCAAGTTCTAATGGGGAAAGATTACTACACTTTGGTAAATCTGTATGCACCAAATGTCAACCAAGGCCGCTTTTACAATCTCCTTTGGGATCAGATTGAATTGGTTAAAAAGGGGTATTTAATAATGGCAGGGGATTTTAATATGGTTTTAGATAAAATTAAAGATAAATCGGTCTGTAAAAAGGAAGAGTGGAGAACAAGACATACAACTCTAGCAAAGTTTATAAATACAATAGGATTGAAGGATGTCTGGAGAGAATTGAAAGGAGACGAAACAAAATACACCTTCTACTCACCAGCACACAAAACCTATTCTAGGATAGATTTTGTGTTTGTTTCACAAAACCTAATACCCAAGGTAAATAATACCGAGATTGAGATTATCTGATCATGCTTTAATGTTGATCGATTTAGCAACAAATAAAAATTATAGAGAAGCTAAAAGGTGGAGAATGAATTTAAAAATATTTCAACATCCAGAAGTTCTGGAAAAGGTTAAAAAAGATTGGTTGGAAACTTGGGATATAAACGAAAAGGCAGGTAGCCAAACGCCAATCATATGGGACACCCTGAAAGCGGTAGCTAGAGGCCTTATTATAAAAGAAAATATTAAAACTAAAAAACAGGAAGAATTCAATAAAAGAAAATTAGAAAAATTAATAGCAGATTTAGAATCCCAATTCTTTCTTACTAAGGATAATAAGATATTGAGGTTGATTGAAGCAAGAAAAAAAGAGTTAGAAGATCTAGATTTGCAACAAACACAAAGGAATCTTCTGTACTTAAAAAGAAACTTTTTTGAATACAGCAATAAGAATTCAAAACTTTTAGCCAGATTAGCACAGAAAAGACAAGACAAGAATACAATAGGGATTATAAAAGACTCCTCAGGCAAGACATGCACACAAATGAAGGAAAAGTTAAAAGCTATACAAGAGTTTTATCAATCGTTATATACTGCAAAAAATAAATCTAAGGAGGATATAGAAAGGTACATCGCTAAGAATTTAAAGAGGGTCTTGGAACAGGAAGATATGATGGAAATGGAAAAGCCTATCACAGACCAAGAGATAAGCGAGGTAATAGACAAATTAAAGAATAATAAAACGCCCGGAGTGGACGCTCTGGGACCTGAATTTTACAAACTTTTTAAAGCAGTATTAATACCTAAATTAAAGAAGCTATATAATGAAATTTTGGATGGAGAACAAATTCCGAGATCTTGGACCCATTCTTTAATTATTTTAATTCCAAAAGCTAACAAAAATTTAATGGATATTGGGTCATACAGACCAATATCCTTATTAAATCAAGATGCCAAGATTTTCACAGCAATCCTGGCTAAAAGAATGAATAAATTTATAGCTAAATATATTAAAGAGGATCAATGTGGTTTTATTAAAGGCAGACAAATGGCAAATATTATTAGAAGGAATTTGAATGCTCTTTATGAAATGGGAAAGAGTACTACTAAAGCTGGGATGTTATCTCTAGATCTCTTTAAAGCTTTTGATTGTGTTCAATGGCCCACATTAAAAATTTTGTTTAAAAAATGGGGATTTGGGAAATCCTTTTTGGGAGTAATAAATCAATTATATTCAAAGGGCACTTCCTCAATAATAGTTAACGATGGATTGACCGAACAAATCACCCTAGGCCGGGGAACTAGACAAGGATGTCCTCTTTCTCCAGTCCTCTTTTGTATTGTTATAGAGCTCCTGGCAAATGCTATAAGGGACGACAAATCTATTAAAGGTATAGGGAAAGATGGGGCAACTAAAATCAGTTTATTCGCGGATGATGCTCTTTTGACTATTGCAAACCCAATAGAGAATATTCAAAGAGTAAAAACTCATTTAGAAGAATTTGGAGAAATAACAGGATTATGTGTAAACTGGCAAAAATCAGAGAGTTTATTGTTCAATTATGGAAAATATGACTTAAAGATGATTGGAAAATCTGGACTTAAACCGGGAAAAAGCATTAAATATCTAGGATTAGAACTCCATAAAGAATTCACTAAAACTAAAGAAAGAAATATTTCGAAATTAGAAGAAGAGATGAAAAACAAATTATTATCCTACTCTAAACTAAAATTATCGTGGTTTGGTAGAATTGCATTGATAAAAATGAAAATACTTCCAAAAATTAACTTTATTTTTAAAATGCTACCGGTCCAGCTTCTAGAAAAGGAGATTAAAACTCTCCAAGACATGATAAATAGGTTTTGTAATGCAGGGGAAAAATCAAGAATAAATAAAAGTCTATGGTATAGATCTCAGAAAGAAGGAGGAATAGGTATACCCAATATAAGAAATTACTATATAGCCAATCAACTCAGTTCTTTGGGGGAAATTCTCTTTAAACCACAGAAGCTAATATGGTGGGAGCAAGAGTCTTTGGATATAAAGGGGGAAATAAATGCATTATTATTCACGGAAGTTAAAAACAAAGTAAAGATTGACAACCCCCTATTGAATAGTCTAATTGTTACATGGAGAACATATAGAAAAACCTTGTCTCCGAAGGGATCCCCATTGGCTTTAGTTACTGACTTGGAAAGCTTTCCAGTCAACCTGAAGCATTATCTGGAGTTATTCAAAATTAAGAAAATAGCTAGACTAAAGGATTGGATGCTCAAGATTAAAACAATTCAGGATATAAAAAATATTTTGCAACCCAGTGATTTAACATGGTTAAATTATATTCAACTAGGAAAATGGATGAAGAACTGGGAAAAAAGAAATAATCAAACCAGAGCGTGCACAAAATTTGAACACTTCCTATTATCGTTTGAGTCTGAACAGGAAAATTCAGAGAAAGGAATAACACGTAAAATATATAAAATACTAGGGGAATCATTAGAAATGAAGGAGTTAAATACCCTGAGAGAAGTCTGGAACCAAGATCTTAATGTACAGATAGAGAAAGAAGACTGGAAGAAAATTTGGAATATGAGAATTTTGAGATCATTATCGGTCAGGATAAAAGAAAACTACTTTAAATTGGTTTCTAGATGGTATTTAACCCCAGTTAGACTAAATAGAATGAATTCTGCTTACTCTAAGATATGTTGGAAATGTGATAAAGAGCTTGGTACTTATTTGCATCTTTGGTGGGAATGTGAAATAGCCCAAAGGTTTTGGAAAAAAGTGTTTTTAGAGCTAAGTAATATGATTAAGATAGATATAGATTGTAATCCAGAGATAGCATTATTATCATTGTTAATAAGTAAAGATTATGATGTTACTACAAAGGAACTAATAGCAAATTTTATGCTATTAGCTGCTAGATTAATCATAGCAAAAAATTGGAAGTCAAAACTAGAATTCAAGATGGAAGATTGGTATAATGAACTTTGGGATATAGCTATAAACGATAAACTGTCCTGCAGTTTAAAGGTTAAACAAGGAGAAATGAAAAAAGACATTTTCTACGATATCTGGGGTAAATTTTTAGATTATGTATTACTCGAAGGAAAAGGGAAAGAGTCCACGAATATCTCACGACAATTCTGGAGAAGAGAACTTTAAGAAGACTACTAGAAGAATAGAAGATGGAGCAATGAATAAGAATGCACGGATGGCCCTGTGGGATGGGGGTGCACTTATATTGTTTGTTGTAGTTTTTTTATTCTCTTTTTTCTTATGTTGTTTGTATGTAGTTTAAAACTTAATAAAAAATATTCAAAAAAAATGATGAGTCACATTAAAGTCAAAAAAGGTTTATTAAACTTTAATTAGAAAACAAATATTCCACATTAAACAGTCTGCACTGAAGAATGTCCCTATATATGTTACCTAGAGATGGGCACGACTTGAAAAAATTTTTTTTCGAGTTGTCGTTAGTCAGGCCGGTTCCGTTTCGGCTCGGTTCCGTTTTTCGCGAAAAATTGCAAAAATTAGTCAGTTCGTTTTTTTGGTTTTCGTTTTCGTTAGTACTGGTTTTTTTGGGGGGGTAGCGGGCTCCTGGAGGCACCTCTGTGGGGTGGGTGCCTCCTCTGGCCCACTAGGAAGGGAAAGTGGGCTCCTGGAGGCACCCGTGGGTGCCTCCTATCCTCACCCACTAGGAAGGGGAAGCAGCAGGCTCCAAGAGACCCCTCAACATGGGGGTCTCCCCTCCTCACCTGCTGCTGCAAAATGGCATGCATAGCCATATGGATATGCATACCACTATTGCAGACAGTCAGACCAGTCCACTGGTACGACCCTCCGTCAAGGACTGGGTCGCACCTGCCATGTCCCACAAAGAAGGGAATCGTACTTGCGTGTAGTGCAATGCAAGTATATCTGGCTTAGGGTTAAGGTGGGTTAGTGCAAGGGCTAGGATTAGGCTAGTGACGGGTAAGGTTATGGTGGGCTAGTGGGTTGCACCTCTGGGTGCCTCTCTGACCCACTAAGAAGACAGTCTGTGACGTATGGGTAAGGAGTCAAGGATTAGGGTTAGGGTTAGGGGGCTAGGCCAGGTTTTAGGGGGCTTTTTGGCACATCCCAGAAGTCTCCATGGCCAAGTGGCCATGCGATTGGTGGGATGGCTCCAAAAATTTGCATGGTCGTCCACTCCCACATCATGGCTGGTCACTCGGCCAGCCCATCATTGCGCAGGTGTAAAATAAAAAAAATAAAATAAAATCAATGGAGGACAGAGGAGGAGAGGAGAGACATTTTGTTGCAAGAAAAAACCCACTGCTACTGTGAAAAATCTGGCAGTTTATAAATTTCCACGTGTTTCTGTTGTGCTTGTGTGTTTTTGGACCACGATTTCAAAAACAATATTGCGTTCGCCGCCCCATTTTGGATCCCCCGCCCGCACCGCATGGCATGGCGACTCGAGTCCGGCTGCCCAGGATGGGGGGGAGGCAGGACCCCCCCTCCAGAAACCATCCCTCCGGTAGGTACCCTGAGGCACGGCAGGCATTTTTCCGCCTGCTTTTTGGCCCGGGAATGGGTGGGGGGAGACCCGGGAGAGTTTAAAAGTTTTTTCCTGTGCCGCCCGTGCCGCTTGCTTGTGCTTTGGCGGCCGGCGGTGAGACTGGGCTTTTTGCTGGCTGTGAGCCTGCGGCGAGTCCCACCAGACCAGAGCAGCCCAGGACGGAGGGGGGAGAGGCCGGGACCCCCCCTCCAGAAACAAACCATCCCTCCGGTAGGTGCCCTGAGGCACGGCAGGCATTTTTCCGCCTGCTTTTTGGCCGGGAACCGGGTTTTTTTAACTTTTAAAAACTTTTTTTCTGTGCCGCGTGGCATCGCGCGATGCAAGTAACGAGCACGACAAATCAGACCAAAATTGTTCGTTCGTCGGTTCGAGCTCGAATTCTGGCGGAGTAATTCCCGTTACCGTTTCCGTAGAGTAACGGAACCGAGTAACGGAAACGGAAATGGGAATACCGCTAAGTCGTGCCCATCTCTATGTTACACCATCCCCTAAAGCTGGATGGTATGAGTAGGAACTGATTCCTTCCATATACAAAATCCTTGTAATTCAATCCTATCTTTCCCAGTAAGCCATGTTTCTTGGAGCATAATCATATATCAAATTCAAAAAGCCAGTCTGGAAAGTCTTCCATATAACAGGAAGCTTTCCAACCTGCTACATTCCAAGAAATCATCTTAATATGAGTCTCTAGACCTGTGCTGTCTTTGGCTTCAGTAGAACGTGATTTTAAATGCTCTGCCAAAACTGGGAGAGATTCATTTAGTCATTCTCGTTTTCCCAACTTTTCTGTCAGAATAAGAGATTTTACGTCTTCGCAATCCCAATCATGGCAGATTATTTGATTTTCAGTTGGACTGAGATAACATACATTTTTTTTTTTTTTGGACTGAGATAACATACATTTGACTTTACTGGAATAATAATATCTATTTCAGGTGGTTTATTTTTAGCCATTGTTTCAGAAGTTCCAAGTTCATGCTCTTCCAAGTATCTCATTTTCTCCCAATCATTAACAGAAATGCCAGGTTCCCTATGTTTGTAAGGTGTATGAATCTCTGCTTTGGTAACCAAGACACCCCCTTCCTTCTCCTCATCCATGGATTTTACATCCACCTTGTCAATATCTGGTTGACAAAGTGTCTGTTTATCCCTTTCACTTTTAATTGCCAATTGCAACTTATGAGAATCATCTCTTCCATGAAAGTCATAATACTCTTTCATAATTTGACATGGATTTTGTTCTAAGCATTTCTTTAGAAGATCTAACCTCTCTAGTATTATTTTTGAGAGGTAGATGGCAAGGACCAGTATGATCTTAGTAGAGCATTCTCCTCTGGATTAAACATCCATTTTTCTGGAGGAGTTATATAATTTTCCTGGTTGTCCTGTAAAGTTGCAATGTCTTTAATAGCCATATTTTGAGAACCTGGTTGGGCCCTATGTGTGGGGGCCTCATATATACCATCCAGATCTATCAGAATTGCCGTATCAGGAGCATTTTTAAACATCTTCCCCATAGGCCTATTTGATGACGTACCTAGTAAAGAAGTAGGGGGAGACTGATTTTCAAAATATCGCACAACACCATAACCATGTTTTGAAAAAACGTCCTTGGCATTATATAAAACTTTAGCCAACATACTATTTCTGAAGGTAACCAGGGCACGGGTATTAATTTTGCTATATAGATATTCAACAGCATCAACATCATTGAATAATAATATCCCTGGTATTACTTCCTTTACAAGTTTTACAAAGTGAATTTTACATTTATCAGCATTATGGTATCCAGCTGGTTTCAGGAAGTTTTGGAAAATCAACTTTTGTGGCATCATGACTAGCTTCCAACCTCTACACTTTTTATTATGTCTTGCATCATGATTTACTGTTCTATTTGAGTCAAAATCCCGCATTTCAGGTTCAGAAGGATTTGCTTCCTGGACTCTCATGGGTCCAACGTCTCTTCTTCAGCATTGCATTTAACTGGCAACTGTTCTGTTGTTGTCCTGATATATCCTTTTAGATCTGCAGGGCATCTGGGGCCTTACTAATAGCAATAAAAGAAGATCTAGGATGGGAAGCCAATTTGGTGTCAGAAATTAAGGCCCCTCAAAACTGTTTAATAGTAAAGTTATGCACTCCAAGTATACTGGTGATCTTAATTAATATCTATATACCACCTGCTAATTCCAAGCACTACAATGCGGAAATATGGATTGAATTGGACCATCACTACAAAGATGGCGAACGGCGGCAGCGGTCTTTCATGGTGGCTGCTCCCTGGCGCACCCGGAATTTTTATTTACCAGCTGCCGCCCTGTGCTTTTTTCCTTTCGTCATGCGGGGTCCACCTGAGCCCTTAGGGGGGTTCAAAAGGGGGTTCGAGTCTGAGACGGACCTTGGGACACGAGGCAATGCCAGAAGAAGATCTACCGGGACATTGGCCCCGCGGCAAGCCGCTCCCTGATGGAGTCCAAGTGCCCTTTCCCCCTCCCCTCGCCTTGCCTTGTTGGAGTTCTGCTTTCCTCCGCCAGCGCTAATCGCCAAGTGCCGCCGGCAGATGGTGGCCCAGAAACTCCGATGATCTTGGAAGCCGGAACGCCGGTGTGCTGTCATGCCGCCGCAACTGAGGCTCGGCTTTACCATCTTTCTGCACCGCTCTCACTCCGTCAGCCAGGAGTCTCGCCTCCCGTAAACTGCCTCCCAGCTCCTAATCTCCATCTTGGGTTGGTGGAAAAGGCGTTTGCCTGGGTGGCGAGAGCCTCAGAGGCTCGGCTTTTTTGGCTCCCCAACCATTGGGAGCTACTGGCTGAATTGTGGGTTATGATGGCGGCTTGGTTTCATCTCGTCTCGCCGCTGGCGCTGGCTTCCTCCTGCCGCCTGCCTACTGCCCGATGCACCAGGACTGGCTTCTCTCCCCTCGCCCTCCCTAGCTGCGCTCCCTGCTGCTTTGACCCCCCTGAGATCAGCGAGAATTCTTGGGTCACGATAGGGACTCCCCCCTCCTTTCGCCGTGGCTGGACATCGCCCGGCGGGTATACAACGGAGGGGGGAGAAAGCGGGGAGTATGAGGCTGATTTCAAGCATCTGGCCCCGGGGGGGTGGTCCCGTCGGCTTTTGAGGGCAATGGATCGGCTCCCTGTCTTTGCCTATCACCATCTTGCCTGTCTTTGCCTATCACCATCTTGGCTCGCCGCCTCCCTCCCCTCCTTTCCCGGACGTGTGTGGACCATCAACCACTGAGCTCTGCTGGTGGGACCGTGGCTTGGGACCCTGCATCGATCGTCCGCCTGCTGGGACGACAGGCTGGTTGCTCCCGAGGGCCCTGGGCAGGGTCTGGCGTTCAAGAGGAGGACCCACCATCATGATGAATACCTTGGCTGGAGTTGTGCTCTTTGGGGCTGTTTTCCCTAGGCTGGTTGGAGGGACTCTGACCCAGTTGGGTTCGAAACCAATGGATCATCTGGTCATCTGTTACTGAGAACTAGTATTGACGGCTGTCTCCTGCGCCCTCCAGGCTCCTGAGCTAATATGAATTTACTGGGTGCCTCTCTGACTGGGTTTGGACTCCAGTATTCAGGACCTGAAGCTGGCGGGGAGGGGTTGCATTTCGGACTCTCGGGTTGATTATTTCTGCAAACTGCCCATGTAGAAGTCAGTGGAGGCACTCATTAACACCAAGGTCGCATTTCGGTTCCACCTGGCTGACCTTATGATTATACTATCTTTAAGCCTCCACATGTGGCTTCTCTCCCTCCCAAGGTCTTTACTGCCTGTCTTATCTACTCACCCCTTTCCCTCCTTTATCTCATCTGCTCTGGTGTGTGCCTGTTCGACACTTGACGTTATTTTTTCTTAGTGTTATTTATTTATTATTATTATTACTATTGTTCTATTTTATAGGTTTTATTGTTTTCTTCCTTATTGTATTTTATTGGCTTGTTATATTCATTTATTGTTGTATTCTTTGTCGTTTATTATTGCATTGTATTTTTCCCCTCCCCTTTTCCCCTCTAGGTCACCATGTCTGCAGGGACCGCTATTCCTGTTGTGTCGGACCGTGGGTTTTACGCTAGGAGTTGGGAGGTTAGTTGGGTGAGAAGAACCCGGGTCAGGCAACTTACGCCTGTCCCGCGCTCTGACCCCCCAACTCACCGACACGTATCTTGGAGCCATCCCACCAGCGCCTCCGACCTGTCCTGCCTTTTGATCAATGCCAGGTCGGTCCACAATAAGATCCCCATCCTGTATGATGCCATCTTGGATGGGAGGGCCGACCTGGCCTGTATTACCGAGACCTGGGTGGTGCAGAGGGGGGAGGCTTCCCTCACCCAGCTGTGCTCGCCCAGGTTTCAGGTTCAAGGCATGGGCAGATCGGAGGGTCATAAAGGGGGAGGGGTTGCCATTGTCTACAGGGACTCCATTTCTGTCAGCAGGGCCTCGACATTGGTTAGTCCGGGGTTAGAGTGCCTTCACCTGTTGGTGGGTCAGCGGGATAGATTTGGCATTGTGCTGGGTTACCGAGCTCCCCGCAACCCAGCACAATCCCTACCAGAGCTCTCGGAGTTCATCGCTGTGGTGCTGTTGAAGTCCCCCCGCCTGCTGGTGGTTGGGGACTTCAATGTGCATCCCGGTGATGGGCTTTCCGGGGCGGCTCTGGAATACATGGAGTCCATGACCTCCATGGGTCTATCCCAGCATGTTTCATGTCCCACCCACAGATCAGGGCACACCCTAGACTTGGTATTTACCTCCGTGTCGGGGGGCTTTGATCTGGAGGCAGGGGACATTGTCTCCTTGCCGGTGTCATGGTCTGATCACTACCTGCTGTTCTTTTCCCTGTCGGTTGCGACCCCTCCCCGCGGGGACCTCCGGCCCCTTGTTTGGGCCCGCCCCCGGAGGCTTCTGGACCCTGCTCAGTTCCGGGAAGCCTTCGGGGAGCTCCCTGGCGGCTTGGCTGACAATCCGGCCGAGGCAGCGACCAACCAGTGGTTTGAGTCAGCTTCTCGCGCCGTCGACCGGATCGCCCCCAAGCGCCTCCTCTGTTGCAGAGCTCGATCTTCGCCGTGGTTCACAGCGGAGTTGAGAGCGATGAAGCAGGAGTGGAGGAGGCTGGAGTGCAGCTGGAGGTCGAACCGGACAGCATTCAATCGGGCTGCTGTTGTAATCTAGACTAGATGCTACATCCGTGCGATCAAGGAGGCTAAAACATCCTACTGCTCCTTGAGAATTGGTGAGGCCTCGAACCGCCAGGCGGAACTTTTCTGGGTGGTTCAGGACCTCACCAATCCTAGTCTGGCGAGGCCTCCTCCTACTGAGTTCAGTAGTGAGAAGTTCGCAGCCTTTTTTAGATCAAAGATAGAGGCCATCCGGACCGGTCTCGACTCCGGTTGCTCTAGTCCACCCTCGGCACCACCAGATGCCACACACCCCGCTCTCCTCGCATGGTGGAGTTTGGGCCTGTTTCCTCCTCGGAGGCCTCCAGGGCGATTGCCCATTGTCGGCCCGCGTTCACCCCCTTCGACCCTTGCCCCTCTTGGCTTATAAAAGCAGCTGGAGGGTGTATGCCAGATTGGGCATCTACCATCACCATGGCCTCCTTCAGCGAGGGGGTATTTCCCTCTCGTCTGAAGGAGACCGTGGTCAAGCCCATTCTCAAAAAACCAGGCATGGAGTCGGACGTATTGGCCAACTATCGCCCGATCGCCAATGTCCCCTTCATGGCCAAGGTCCTCGAGAGGGTGGCCGTGACCCGACTTCAGATTTTTTTGGAGGAACATCAGCTCCTTGATCCGTGTTAGTTTGGGTTCAGGCCTGGCCGGGGAACTGAGACAGCTTTGGTCGCGCTGCAGGATGACCTCATCCACGGGGCCGACAGGGGTTGCTCTACCCTGCTGGTTCTCCTGGATTTGTCAGCAGCCTTTGATACCATCGACCACGGTATCCTACTGGATTGGCTCTCCGAGGTAGGTATCGGGGGCACTGTTCGCAGTTGGCTCCGGTCCTTCTTGGAGTGCCGTCCCCAGTATGTGCAGCACGGGGGCGAGTTGTCAGCCCCGTGGACATTCCCTTGTGGGGTGCCGCAGGGCTCATCTCTCTCCCCCATGCTGTTCAGCATCTATGTGAGGCCGCTGGCACCAGTACGCTGATAACACACAGCTCTATCTCTCCTTCTCCACCTCTGCAGATGAAGCTGTCCAGACCCTCGACCAGTGCCTGGACACGGTCATGGCATGGACCAAGGCCAACAGGCTCAAACTAAACCCCGAGAAGACCAAGGTGATGTTCTTTGGGTGTTCCCCTTCCGGCTATGGAGGCCCTCTCCCCAGCATGGAGGGTGTTTCCATCCGGCTGGCGGACAGGGTTCGGAATCTGGGAGTGGTCCAGGACCCGGCCCTCACCATGGAGGCCCAGGTGGAGGCCGTGTCCAGAACCGCTTTTTTCTATCTCCGCCAAATTGCCCAGATCCGCCCGTACCTGGATGGGGACTCCCTGAGAACTGTTGTGCAGGCTCTGGTGGTCTTGAGACTGGACTATTGCAACATGCTCTACATGGGGTTGCCCTTGAATCTTCTCCGGCATTAGCAGCGGGTGCAAAATGCAGCAGCCAGGCTGGTGGCGGGTGTGCGTCGTTTCGACCACATCACCCCGGTTCTGGCTCATCTGCATTGGCGACCCATTGCATCCCGGATTAAATTCAAGGTCATGGTTTTAGTTTATAAAACCCTCCATGGCTTGGGACCTGACTACCTGGAGGAGCGTATCACCCAGCGGTCAACTTCGGCCCGACCTACGAGGATGTTGCGGGTGCACTCGCTTCGGGTGCCAATGCCCAGAGAGGCCCGGAAAACCTCCACCCGGAACCGGGCCTTTTCCGTGGTGGCTCCCTTTCTTTGGAACCACCTTCCCTGCGAAGTGTGCCTAGTAGAGTCCCTGCAGGCCTTCCGGAGGGCGCTAAAGACCTGGCTGTTCCGGGAGGCCTTTGGTGACCTAGTGTAGTTGGGTTTTTGTTTTTTTTACGCCATCGGTCAGAACAATCAGCCTAATGCACGTGCCAGGGTTAGATTCTTAGATTCTTTTTTAATCTGCATTTTAATATTGCATATGTACTGTTGTTTAGTTGTGTTGTCGGCCGACTGATCGTGTTCAGTCTATGTAAACCACCCAGAGTTCCATTTTGGAAGATGGGCGGTATAGAAGCCTAATAATAAATAAATAAATAATAAATAAATGATGGATGAATTAAGTATGGTCTTTCCCAAAGCTTCACTTATTATGTCAGGTGACTTTAATGCTGGAATTGGATCTGCTCCCCCCAAAATTGTAGCTTTTTGGGGCCTTGAGGAGGAGTTACAGGATGTCTTCTGCTGGGCTTCTAATGATGACAAAATAAATCAAGCTGGGCTAAAACTTTTGGGCCTATTACTCACATATGGTTTTCAAATTATTGGCCCGAGTGAGATTGGAACACCTTACCCTTACACATATCTCACCCATAACTCAGGGGGTGCTATTGATTTTGTATGTGTGTCAAAACACAAAAGTCATCTTTTCTCTGGAATCACAGTAATTAATAGAGAGGATAGCGACCACCAACCAATCATTACTCAAATCAAGTTAGATTCAGATTTAAGAAATAACCCAAATAGATAAGAAGGCTGCAGAACAATTAAATGTTGTCCAAAGAAGACTAAGATGGCAACAAATTGATATGGAAAAACTGCATTTATTTTACACCTCATCAGATAGTATTATTCTTGGCAGTAGGATATGTTCCTCTGAAACCAATATTACAGTTGTTTTAAATGACTATCAGATCATTTGTTCAAAAATTAAACAATTATTACCTTTCCGCCCTACAATAAAAAGTTACAAAAATAAAAAGTCCCCATGGT
>JAHTLZ010001142.1:0-10509 GCA_023846285.1 Phrynocephalus versicolor | reverse complement strand
AGGAGGAGGCAGTGGAATTATAGTCCACAAGTTATACGCCTCCACTTTTTAATGTTCATAGCAACAATGTGATTTTTAACATGACATTCCAAGTTCTGAAGAACTCTATGCTTACCATTAGAGTCCCACAACTGTACAACTCCCCAACTAAAATGCTTCCATTGTGGACCAGAATTCTGCAACCAGATTTTTTACAAGACTGAGCCAACTGTCTAACTCCCAGCACTTCTTTTCCTCCGGCTGCAGCGGCAGCTTCGGTGAGGCCGAGGACCAGCTCCAGGTGCTTGGAGCTGGCCTCGCTGAAGCCGCTGCTGCCGGAGGAGAGGAAGAAGGCAGGAGCAGTTTGGAGGCGGCAGCCGCGATGCTGGGTCGTGGCTGCCGCCTGATTCCGGGGCCTTGCACCGGGGCTCCGAACTGTAAGTCAAAGCCTGCGGTGCAAGTCAAACAGGCCCCTTCGGGCAAATGCGATTTAATGTAGCCAAATGTAAAGTAATGCATATTGGGGCAAAAAATCATAACTTTATCTATCAACTCATGGGCTCTGAGTTATCCGTGACAGATCAGGAAAGAGATCTTGGTGTGTTGGTGGACAGCTCCATGAAGGTTTCTCCCCAATGTGTGGAAGCAGTGAAGAAGGCCAATTCCATGCTAGGAATTATCAAGAAGGGGATTGAAAATAAAACAGCCAACAATTCTGGTCACCGCATCTCAGGAAAGACATAGTGGAACTGGAAAAGGTGCAGAAGAGAGCAACCAAAATGATTACTGGGCTGGGGCACCTCCCTTATGAGGAAAGGCTAAAACATTTGGGCCTCTTTAGTCTGGAAAAAAGGTGCTTGAGGGGGGATATGATTGAGATGTACAAAATAATGCAGGGCATGAGTAAAGTGGATAGAGGGAAGCTCTTCTCCCTCTCACAAAATACCAGAACTAGGGGACATACACTCAAATGGAGGGCTGGGAGAGTAAGAACAGACAAAAGAAAATATTTTTTCACCCAGCACGTTGTTAGTCTATGGAACTCCCTGCCACAGGATGTGGTGTTGGCATCTGGCCTGGATGCCTTCAAAAGGGGATTGGAGAAATTCCTGGAGGAAAAGCCCATCACAGGTTACAAACCATGATGGAGATGTGTAATCTCCAGGCTTTAAACCGGGGTACTTCAAGGGCCAGATGCAGGGGAGTGGTATCAGGAGACAGATATCTAGTCTCATGCGCTCCCAAACGCATCTGGTGGGGCCACTGTGAGATACAGGAAGCTGGACTAGATGGGCCTTTGGCCTGATCCAGCATGGCTCTTCTTATGTTCTTATGGCTGCAAGTCAAATATGCTGCAAGTCAAGCAGTATGTAACTCAAGGTTCCACTGTAGTAGCATCTGCTGCCTTTAGTCATTGCTTTATCCAATTTTTAATGCCACTTAGGAGGCAGCAGATAGATTGTTTCTGCTCCCATTTCGCAGTCCTCGGTTTTGTATGCTCCCATTTCGCAGCCCTCGGTTTTGTAAGGAAATCTCCTCACAAGCCCTTTAAATTCCTCCCACGTTTTGTCTTTGCGTTCAATGAGTAGCTTAGAAAGAGGTCCACTCTCTTGAGTTTTAAGCAAGCCAAGCCATAGACCTTCTTCCACTGCCAATTCCTTCACACAAAAGTTCAAAATCTTCCAAGAAAGTCAAAATATCTTTACCAGCGTGCAGAACAGGAAGGCATTTACAATCAAATCCCTGATAAAGAAGCAGCAGTCCCCTCTCCTGATGCTAGTGCTCTTTACATGTTCTGCTTTAAATAATTCATTTAATTTCCTTTCCTTAATCTCTATTTCTCTTTCTCTTAGCAATTCTATTCATTCGTGCTATTTCAATGGTTGTTTCCTGGGGGTGGGGTGGGGGAGTCTCGCCATCTGACTGGCTCTGCCTGATCAGAGTTGTCCACCGTGATAGGTGAGGCAGGAGCACTGTCCGTACGATCAAAAGAAAAATGGCCTTCTCCATGAGTAAACTGTGCCCTTGCAGTCTACTGGGCCGTGGTTAACCTTTGCAGAGTAAGCTGTGTTTGGGACACTGCACTTCAAGAAAACTTCCTTACAGATATGTTTGTGAAGATTCTCAGTCCTCTAGGTGAGGTTATCTCAGACATGGCACCTGAACTTCTTTTCTTGTGAGATCAAAATGTTTTGCTACTCAAAGAAGCAGCTTCATTAGTCTGCTTGAATGAACAACGAAATATTCCAACACTTCAGATACTCTTTGTTTTGAATTCAGGGTGGATTCAAGGGAGCCCCACATCAAGAAAGATTCTGCCCGTGTGGAACAGGGGTCCCTGAATTTCTTTTGCATCCTCTCCTGGAACTGCCTACTCTATGAACTAATCAGGAGGTAAGTGATTCCCTCCCTCTCAAACGAGTTTTCAGGGTTGTCCAGGTAGAGGGCTAGTCTAGCTTTACTTGTGTAAACAGAATAGTTGCACTACAACACAGGTTGCCACATTCATTTTAGTGGGAACTGGCAGGAGGGCAAAGTAATGTTTACTGTTTGCATTTCTCTCCCTTTATGGTTTGATCTTGCTTTACGCAGTATTACGGTACTACATTTATTTAATCTTAGCAGATTCTTTCTGGCTCCTAATAATGTCTTGTTCTAGTAAAGTCTGAATTGGTTTTCTGCATTTTTTTCTTTTGATACTTCTGAATAGAGATGGGCACGAACCGAAAAAATAGCGATTCGTTTTGGTTCAGTTCGTTTTAGGGTTCTGTTCGTTTTATTTCATTTTAAATGATTTTTTTTTTAAAAAAATTCATTTCATTGATACATTATTCATTTTGTGTGTTGTGTGTGTGGTGCTTGTGCAACTTTGGCTGGGGGAAAGAGGGGCTTAATCTTCCCCCCAGCCACCTCAAAGAAACCCTTCTTTCTGCCTCTGCATGAGGAGGCGAGGAGCAGCGTCTCTTTTGACATTTTTCCCTGCAGCGGATGGCAGCGCTGAGTAGGCACTTGGCACTGTCATCCACTGCAGGCAGGGCCGGTGCTTCCATTAAGGCGAACGAGGCAGTTGCCTAGGGCACCAAAATGGAGAGAGGGCGCTGGCCAGCCTGCTGCCCCCCGCTGGCCACCGCCGTCCCTCCCCCCACCGTCTGCCAGCCACCCGCCCATCGCTGCCCGTTGCTGTCTGCCCCCCATGCCCATTGCTGACCACCCCCATGCTCGTCACCATTCCCCGCCACCCCCCGCCTCTGCCCCATCCCCCGCCCCTTGCCTAGGGCACAAAAAAACCTAGCGCCGGCCCTGACTGCAGGAAACATCCCTTTAAAGAGGCACCGCTTCCCTGTCATAGGCTGGGCCCTTTCACAAATGTCCCAGTCACCACCAGGGGTCCTACCCAGTGATGACTGGGCCATTTTTAAAGGGGCCCAGCCAATGAGAGGTCAGCAGGACCACTCTGAAAATGCTAGGGAGGGCTGCTGGATCCCCGGAGCAGCCCTCCCTAGCATGTTCACAGGAATCCTGCCGGGCTGTCAGTTACTGGACTGCTTTACCCCCATCCCAGTTGGTACCAGGGGGAGCCCTTGGTACCAGCTGGGCCAGATTTAAAGGGGTCCAGCCATTGACAGCTAGACAGGAGCCCTCAGAAAATGGTGGAGGAAAGGGCGGGCTTTTTAAGTCCTTTTCCGGCCAAAGCCAGCGCTACAGCTGATTGGCGGCACTGGCTTCTGGCATAAAAAAGCCTGCAGTTTCCCCACACCAATTGCAAGGGAAACCTTTCCTATAGGAATGCATTCCTTCAATGCCTTCCTATGGGAAAACGAAACGACCGAAGCTGAAATTTCCGTTTTGTTTTGTTTTGTTTTTCTTTAATGGGTCAGTTCGTTATTCGTTTCGTTAGGTAACAAAATGAATTAAAAATTCAGTTTGTGCCCATCTCTACTTCTGAATTGTTGTAAGCTTCTTTGAGTCCCTATATGGAGGAATGAGGGGTACACATTTTAAATACATAAATAAATACAAACTTCCCAGGACTCCTTGACAGGGACAAATGACAACCCACTCAGGAGGTGGGAGGTTATAAAGGTATTCCTGTTAGCTCCCTTTAGTGCTTGGTATGGAATAGGCCATTCAGAGCCGTTCCCTTTGCAAAAGCCTTGCTAGAAGACAGGGGAAATGGCAGAAACCAAGGTTGAGGATAGAGATGGAAAAGGCAAAGGTGACCCTGAAAGCACAAGCCCTTCAGGTTCTGCTTTTTAGTCCTTTCCTCGTGACCTCAGAGATGCTCATTCTGGCTGCTTGCCTCCACCCCCACCCAACACACACACACACTCTCTCCTATAGAAAAGCCCCAAGATAGAATCTGAATATTCCAAGATGGAATATGAACAAGTGAAGAGCAGGCCTTTTGTGTAGTGGGTTTTCAGGAGACAAGCAGAGGGTTGGGGAAATCCCAATTCATTCCTCTCCTCCTCTTTTTTTTCACTCAATGGAAAGGAGCCCCCCTTGAACTGCACCCACCTCCCTTGGAAGTATTCCCAAACCCCCGCTTCCATTTTGTTGTTGTTGTTGTTGTTCAGTCATTCAGTCTTCGTGACCCCATGGACCAGAGCTTGCCAGGCCTTCCTATCCTCCCCTGCCTCTCGGAGTTTGGTCAGATCCTTATCTGTTGCATCAATGACGCCGTCCAACCATCTCATTCTCTGTCGTTCTTGTGGCCAAACAAAAAGAAATCTTCTGAAAGAAGCTCCTTTAGCCTTCCTTATATATATACACACACGTCATATACCACAAGTCCCCCCACTTTTTATTAATTCAGTTTCCCATCCCCATTATGTCACCTCCCCAAGGCCCCCCTTCTTCCAGGGCAGAAAGCATGAAACACAGTCTAGGACACCCCTTTTTGCATAATTTCCCCATTGGAGACCCTTGAGACGGAAAGGACCTCAACAGCCTTCCTAGCTCTAACTTTCCTCCCTCAAACATGTTGGCATGATGAAAGAGAGCGGTGTATGGGGGGTGGGTGGGTAGAGAGAATTGAGGGAAGAAGCCCAAGGGGAGGGTGGATCCGAGGGATAGGACTCAAATTCCTCTCCCATTGGTCCTTTTGGGGCAACCATGAGTTCCCTTGGGAAAGTGCTGGAGGCAGGATTTCCTCTACAACCTTCCTCGCTGTACTTTCCCCTCTCTCCAGAGGCCCAGTCTTATCCCACATATCCAGGGACTGTAGCATCTTTTTTAAAATTATTTTATTCAGGAAGTAACAGCATATATTTCCAGTAGACATGGGCACGACTTAGCGGAATTTCCGTTTCCGTTCCTTGTTTCCGTTACGTAACGGAAACGGTAACGGGAATTACTCCGCCAGAACTCGAACTTGAAGCGACTAAAGAATAATTGGGTCTGATTTGTCGTTCTCGTTCCTGGCATCACGGCAATCCCGCGATGCCAAGCGGCACAGAAAAAAAGTTTAAAAAAAAAAAACGATTCCCTGCCAAAAAGCAGGCGAAAATATGCCTGCCTGAGTGAGGGCTCAGGGCACCTACCAGAGGCGTGGTTTCTGGGGAGAGGGGTCCCCGGCCTCCCCGCCTCTCCTCCTGTCCCTCCTGGGCTGCGCTGGGGGCGGGCATCCTCGTCATCCCGCCAAAGTCGCCGGCTCGCCGCCATTCAAGCGGCACAAAAAAAAGTTTTTAAAAGTAAAAAAAAAACCCTGATTCCCGGCCCAAAAAGCCGGCGAAAATATGCCTGCCTGTCTGAGAGGGCACCTACTAGAGGGGTGGTTTCTGGGGGGGGGGTCCCCGGCCTCCCCCCCTCTCCTGTCCTGGGCTGCTCTGGTGGGGGAAATCCTCCTCGTCTCGCAGTTGCTCGCAACAAGCCGGACTCGCTGCCGGCCGCCGCAATTCAAGCGGCACAGAAAAAAAGTTTTAAAACCCCCGATTCCCGGCCCAAAAAGCAGGTGAAAATATGCCTGCCTGAGAGGGCACCTACCAGAGGGGTGGTTTCGGAGGGGGGGGTCCCCAGCCTCCCCCCCTCTCCTGTCCTGGGCTGCTCTGGTGGGGACTCGCAAGCAACAAGCCGGACTCGCCATGCCATGCGGTGCTGGTGGGGGATCCAAAATGGGGAGGCAACTGCAATATTTTTTTTGAAATCGTGGTCCAAAAACACAAGCACCACAGAAACATGCGAAAATTGCTATTTTAAAACTGCCAGAATTTTTACAGTAGCAGTGGGTTTTTCTTGCAACAAAATGTCTCCTCTGTCCTCTCTCCATTTATTTTATTTTATTTTATTTATTTTACACCTGCGCAATGATGGGCTAGCCAAGTGGCCATGGGAGTGGACCATGCAAATTTTTGGAGCCATTCCACCAATCGCATGGCCACTTGGCCACTGAGACTTCTGGGATGTGCCAAAAAGCCCACTAACCCTGCCCTAGCCCTAACCCTAACCCTAACCCTTACCCATACACCACAGTACACTGTCCTCTTAGTGGGTCAGAGAGGCACCCAGAGGTGCACCCCACTACCCACCCTAATCTCACCCGTAACTAGCCTAAGCCTAGCCCTTGCGCTAACCCTGTCCTAACCCTAAGCCAGATCTGTGTACTTGCATTGCACTACACGCAAGTACGCTTCCCTTCTTAGTGAGACACAGCGGGTGCAGAGAGCCTTCTGGTGCAGTGAAGGCATCCCCCTCTGGCCTCTGCCAGTCCACTGCTGCAAGTCTCTAGTCTGCAACTTGGTATGCATATCCATATGGCTACGCATGCCCTTTTGCAGTGGGTGAGGATAGGAGGCACCCACCCCAGAGAGGTGCCTCCAGGAGCCCGCTTTCCCTTCATAGCGGGCCAGAGGACGCACCCACCCCACAGAGGTGCCTCCAGGAGCCCGCTACCCCCCCAGACCAGTACTAACGACAAACGAAAAACGAAACGACAAATTTTTGCGAAGTTTCGCGAAAAACGGAAACAAGCCAAAACGGCCCCGTCCCGAAAAACGACAACTCGGGGAAAAAAATTCCTGGTCGTGCCCATCTCTAATTTCCAGTCTTTACAAGTTTCCAAAACATTACATCATCCTTTAGTCCCTTCCTCATTAACCCTCCCTTTCCCCCCACCCCCAGCAAGCAGAAATTCACTACCCTTTCATGTTAAACATTATTAAGGCATGATGGAATAGTCTATCCCATTTCTCGTTCTCAGGCTTCCCTTTTATCCAATTTATATATTTCTCCCACTCCTTTAAAATTCTATGTTTCCCTTCTGTGTTTCCTTCTTGCATAATTTGTATCCAATTATTTTGAAAAAAATGATGTATATAAGCTTTCCATTTAACATATTTCCATTTTTCTTGGTCCTTCCATCCACCCGTTAATACCATTATAGCTGCTGCTATTCCGTAGCACACAATCTTTTTTACGCTTCTCCGTTGTTTTTCTCTATCTACTAACCCTAAGAAAATATGATCTATTTTAGCTCAATCCTTTTCTTTGTAATTTCTGATAACCAATTTTCTACTTTCTTCCAATATGTTCGTATTTTCTTGCATTTATTTATTTATTTATTTATTGTTGTATTTATATCCTGCTTATCTTCTAAACATAACTCTAAGTGGCGTACAAGCTAGCGAACAAGCGCCAATACGAAACAATAAGCATAATCATAATAAAGACTAAAATTACGAAATAGTAAACAATATAAACAGTATAAATAAATTAGACAGGTTAAAACCCTGTTGCGCCCCAGAAAACTTTATCAAGATGGGCGTTGGTAAAGATGGCGGAGGAGGCAAAAAATAAAAATAAAAATAAAAATAAATAAATTAAAGGTCGCCAAAGGCCTCTTGGAATAGGAATGTTTTTAAAGCTTTTCAAAAGGCCAGCAGGGACTCTGCAGAGCGCACTTCGCTGGGGATGGAGTTCCACAAAGAGGGGGCTGCCACTGAGAAAGCCCGGTTCCGGGTAACCGTCTTCTGGGCTTCTCGTGGAGTGGCAACCCGCAGCGAGTGCACTCGCGCCTGCTGGACAGGTCGGGCCGAGGTGGATCGCTGAACGATACGCTCTGTCAGGTAGTCCGGTCCCAAGCCATGGAGAGTTTTATAAACTAAAACCAAGACCTTGAATCTAATCCGGGCTGCAACGGGCAACCAGTGCAGGCGGGCCAGGACTGGGGTGATGTGGTCATAACGACACACAGCAGCCACCAGCCTGGCCGCCGCATTCTGTACCCGCTGAAGAGGGCATTGTGTGCCCTGACACACTACACTCGAGAATAATCTTCAAATTAACTATGAGAAAACCAAGATTATGGTATTTGCAAAAAGACCAAAACTCTACAAATGGGTAGTAAACAGCTACAAGATCGAACAAACCAAAGTCTTCAGATATCTAGGCACTGTTTTCCAAGTGAATGGCTCTCGTACGGCGCATGTGGCCCAAGTAGGACAGAGATCAGCCTCTGCAATCCTAAATTTTTCTACACCAAGGGTGGGCAGAATACCCCCTCAGCCTTTAAGGTATTCCAAGCCAAATCCATCAGCCAACTCCTTTACGGTACACAGTTAGGTCCCTATCCTTGTTTTACTCCTATTGAAAGGGTCCAGTTAGAGATGGGCATGAAGCACCAAAATGGCGTTTCGTGCTTGTTATTTGGGCCCTGGGGCCCACTTTGGGTCATTTCCGTTTTTCAGCCATTGTTTTTCGGCACCTGGTGGGAAAGTGTTTTGGCGGCCGGGCGCTGGCAGAGCCGGCGGCAAGCCTCCTAAAGAGCCGTCCCGCAGCTGCAGGGAGCACTCCCAGGGCTGGGCACCGCCGGAGCCAGTGGCAAGCCTGCCGGGAGAACGATCCCGTGGCCACGGGGAACCCTCCTGGAGCCGTGCGCTGCCAGAGCTGCCAGCAAGCCGGCCAGGAGAAAAGTCCTGCAGCCACGGGAGCACTCTCCTGGCCGGCTTGACAGCGCCGGTGGTGCCTGGGAGGACTAGGGGGAGATTTAAAAAGCCCACTCTTCCCCCACCCCATCAGGTGGGAGGAGAGAGTGGGCTTTTTAAATCTTCTCTCCTCTCAAAGCTAGCACCGAGTGGCTACTGGGCGCTGGCTCCAGGAGGGGGGAAGTGGGGGAGAGAGCACAGGCGAGGAAGATCCCTTTCAAACCCCCCTTCGCCCCTCTGCGTGCAGAGGAGAGAAGGGGGGACTCAGGTTCCCCGCGAGGCTCAGCCAATCTCCTCCGCCCCGGGTGACAGCTGCCCGGCCGCCACCCGGGGTGGAGGAGATCGAGCCGCGGTCTTGCCTCTGAGCATGGAGGCGAGACCACGGCCGAAGCTCAGCTGAACTCCTCCCCCCGGGATGACAGCTGTGCCGGACGTCACCCTGGGTGGAGGAGATTGAGACGTGATCCCACCTCCGTGCATGGAGGCAAGACCACAGCCGAAGCTCAGCTGAACTCCTCCGCCTGGGATGACAGCTGCACCGGACATCACTGCGGGTGGAGGAGATTGAGACGTGATCCCGCCTCTGCGCCTGGAGGCGAGACCACAGCCAAGGCTCAGCCGATATCCTCCACCCAGGATGACAACTGTGCTGGCTGTCTTTCATCCGCAGCGGAGATCGCTGGAGAGGGAGTCCTGGTCCTGCCTCCACTTGCAAGGCAAGGTCTCTCTCTGATAGTCCTCCCTACCGGCAATGACAGCCGGGCTGTCATCGCCAGCGGGGAAGAACAAACCAAACATAACCAAACAAAATTGTTCCGGTTCTGTTCTGTTCGTTCCCAAATTGCTATGGGCTCCGTTATTCATTCCGTTATGTAACGGAATGAATAACAGATAACGGAACGAATTTTTTTTTTATTTCGTTCCCATCTCTAGCTCCAGTCAAGATTTCTGAGATCAGTCCTCCAGGTACCACATTGTGTCATCAATGCAGCTTTGCGGTTGGAGGTTGGGCTCCTGAAAGTCGAAGCAAGGTTTTGGATAAGCATTTTTAGATTTTGCTTGAAGTTATCTTTCTATCCAAGAGGCCTAACCACGCTAATCCTACAGGATAACCATCTATCAAGTTGGACAAAGCACAGTCTGCCAAACTCAGAATTTATGGATTCTCGGAGGACCGTGTAATCCAAATGGGCTAGGATGCAGCAACCCAAATGCTTAAACAATGTATTATGGAGGTTGAGAGGCAGCATGACCTGGGGGCAACTTCAAATAACATCTCTAAGCACTACTGCCCTTTAAACCAGCCACTAACTAAAAAACCAACTAAAAACATCACAGAGCCTATACCCTTGCCCGCTTAAATGCATTATCATCTGCAGTATTGGAAGGGAAGTTTAAGAAAACTCCATACTCTCAACGCAAATGCCCCTGTAATTCAGGTGCCATAGAAACTGTAACCCATGTTCTCCTGTCTTTCCAGTGTTACTCTGATATCCAAAGAAGTCTCATTGAACCCCAATTAAAATTGTTCCCTGGGCGTTCTGAGGCATTTTATACCCTCTTACTTCTATCAGGACAAAATTCAGACACTTTGCATAATGTGGCAAAA
>JAHTLZ010001140.1:0-10901 GCA_023846285.1 Phrynocephalus versicolor | reverse complement strand
TTCTACCATTTCATTTCATAATGAAACAATTAGTTATGTAACAAAATTTCATGCCCATATCTAGTAGCCACAGTTTAATGATTTTAAATTGTATTTTGGCTACACTTTGGCAGATTAGAGTCCTATTATTAATTATTTTATATAATAGCACATCATCATCATCACTATTAGAGATGGGCACGACCAGAAAAAAATGATGTTTCGATTTTTCGTTTGTCGGAACGGGTCCGTTTCGTTCCATTTCCGTTTGTTGTGAATTTTTTCAAAAAAATTTCGGTTCGACATTTCGTTTGTCGTTTGTTGTTTCTACCGCGATTTAGGGCGATTTGACTTCTCAGAGCATGGGGGTGTCCCGCAATGACCCAGAGCAGGCCAATGGGGAATTATTGGGCCAACACTGACCCTAGAAAAAAATATTCCTGGGCTGCTACAAAGACCAGGGAAGTCCTATAAAAACAGGGCTAATTACGTAGCCCTTATTACATCCATACATGCAGCGGAATTACAGGCATTCAGGCAGACAAAGTTGGAAGGCAGGCAGGGAGGCGAAGCATTCAGGCAGGGCAGGCAGTCATATAGACAGAGCAGAGAGCCAGGCATAACTGTGTTGTGCTGGTGGAATGTTAGGATTGGAGGCATACAGGCATTGTTTAGATTGGGTTAGGGGTAGGGGTAGGGGAAGTTGCACGGCTGCAACCCCAACAGTCTTGTGCGGTTCAAAATTATAAACATTTAGTGGTCCTCCCTGGTTCGGAGCCAGGCAAGGGCTAGAAAAATTGGGCAGTAATTGAATCCTTCAAATTGAGTGGGAATGCAGGAAGGCAGACAGGCAGGCAGGCAGGCAAGCAGTCAGTTAGGCAGGTAGGCACAGGGCCAGGCAGGCAGGTAGGCTGGTAGGCAAGCAGGAAGGGAGGCAGGCTGGCAGGAAGTTGGGCTTGCAGGAAGGAAGCCAAGCTGGGAGGCAGGCATAATTGCAGGCAGGCAGGCATAAGTGTTGCTCTGGTAGTGCATGTTAGAGCAAGGGAGGCCTGTTTGGAAGGAACCGGTGGAAGAACGACTGTGGACCTAGGTTTTGGAGTGTTGGGGTAATCCCAATGTGGAAAGGTTGAAGCAGATGAAAGTCAACCTTTCCACGGACTCCGGGTCCAGACGAGAGCAGCACGGCCTCAGGACATCTCCCATGTGGGAGAAGACACACTCACTCTGGGTACTGGTAGGTGGGATGGACAAGAGGTCCAACGCCAGAGTCAAAAGAGTGGGCCAGATGTCTGCCTTTCTGGCCCAGTAGTGGAGTGGGTCCAAGGTAAGGGGTTGGAGGGGCCATGTACTCCCTCACCATGGTCAGAGCGGGGTCCGGTTCTTCTTCCTCTCTTGCCTCCACTGAGGAGGAGACTGCCATGGCTAGGGCAGAGGCCAGGTAGTTGGCTGCAGGATACCCACCATCTGGGAGAGGGAGAGCCACTCGGTAGCACCAATATCCAACACCCTTCCCTCAGGCAGGACGGGAGTGGTTGACATGATGTATTCCACCACTTGCCTCTGCTCCACCAGGCGCTTGACCATTTCATAGGTGGAGTTCCACTGGGTGGTCACGTCCTGGATCAGGACGTGCTCTGGTCAGCCTGTCTCCGCCTGCCTCTCACGCATCATCCTGGATGCCTTGACACTGCGTGGGAAGTGCCCGACTATTTTCCTGCGCTTGTCCAGCGAGGCCTTGGTCTCCAGGGTCACCTCATCCCAGGAGTCCTTTGGTGCTCCCAGCCCAATGGCATTGCCCACTACTAGGTGCAGTTTGTGTGCTGCGCACATGATGCCCTGGAACCCTGACCTTTCAACCGTGTTGATCATGTTACGGCCCACGTCAGTAACCATGAATCCGCAGTTGACCTGCCCCTCGATTCCCAATCCCCACTCTCACATTGCTGTCTTGAGGACCTCAGCAATGTGAATGCCCTTGGCACTGTCCTCCATGCTTTGTGCCTGGAGAAGCACCACCCTGTACCCTCTTGGGGTGCTCCCTTGTGGCTCCCCCTGCAGCTGTTCTTGGGATGCCCTGGGCTCCAGGACCTCCTTGGGTTGCCACCAATGAGCCGTCAGAGAGAGGTATCCATGGTGCCCACAGGTCCAGAGGTCGGAAATGAAGTGGATCTTCCTTCCTCTGGCCGCCAGACAGGGTTGCTTCTGTACACGGCTTTCTATTTGCTTTTCAGGTTCCTGCAGCTTTCTAAATTCATCAGCGATTTTATTCCCTTCTTGTATCATTTGTTCCTTGCCCAGTGACACTTTGTTCTCATCCAGACAAAGTTGCTCATTATTTAATATCTCTTTTTCAAGCTCCGCTTTCATTGATGTAAGTTGCTGTAAGCAATCTTCTTTACTTTCTGATGCACCAGACAATTGCATTTCCAAATTACATATTTCCTTTTCTTTAATGTTCTCCACTGCGGTAATTACTTCTAGTTCTGCTGATTTCTTCTGGAGTTCGAAAACAAATGTATCAGATTCATTCCTCCTTTCCTCCAGTCTCTTTTCCTTCATCTCTAAATGTGCTTTTAAAGGTGAAATTTCATTTTGGAGTTCACCAATAACTGATGCCTGCTGAATTTTAGCTTCTTTCCGCTCTTCTGCTGTTGCTTCATTTTGTTCTTTTCCAAGCTGTGCTAATTTGTCTTATTTTAACTCTGCTGGTACACAAAGTTCTTCAAAGGGTTGTATCCTTCTCTCCTCTATTATGAAATTTTCAGGGGTGTTTGGGACTTAGGAAGGGTGTATTCAATTCCATTAAGTCAAAACATCCCTTCAAACTGTCATCTTGCCTTTGTTCTAGACTAAAGTCTGCTGCTGGCCCTTTTATGTCAGCTAAGTTGTCTTTTCCTACCATTTCAGACTGCTGAGATTCCCTCTCAAGTTCTCCTACTGACATTTGATTTGTAACTGTGTTGTTTTCACTGTTTGGTTCAGCTTGGTGTGTCTGAGCTCGTGTTACTACAAAAGCACTCTGCACATGCTCTGACAGGCCTGCCCAAAGTCCGGCCTGGGGGGGGCATTCTGAGTGGCCCGTGGCTGGCTGGCCCGCCCCTCCCTCCCCCTCCTTCAACCCATTTATTTTTTAAAGAAAGTGGGGGGGAGCTTGCAGTGGGGTGGCAGGGTTGGGGAGCAACCGGCCCCTGACACATTTTCAGCCACCAAATCTGGCCCTCCTTACAAAAAGTTTGGGCACCCCTACTCTAAGATATCTATTCCAATTAAACCTGCTCTTGGGATTTGATCTGAAACTCCTATCCTATGACTGGAGTTCAAACCATATGAGTTATTGCAGTCACCATTTGTAATGTCTGAAGAGACAACTGTTGTGGAGCAAGGGCTTGCTGTCAATTTTGAGGAGGTAGCTAGACTTCTGTTGATTGCTCTGCCCGATTTTGTCACAGGGGACTGCCTGGGCCAAGTACCATCTTCATTCTTTACTTCTATTACCACCACCTGTCTCTGGTAGAGCCCTGCATCTTCTATAGTGCTGTCAAGTTTGCTTAACTGCTCATAAATACAGGTATTACTCATATATCTGAGCCACAGCCTAATTTCCTTCCCATCAGGAATATTAAACAGCTTCCGCATCTCTTTTCCAATAGTATCAATGGTATCCACTTTGCTGAAATAACAGCTTACAAGATTATTAGGATCACTGTTTTGACAGAGCTTCAGTTCCAAAGGATATGCATCCACTTTACAATACTGCACAAAGAGACCATATTCTAGAACTTTTCTCACAATTGGCTTCTGCCCCTCTACACACCCATACCAATTTACTCATTTATTCCAGGCTTCAGTAGGAACCAAAACATAATCCAATTTATCAATAAGGTGCTTTTTCAACCTCTGAGTCTCTGAATCTACAAAAAGTCCCGAGTTGTCAATTGGCCCTGGGAAGAGTTTAGGCTGTCCCACATTATACCGGTCCGAGCTGTCAAAGCCCACATATTTCTTCCACTGCTTGAACCACCGGTTATTAATCAAATACCAAAACTCCCCTGGTCGCAAAGGCGTCCCCAACAGCGGCTTAAGTTCAGACACCTCAGTATGGACCATTTTTAAAAAGGTTTTCTTTGTATCTCTCTGGCACTTTATTGACTGACCTAAATCTTTTCCTCAGTTGTTCTGCTGAAATGCCAATTCTATTAAACACTAACTCTTTTCCCGTTCTTAGTATTCACTTTTGGAACTGACTTGAAATCAAAATCTTTTTATTTATGTGGTGTATATACTATTTCTTTCTTAAGAAAAAGGAAGATTAAGACTGGGTCACAGCTGTTTTAATGGCAACTGTAAAAATTTTACCTCAGCTCCCAGCTTCTGCTTATGTTACTGTAACTGCTCAAGCTTGGCACAGTGCCCAGACTTCAAACTCTTTCTTTATTTAAAATGTAATTTCAGTGTTTAAAGCACACAGATTTAGAGATGTTTCTTCTGCTTTTACACTATAACTTTTCCTCTGACCCTTACAATTCTACTTTCCCTCCAAAAGGAATTCTCATTAGCCAACTCCCACTCTCACAGAGCCTCTGTAAGTTTTAAATCTCCTCAGGTCTCTTCAGCTTCTGAGGTAAATTTTCTGCCCCCCACAGACCTTTTACTTTGGAGATTTCTTTCTGTTAACACCCAGGGTGCTATTTACAGACCTTTACCAAAGCCACCCTAAATTCCAGGGCAAACGCTTTGAGTCTTTCACCCCCAAAGGAAATTTGTCTCAGCACCTTTTAATTTTCAGGCTGCTGGACAGCACAGAGGTCCTTGACTCTCAGGCAGTTTCCCCAAACAAACCACTGTAGATTTCAGTCTATCCTTTCAGATTTTCTCTTCCAGGTGTCCTATAATTTGTCAAGCCGGACTCCTTTTCCTTTTGGAGTCCTGGCCTCCAGACACGAACAGGCCCACCATAGAAAATCAGATAGCACTACAGGGTTTTAAGTCTGAATTCCTCTCTCACACACAGGGCTTCCCACGAACTGAAATTAGCTTCACCTAATTCTCAGTCCGAACCTCTTTTCAGAGGAACTCCCACAGACTACCAACAACACTTGAGGGCTAACTTTTACTAAAGGCTTCTTCTTAAACTTCCAGTTTCAATTTCTTCACAGGGTAGAGGCTAAATATTTTGAGCTGGTGACTTTTTCCCTCAGGCAAACCAGATACAGTGGTACCTTGTATAAAGGAATTAATTCGTTCCAAATGAAATTATGTTAAACAAATTTTCCTTTATACAAATTCCCATAGGAATGCATTGAAAACGGAGTGATCCCATTTTTATGTTGTACGGATTTTCTCCATAGGCGATTATGTTAAGCAAATTTCCCCTATCTCCAAAAAAATTTATGTTGTACAAATTTTATGTTATACAAGCTGTCTGTTATACAAGGGTCCACTGTATATTCAACATCCGACCACTGCCCACCAAATTGTGACATCACGCCTTTCACAGACTGGGTTTTCAAAGGCACAACCAGGTTTATTTCGACATCCCACCGCTGCCACCAAATTGTGACGTCACCCCTTTCACAAACTGGGTTTCCAATGGCACAACCGGGTTTATTTCAACATCCCACTGCTGTGCCACTAAATTGTGATGACACCTCCCTTTTAAACACTGAATTGTGATAGAAATGGTAATGCTGCCACCTTTTAGATTGTCACCTTATGAATTGGGACAGTCTCAGATGTAAAATATCGAAACAATAATGAAGTTTATTGAGAAACTAATAAATATAACAATGTCTGAGGATGGTATGCATTGCCTTTAACATATAATAGATTTCATCAACTCTTCCAGCCCCCCTGTCTTTAATAACTAGTAAACAGTATAGCCCTCACTGCCTGACAGAACTCTCACAGAGCAGTGCTCTCTCCCAGCACTCACTCTCAAAACCTTCAACTTAACTTAACTCAACTGAACTGCCTCAGCTGACTAGGCTCCACCCTTTTTATATCATACCATTCCCCACCCTCCTGCTGGGATTGGCTGATGATTTGTATATTCATCCTGTTTCCAGGGTTTTGTCACAGCAAGTCAAATATGACGCAAGTCAAGTGGAACATAAGTCAAGGTTCCACTGTATACAGCCTTGTTGTACTCCTTTCCCAATTTTAAACCAGTCAGTTGTTCCATATCCAGTTCTGACTGTTGCTGCTTATCCCACATATAGGTTTCTTAGGAGACAGATAAGGTGGTCAGGCACTCCCATTCCTTTAAGAACTTGCAAAAAGTAGGAAAGTAAAACAGTGTTTCCTTGCAGACATGCTGGCCACATGGCCATGGACTTCCACAACACTGCCTCTTTGGCATGAATATGGAGATGAGCACCGTCCATAGAGTTGAACATGACTAGCACGCATGTTCAGGGGGGATCTTTACCTTTATCTTAATGAACATTACAAAAATATTTTTATAAAACAGGATTTTGTTTTCTTATATGCATGTGTGTTGAACAAAATGTGGGAGACAATTGAGGTGGTAAACTATCATAGTGGTTTTGTGATCCTGGAGCAATGATCCAAAAAAGCAACATTTCCTAGGAAAAAAGCAAAATGGGCAAATTCATCCATCCCTAACAGTAGACAGTTAATTTATCCCAGTTGTAGAAAACTATACAGTCAGAAACATAAGGTTGGTGCTGGCCTTCCCTCAAGCGAAGAAGCCATTGTTCTCAAAGTACTATGACAGCATGTGTTTAAAAAGTTCATATTGAGAGAGAGGGTGGAAGATTTCTTGGTCATTCAGTAAAACACAAGGTTGATGTATGCAAAATAACATTTAGCAACCTACCCTCTGGCCCAAACACACTTTTTGGACTATTGTGGAGTGACATAAAAATGAATGATCATAAAACTCCTATCCGGAGCTTTCTTCAAAGTGAAACATTTGCAGAAGGTCGACATTGTCTGGAGGGGTTGAACAAATAGTATCAGGAGAGAAGTGTTTGCTGACAGCTTGACAAAAGTACATGTAGCCTTCCCTTTAACAGAGAAGAGGTTAGGCGGTACACCACCAGAGCAGACAAGACCTTAGGGTATTACACAGCTATTCATTCGCAGCTATCATTTGTGATGAATGAGGTCTTAGCAGATACTTTGCAGAGCGAGAGAGCAGTAATGGTAGAAAGGTACAAAAGAAGAAGTCTGCTTTCTTCCTCATCTCCACAGATTGTTTTAAATGTTTAAACGGGAAATGGGGAGATTCTTTTAATATAGACCCGCTGTGCAAAGTTGTCTCTGAGATAGTTTTGAAACTGAACAATAGGAATTACAGCTGCATTCTTTAATCAATATGTATTAAGCAATTAAAATGTTTGCAGTTCATCAGCCAAGACCATTTTCAATCAATGAGTCAAATTTTATTCTGTGAATCTGAGAGTTAATGAACATTCAGAGTTCCAGATGACTGGCCAGGGTTAACATCACAGCTGCCATTATTTAATTATGATGGCTTCAATCCCACTGTTTTAACCATTTGTTTTACCCTTGCCTTAATCTGACTTTGTTACTGTTTTACATTGCCCATTTGTATTGCTGTAGGCAGAGTTCTTTTGCATTCATGTCAGATTAGTGTAACTTTCTACAGCTAATTGTGGCTAATTATTGAGGTACCAGAGCACATCTTGATAGTGTGCCTGGCTGTGTGTCTGGCTGCACAACCAAGATCGCTTCAAAGCAGCTAGAAAGACATGAAAGGGAGAGATACCTAGATTCTATGGTACATGGAGCTCACTAGTGCCATACATGTGATGGACCATTGCCCTTTCTGGATAATATCAGTGGCCAGGATGAAGGAATGGCTGAATGAATAATGGTAATGGTGAATGGCCGCTTGCAGCAAGGCAGGGTTCTAGAATATCTTCAGTAATAAAACCACTACTAAAATTGTCTCTTGGACAGATTATTGGTGGCTTCTCAGTTCCAAGGGTTCCCAGATGAGACAGATTGTCTAGATTGGTATGAAGGTGAAATTATGAGACAGAGATGACTTTAGTTGTATTGAAGGATGCCTTTTACAGGGAATCAGATGTGATGGTACAACACACCCCTTTTGGTTTTGTTGGACTTCACAGGAATTTTTCGCGCCACTGACCATGATATCATTTTGTGACATATTTCAATTTTACAGTCTCTCTGATTCTTCCTGGAGGGATCAGCTCTTGCTCACAATTAGGTCATTGGCCTGTGGGTACGCTTAAGATTCTGTTCTTACCCCACCCTGTGGTTTATGATAATTCTATCTCTCCTTTCCAACTAACACCAAACTTCTAAAGCAGTTTCTACTATCAGTAATGGACTGGGTGAGGATAAAGAAATTAAGGGCCAGTCTCGAGAAGACAGAGGGGCATATGATCGATTAGGTAGGTCAGGGAACATGGATTCATTTGTCCATAAAATTATTCTACTTATCACATGATACTGCCTTGACTACACTAGATATCCTTCTCCAAATAATGATCTACTACATTTGACTGAATTAATTTCTCTCTCTCTCTCTCTCTCTCTCTCTCTCTCTCTCAGCTTAATTTATGATTTTTCGTTCATAAGTGTAATTTGGACTTTTCTCTGTGTTCTATTTTAAGAAGAATCATATTAAAAATCCTCCCCAGTAAGACTGTGTATGATAGTATGAGAATGTAGTATTATTAAATTCAGAATTTTCTGCTCTGTTTAGAAAACTAGGAGCCACCATCTTGCATTTGGCTTGTCACTAGAGAAACAGATGTTTCAGAATTCCAGCCCTTGCTTTCCTGGTAGGCACAGGAGTATCATGTAGGGCCTGAGAATCCCCAGGCTCAGGCTGTTTTACATGAAAAGAAGTTGTGGTCCTATCTACCTTGGAAGGTTGGTTGGAGGCTGGAGAATGAACATTGGAGATATTCTTACCTCTTTTGAAACAGTCAATTCTGTGCTTGCTATGTGGGCATGCTTCATTTATCGAATGGAAAGGACACCTGTTTTGTGCAGCGAGGCTTTGCACAAGCTATGGATCCCGTGAGAAGAAAAACCGATGCCTCTTGTTTCTCTCCCTTTCCAGAAGGTGCAAATTCTCACAGGGCATGAAAAATTCACACTTAAATCAATTGTGAAGTTGAAATAATATGGATCATTAAGAAGAATTTTATGGACATCCATAAAATTTTATGGACATTCCCTAGTTTTGGCAAAAATCAGACATACATTGAAGGGACTTGGTTCATGGCCTTGTCTAAAGTAGCCAGTGCCACTGCTACTTTAGGCAACTGGACTTCTTTTCTTGTGAGACTGAAATGTTTCACTACAAGTCCAATTAGCTTCATCAGTCTAAAGAACGTTAGTGAGATGGCTCCATTTTATAATTCACCTTAGCTTTACACTACCCTAATCTGAATAGGCTCATTCAGTAGACAGTGGCCTGAATAGGCTTGTTAGGTGGATCCAAATGCCAACTGACAGCCTATGCTATCAACGTCTGCATAAGCTAAATAGCATGGGGAGTGTATGAGGGAGGCTTAGCTAATCTCATTGGACACATGTTGTACTTTTAATATAAAGTTATTATTATTATTATTATTATTATTATTATTATTATTATTATTATTGTGACAGGAGGTGACAGGAGTGACTTAACAACTATCGTGGTATCTCTCTTCTTAGTGTTGTCGGGAAGCTGTTTACACATGTTATACTGAAGAGGCTCCAGATACTTGCAGAGAGAGTCTACCCAGAATCACAGTGTGGCTTTCGAACCAACAAGTCCACTACTGTTATGGTATTTTCCCTCAGGCAGTTGCAGGAGAAATGCAGGGAACAAGGACAGCCACTTTTTGTAGCCTTCATAGATCTTACGAAGGCATTTGATATGGTTAGTAGGGACGGACTCTTTAAAATACTCCTCTGGGTTGGATGCCCACCCAAGCTCGTAAACATCATTAGGACTTTTCATGAGGATATGAAGGGCAATGTAGTTTTTGATGGACTGGTGTCAGATCCCTTCAACATCCGAAGCGGAGTGAAGCAGGGCTGTGTCCTTGCGCCAACCTTGTTTAGGAATCTTCTTTGCTACCATGCTGAAGTATGCTTTTGGAACTTCAACAGAGGGTATCTATCTCCAGACCAGATCAGATGGAAAACTCTTCAACCTCTCTAGATTGAGAGCAAAGTCTAAGGTACAGGTGAAGTGTTTGCGGGATCTCCTCTTCGCTGATGATGATGCCATTACTGCTCACTCTGCCAAAGATCTCCAACAACTCATGGACTATTTTAGTAAAGCCTGCAAAGATTTTGGGCTAGAAATCAGTCTGAAAAAAACAAAAATAATGGGCCAGAATGTGGACTCTCCTCCTCGCATTACAATTTCTAAAAAAGAACTGGAAGTTGTCCATGACTTTGTGTATCTTGGCTCAACTATCTCAGATACACACTCACTAGAGTCTGAGCTGAATAAACATATAGGTAAAGCAGCAACTATATTTTCCAGACTAACAAAGAGAGTATGGCTCAATAAGAAGCTGACAGAACATACAAAGATACAGGTCTATAAAGCTTGCGTACTGAGCACACTTTTGTATTGCAGCGAGTCTTGGACCATCCATGCCCAACAGGAAAGAAAGCTTAATACCTTCCATATGTGCTGTCTTAGGCAAATATTCAACATTACCTGGCATGACAAAGTTCCAAATAGCATAGTCTTGACTCGAGCTGGAACCCCTAGCATGTACAGTTTATTGAAACAGCGACACCCATGCTGGCTTGGACACGTTGTGACAATGGATGGCGGTCAGATCCCAAAAGATATTCTATATGGAGAACTAATGCAGGGAAAGCGCCCCAGAGGGAGACCACAGTTGCGGTATAAGGATATCTGTAAGAGGGACCTGAAGGCCTTGGGAATG
>JAHTLZ010001138.1:0-10218 GCA_023846285.1 Phrynocephalus versicolor | reverse complement strand
GGGTTAAGCAGGAAGTATCAACTTACAGTTCCCTCAGCTAACTTTTTATGGCCTTATGGCTCTGAAGGAAAGGCAAAAATAAACTCTACGTGTTGCCTTTAGCCAGAGAAGCAAACTCAGAACTTATTTTTTATCCTTTGGGGTTAACTTTTAGAGGAGAAATAAAGAACTAATATTATACTGACACAGACGTTTTAAAAAGCATTTCAGGTTAGCTAAAGAGAAGCCATTTTAAAACCCTAGTCTACACTCCCTCCTGTGATTTATGGGACCCTCAGAAACTGAGGCGTCCCAAAGAATTAACTTGTAAATTGGGGCCTTTACATAAGCTTGCATAAGAGTAATAATATTCAGATTAGACACTTGAGTAGCTTTTGTCTGCACAGAAGTTCTGACCAAGTGCAGCATACAAGGAGCAAAAGCACAGAGTAAAGCAGGAAAGGCGGTGCCTTACCAAAGCAATAAACAGACCCTTTAAGGTACCAGAGGTAAACCGTTTGAAATTTCCACAGCCAATTGGATTGACAGTCTTACCTGTCAGGGTCAATTTATTCATGAAAAATGAATAAGTGAATTCCCATATTCACACAGTAACAGAGGTCTTTTTGTCCCTCAGACATGTTCACATGATGATGTGTATACCTTTTGTGAACAAAAAGGCATAACCTAGAGCAATCAAAAACTATTGGGCTTGATATGGCATTGAAATGTAGTGGCAGGCCTAAGTCATGTAAGGCTAAGGCAGAATGGTGGATTGTAATTGCAAACAAGGCATAAAAATGCAGGCTAACAAAAGCAGGCAGGCTGGGCCTGATTGTGGGATGAAAGGTAAGCTGTTTGAGTCATGACAACCTTACCTACAGGGTCAATTTTAGGCAGCAGTTCGTGAGATTGAACTTGCCACAATGTTATCTGGAGCTAATGTTGTAGATCCATTTTCACACACACAATACTCTGAGAGTCCTATGTGATCCTTTTACCCACTGGGCTTGTACATATGAACCCTGCAAAAGGGGTTCTGCCCTCTTCCTGTGGGACAAAGGGGTATAGACTAAGAATTGCTGTATTTGAAATGGAATGAGAAGAAAATGATGGCTGGAGATATAAATACCATGTAACTACAATCCAGTTTATAATGTCTGGTGTTAACCATGGCTAAAAGGAAATGTAAGCAAAGGAGTGGCATGCAAGCATGCAGGCTATGTGGCATAGGAAGTTGAACACCAAATGCCATCGTTCCATGAGCTTAAATATGTAAAGTAGCTCACTGGAATTGTGCCTATGTTTAGAATAACAAGCTTAAATAGAATGACATGGCTCTTCTAGTGATGTTACCTTGCTGAGAAATTGTGTTATACAAGCTTGGGGCACCTTCATGACTGCTCTTGGCCACTGAGTAGTCAAGCAGGTAGCCACACATGAATAATAGCAGTTTACCTGAAGTGTTGTGGCAAAGACAACAGTGACAGCTAAGAAAAATCAGACCCATCATGGTACTACTCCTTAAATATTGAAGCAGGAGCAGTAGATGGAGTGTTGGCAGTTAACACAGCTGCAGAAACAAGGCAGGCAGGGAGCATCAGAAACATAGGAGCTAATGAGGCTCCATGGCGTATGCAAGCCAAATCATGAAATTTAGAGCTAAATTTAGAGCTAGTGCAGCGCTGGGACCGACATTCATCATTAACCAAAGCCACCATGGAAGCTCAGTGGGGGCAGTGGGGTCCGGAGTATGATCCAACAGACTGCACATAGCTTTGCAGGGCTGGCACCTGCTAGAGCAAATTGGGAATTTCCAGAGTGCTTGGTTTTGCTGAAATGAAAGGCATTGGAGTCATAAATGCATAAAGAATAAAGACACACACTCAGAGAAATATGCTTTTGTAGTTAAACAGCCTTCAACCAAACTGCTTTTCTCCTGTTGGCTAACGTCCTGTTTGGAAAGAAAGATTTAACCTGGAAATGGAATGTGTATGATGTCTGCAGGAACTGATATCAGCAAAGTAACTAGAACTCTGAAAGAAGAACGGAAGAGGAGCTCCTCCCTTCCAGTGATGACGAAAAATGGCAGCAGCAAGGGAAAGCCTGTGCAACTGTTTCTTCGTTCCACGAGGGAACAGGCTTTTTAGAAGTAAGTTAGAGTTTGTAGGCTGGATCAGGATGACCTCCGCAGTCAAAGAGGAAGTAAAAATAGAATTGGGCACGTCGCAAACGGAGTCAGGAACTTTGAGAGCGTTGAAATTAGAGGGCTAGATCAAAAGGCAAGGCAAATGGCTCCTTTCTGTGGTGGAAATCGCTTCCCCCCCCCCCCCGCAGCGAGTGTCTGCAGCGAAGTGGCTGGCAATCGGTGGCTTCTGGCTGGCTCCCTGGATTTGCATCGGCACTGGATCACATCTGGAAAGGCACAGCTGGGACGGAAAAACAGGCTTCTTCTGGGGCGGCTGGTAATACCAGGTGATGGGCGTCAGGAGAGCAGGACATAGGAAAGCTTCTCCACCTGAGATGGGGTCTGGAATAGCAACTGCTGCAGGCCTCTAGCAAAGCTACCTGTAAGGAAAACATCAGAGAGAGACATTTCTGGACATTTTAAGAGCCTGTTTTGCATCTAAAAATTGTGCAGTAAGTATGCAAAAGATTGCAAAAGGTGCATTCCCGTTTATTTTCCAGCAAAGTCAGTGAGGTAGGCCTATTACTAATAGCATAGTCAAATAGTGAGACTTTGGAATGCAGAAGAGTTCTTCAGTGGAGAGACATCCTGCAGTATTTTGTAAGGCAGCATAATAATAGTTGAAAAAGTTTCACAGATTTATTTCCTAAAAGTCCATTCCTTGCTGCTCTTTTTAGCTGTGCCAAAAATGAGAGCTGAAAGGGGTTGCATAGTAACGTCTGATAAGACAGTGAATGAGGTGTATTGTTTCCAAGAATAAACAATGACCGCTTGTGTTATTGGCATCTAGGCTGATTTCTAAGTCGGCAAGGGTATCGTGGCAGTGCACACGCAGCTTTTTGCTCTAACAGGGCAGACTGCTTGAAGAGGGAAAGGAGGGGTGGGGGCTGGCATTCTGTGTGTTTTCCCATATGCTTTCTCTAGCTGCTATAAATAACTTATATCAGGAAGCCTGTACTCTCTATGTAAGGACTCATTTTGCTTCATCCCATTCCAGTGCTTGGGAAGAAAGACTCATGGTTTGCAATTTAATTAGGACTGATTTAGACCACTGAGATAGGAAGCGATCCATTTAACGGACTACTCAAGCTATTGTCACACCTGCTGTCTTAATGGCCTTTGAAAATAAAATTTGTTGTATACATGAATCACTGTAACGTTGCCCTAAGGTATTTATACACATATGTGTGTGTGTGTGTGTGTGCATAGTGGACCTTGTACAAAGGAATGAATTTGCTTCAAATGAACTCATGTCAAGCAAATCCTCCTGCATACAATTCCCAAATGAATGCACAGAAACGGGGCACTCCCATTTCCGTGCTCTACGGACTCTGCCCATAGGCAATTATGATAAGCAAATTCCCCTATCTCCGGAATCTTTTTTTTTTTTGTACAAATTTCATGCAATACAAGCTGTCTGTTATGCAAGGGTCCACTGGGGGTAAAGGTGATTTTGGGGTCTCAGTTTAAACAAGGCAGTCTGGCCTGTAAGGAAGCTTGTGTACACCCTAGTTTAAATAACTAAGTCTTCTGGCAGATACAGGAACATGTGCTAGACAATTTGGCTCCCCAACTTTGCAAATTACAGGGTGCATGAAGAAAACAATCTGGGCCCTTCCTGTTGCTCCTAACACGTTGACTGAATTAGAGTCCCATCTGTGGTGCCATGCATGTTGTCCTTGATGAAGAGTGGTCTGAGTTAGTCAACAAGACTATTTTTCTGATATGTCCATCATATTCTGGAAAGGGAGGGGAGGGGGTTTTGTGGACGCTGGGCAGAATCTGAAGTCATCTGGACTGACCCACTGAAGGGGTTCTCATTGGAATGCTAATACTACTGAAATTGTGGAGGCTGTTGCTGTCTTTATGGTGAAATTGCTGTGATGAGTCCTAGAAGTTGCTGGGCTGGAAATTTCTCTGTTGTTCTGGCTATGAGCTAGAGGAATCTGGAAAAGTCTATAATATTTGCTGTCCACCTGTTGGGTGAAGTGTCTTTGGGGCATAAAGTACTGAAAAGCCATGAGTTTCTTTGGCTAGGGCTTGTCTTTTAGAAATTCTCAGTGTTCTTTCTGTTATTAAAAGAGATCTTGTCCTGTGTAATTTTCATGCTTTTAAATTTCCTTCCTTATATTTGAGGTGACTGAAGAAACAAATGCAGTTTTAACTGGGTGCCTGACTACAGGGAATTCATCTTGCTTCTGGATAACATTTAAGATTTTAGCTGTGCTGCTGTTGAATGGCTGTGTGATAGGCACGGAGTGCATCAAGGCCAGGATTTGCATTGTAGTCCCAATTGGGAGGGGTAGTCTGGAAAAGGCACTTAAGGGGGATATATGGAACTCCCTGCCACAAGATGTGGTGATGGCATCTGGCCTAGATTCCTTTAAAAGGGGATTGGACAGATTCCTAGAGGAAAAGTCCATCACAGGTTACAAACCATGATGGAGAAACCAGCTATTGATTATATTTCTTATTGACAGCTAACAGTACTTCAAGGGCCAGATACAGGGGTGTCGTATACAGATATGGGGCTGCTGTGAGACACAGGAAGCTGGACTAAACGGCCTTCGGCCTGATCCAGTATGGATCTTCTTATGTTCTTATGTTCTTTTGTTGTTATGTAGCTGTTGTTGCCTATGTCATGCTTTGGCTAGCTTGGAAATACAGAATGCTTGTGTTTCCTAAGACAATACAAAATTTCCTATTTTCTTCAAAACTCTCTTAGTCTCTTTGTTTTACATCATGGGTTGTTAAAAGACATCTCTGCTTTCTGTGGAAAGCTTTGACCTTTGCTGCATTTAACAATAGTTCACTGACACCATGAAGTGAATCATGGGTATTGATTGCTTCCAAAACTGTTTGTGTTCTTGTTAAAGTCCATTCTCAGTTTTTACTTAAATGTTTTCTGAAATCTTTATCATCTGGAATTGGTGATTTGGTGGCATGCGTCTATTGATTGACAAGGGTTGAACTGGTAGTCCTCTATTTGGGTAAAAATGGTGGTGGCAGTGCAATTGGATTATGCAGTCATCTGGGCAGGAATCCAAGACCGCACACTATGTCTTGTTTTTAAGATATGGAGTAGGGCTCTGAGTGGAATTGCTGTTCGGTCGCTTTAGGTGGGCGTTTGTTCTGAGTTGCTATTTTTGCTTTGGCTACTTGTTGCCCTATGGATGCCGTTCTGGCAACACTGCTGTTTGCGGAAAATCCTGGCTTCCGCTGCTATTAACACACAGAGTCATTTAGTTCCTATAGTGATCCATAGGCGTGGATCATGTTCATGATTTTCCTAGTTATTTGCTTAGTCCATTCTTTATCTTCTGATAACACTTGTCTGAATCCTTTCTCATCTTACTCCTTTTTTTTTATCCTCTTCATTTACATCACTTTCCCTGATTCCTTCTGCAACTTCCATGAACTTTTCTGGAGCATGTTGCTCTATTGTTAAACATTCTGTTACTGAATTTCCTCCTACTTGTGGAAGTAGGGATTCAGACTGTAAGGGCAAATTCTTTAAACCTCTGGATGGGGTGTTTAAAGATGACCTGGCTGCACATCTGGTTTGGGGTGTGCTTTTCAAAAATGATGCGTCCTGCTTTGGAGGACGGTGGTCAGGCGAAATGTGCCTACCGAAAATGAGTCCTTGCTGGACTGCTTTGAAGTAAACAGATTACTGTAATGGAAAACTGCTGATGAATGTTCATCTAGATAAAATGAATACTGAAGGGGAAGGCAGTGCTATGTGAAAGGCAGTCATCTGGATTGCCCTCCAAGACTGCTCTCTTATCTTGTTTCTTCTAAAACATAAAGTCATACTTATATAGGCAGCAGCTGAGCCAAGGTGGACATTGTTCCACACTGCAACACCATTAATTCTATGTATGCTTAACAGTTCTGGATGATTTTTGAAAATTGTGTGCCATGACTGTGCAATTATTGATTCATCAAAGGTGCCTGCTGCAGGCTAACTGGATTACTGTCCAAATGTTGTGGCACAGGAATTTCAACTGGTTGTTCTGTAGTTTATAGTCCAATTCAAAGTCTCTGATAGCTGAGTCTCAGTGTGAAGGGAAACAGCCTAACAGGGTGGGGTTGGTTTTTTTTTTTAATTTTGCTAACCCACATAATGTCTCTGAACTCGCACCTGCTTCTGGAACAGTATATACACACACACACCACATCACCTGTGGCCTAGATGCGGTCGCCCGACTAGAAAACGCACAGGTCACACACGCCCGGCCATAGGAGACTGTCTCCTGGCCTTTCTTTCACGCAAACCATTCGTTGAATTCAGAGACCGCTCATATTCCCAACATTTTCATATTCCCCGCTCCCCAACTTAGTCTAGAGCCCCTGCCTGAGAAGGAGTCTATGCCCTAAATCTATTCCCCATGTGTATATGTGTTTGCTTGATAGCAGAGGCGAAGGCCTTGTTGCTTTTTACAGAAGAGAAAATATAAGCTAACTTTTCAAAGAAATAGCTTGAGAATAGAGGCTTGCATCTCTATGCTGTGTCAGAATAGAGAATACAATTCAAAGCAATACCAAATGCAAATTCAATTTCAAATCTATGCAATTTCAAAGTAATGCAATCTTCAAATCAGATAACCAAGTTCAATTTCAAGTCAGATTTCAAATAGAGAGTAGGGTAGTTTTAGAGTTGTCTTGACCCTTCACATCTCCGTAGAGATGGTCTCAAAGTCTCAAACTCCTTACTGCCCTGACTTTAGGAAGATCTCGGAATCGTCTTGACTTTGACAGTCTCAAATTCCTCACTTCCCAGGTGGGGGAGCGACCCCCTTAATTTATCGTGAACTTATCAATACAACTGACTCATCGTGAACTTATCAAAAGGAGCCTTGCTCCTGTGTGTGTGTATGTCCCCAGTGTACTCACCAAACGCTCTGCAGAGTCTTGTCCCTCGAAGCCGGCCGCCTTTCTCTCCAAGTGAGGATGCCTAAGCCGCTCCCCAGGATGATTTAGGTCCTTCCAAATATGGGAAGTGCGCGCTGACCTGGTCAGCCTGTGGAGGACTGTACAGCCTCACCTGGTCTGGACCCTGCTCACCTCCAGAGGGCAATTCTCCCCGGCATCTCCACCAAGAGAAATGTAGCCTTTTGCTAGGCTTGCATTCCTTCTGTGATACCTTGGGTTCTTAGCCGCTTGGAGTGGGACAGGGATTTAATCAGAAAACCAGAATTTAGATGAAATAGAGAAAGGATTTATTAAAATAAGCAAAGCTTTGCTGGCGACAGCGGAATAAGTTTCCAAAGGCTGTAGCAAAAATAAATTCAAATCAATACATGTTAAATACCATTCGTTCCCCCACCCCCCAATACATCATAGTCGATCACGAGTTCAAGCTTCGCCCATTCAGGAGTGGGGAACATTACACGCGCAAGTTGTTCCTCTAGCATAGACTTTCATTGTGCTATTATCTGGACATGATTTTGCAACATGGTCTGAGCTAACTTAGACAAAAGAGCATTTTAAGGTATGCATGGGAATACATGAAACAGTTTAGGAAGTTTGAAACAGTTAGAGCTGGAACATCTTGTAGAAACAGTGAGGACAGTGAGTTATCTAGGGTCACATTCCATTCATGGGAGCTAACATAGGCCGTCACTTCACGAGGCTCTTCGCATCGCAGCGTGATTGCCTTCGCTTTGAATGCGAAGGCGATCACGTGGTTTCCCTTCGCCCCCACCCCTTTTTCACTGTACTCACGCGGCCCTCTTTTCCGTTCGAATCGAGAATGACCTCACGAGCTCCATTCGCATTAAAACACTGATGTTCTTCCCCCGTTTCCCCCGTTCTTTGTTTTTTTTTTAAAAAAAGGGACCGGTGTATCGATGCATCGATGCTTGGCTGTCAGTTACGACGACGCGCGGTAAATGTGTGACCCTTCGTTTTTTACTTATAATTTATATTATAATGTCCATTGGCGACCTCCTAAAACTGCTGTTCCCCATCATGGTCACTAGGTGGACCATCGCACAACGATTGTACTTCTTCCAAAGGTCCTCCAGGACATTTGAGTCACCCCCTTCTAAATCCCTAGAGCATACACCAAGCCTCTTCCGCCTTCTTTCTGCCATTCTGCCGGTATCATGCCTCCATCGCGTTCTTCAGGCCGCCTGCAGAAACTCCATAGGTATCGCCCATATATTCTTGCAGTGTTGCATAACGTCAATACTTTGTTGAACACTGTAGCTTTGTTATTTCTGAGAAAGGGAAGACGAGTATTCTGACGCCGAGTGCTGTTTAGCGAGGCATTGAGGGCATGCAACGCTTTGATATGGGTTACTTCGGGTTGGATAAAAAGCTCGCCTCGAGAGAAACTTTTCTGGTGTTACCCTGGACGTTCTCAGTGGTTTCACGACACGGTTCTTCAGCTTTGGGACGATCGCCAATGGTTGGACAACTTCCGTATGACTAGAAAAACACTTTTTGGGGTGGCCGATAAGCTGCGTCCATTTCTGATGCGCAGGGACACAGTTATGCGCTCAGCTGTCCCAGTGGAAGAGAGGGTAGCAATCGGCGTGTACTTCTTGGCAAGCCGTTCTTGCTACAGAACCATCGCTCTAGTCTTCCAGAAAGGAAGTTCTACTGTTGCAAGCATTGCCATCGAAGTTTGCCTTGCAATGGAACACGTTCTTCTTAAGGAAGAGGTCCGCCTTCCAGAGTTCAATAAGGTAAGCTGCTTTTGGTCATCACAATTTTTCCTTGACTTCTGTATCAGCGCTCTTACGGATTAGCAAAATAATGATGCTTAATATAATTCTTTTTCTCCGTTTATACAGATGACATCATCTATGAAAATCTTCGGGTTCCCACATGCTATTGGTTGTATCGACGGAACGCACATTCCGATAAGCCCGCCAAAATTGCAGGGACCGGCTTACTTTAACAGGAAATCATTCCATTCTGTACTGCTTCAGGCTGCTTGCGACGGAGAGGGAATTTTTTTCTCAATGTTGACTGGACATTCAGGTGTTAATCATGATGCCCATGTGTTCAGATCATCAATGCTTTTTAGTCGGATGGAGGAAGGCACCCTAATACCTGGCAGCCCTATGTTCCACTATGCAGGGGTGTCAATTCCGCCCATTATATTAGGGGATGGTGCCTATCCATTGTGTAAGTGGCTAATGAAGCCCTTTGCAGTTCCTAGAAATGACAGGGAGCACCACTTCAATAAGATTTTTAATCGCTCACGATGCGTCGTGGAGAGAGCATTTGGCCGGTTGAAGGCCAGATTTAGACGTTTGTCTGTTAGGATTGAGGCTCACATAGAGAACGTGAATTCAATTATTGCCTCTGCTGTGATTCTACACAATATTTGTGAACGTGAAAACCATGACATACTTGATGAAGAACAACATCCAATTCCCCCACCTGATCCACAGGAAGAGTGTGAAATACATGACTACCACAGGTCTGGAACTGCACGTGCAGAGGCTGAGGCCGTACGAAATGCTATTGCGGAGTACCTGTTTACCCATGTGAAGTGACATAGGCGCAAAAACACAAGTTCATCTTCTCTAGTTTGCTGTTTTCCTGTAGACTACCATTTGGAGTAGAAATGGTTGGCTTTACAGTATGAGTGCTTTCAGTTTAATTCCTCCCGTTAATAAATGCTTTTCTGTAATTTGCATTATTTTCATGTAACTCAAGATAAAACTCCAGTAGGTTTTGCAAAATAATACACTGGCTATGCAAAAAAAATACATGACAGATGTATTTACTTCAAGCTCATACAATGATCTGTAATTCATATTTCAAAAACCCAAGACACTGCACTGAACTCAATGCAGTTACTGAATGCATAGCATCCCAAAATAAAAAGTGCCTTGCCTCTGAGTTTCTCGGCCCTGTTGACTGTCAGATAAATTACTTTACAACACATGCCTTTCAGAGAGGCCACCCTTTCAAAAGAACAACATTCCACAATTGTGTTTATAACACCTTCCTCTTCATATGCAGAGTACTGCTTCCAGAGTTGGGTTAAGCAGGAAGTATCAACTTACAGTTCCCTCAGCTAACTTTTT
>JAHTLZ010001137.1:0-10439 GCA_023846285.1 Phrynocephalus versicolor | reverse complement strand
GTGAAGGGAATGATTTGGCTGTATCAATAATCTCTAGGCATAATGACAAGCCTATCAATATATATTTTAAACTATGCTTTGCATTTAGACAGGCTTCATGGCCTTTTTATACATATATATTCCAAGTTATGCTTTGCAAGCACACACAATATATATATTTAGATTAATAAGCACACATATATAAAGCCTTATGTATTCTTTTATTCCTGTAAGCGATTCCTGCAAACAGGACATTTTTAGCAAGCCTTAAAGGAAAAAGCTTTCTCAGCAATAAGATTCAAAAGTATAAGCCTTGGTTTTTTTTTTCCACAAGATAATTGTGGATGACTTCAGCCAGAGCAACCTTATCTCCGTGCCTGGCCGAGCCCGGCCTGGAATTCATCACCTGTCAAGATCTTCAAGGCTAAGAGGCCCCTTGCCTATGTTTTTCTGTACCATTCTGTTCACCGTGTAAAAACCCCCTTTTTGCCAATTAAAATGTTTAAATGTTGCCAACAGGAATGCAAGATAGATAACTAAGACTGCCAATTAATGTTTGATGTGTAACCGACGGATGTGACGTGAGCCAATTGGGAGGGGGGAAATGAGCAGAAATTTTAAACTATAAAGCTAGGTGCCTTCCCTTTGTTCTACGAAGGTCTTTGCTTAACTGCTGTTGGGTAGGGATCTTCCTGGTTGCAACCAATAAATCATTTTCCTGAGAACCAGGCTGTTTGCTTTACTCTGCGAGAGACTGTCTCTTTTTGCTGGCACGGACCCGTTACAGAAGGCTGTGAATCAGCCATTCCTTTCATTTTCTGGTTCCCTGACCGGGAATCCGCCACTGCCTAAGTGCTCTTGGGAGTCTGACTTAAATTGCAGTAAGGGATTCATGCTGGCTAGCACAACTCTAAGTCCGGACCTTCTTGTTTTGAGAAGAGACTTGTTCTATCAGCTTTGAATCGGGTACTGTTATTTAAGGAGAAAAACTAAGCCGGCAGAACAACAAAGGAAGGTAACTGCGCAGGATAGATCTGGTAAGGTAAAAACAACCGGTTATGGGAAATGTGGGGTGGCTTGAATTCGAATCTATGGAAAAGGTTGCGAATTCTTTGTAGTCGGCCCCGGGGAGGGCAGGTAAGCGAGCAGGGACGATTTACTACGACCCTGGCAGCCTAGGAACTGGGGGGCAACGAGTTACACGACTCCGAGGCCCCATAGGGGTGGAGAGGGGCTTCTGCCCAATACCCTGAATGGTTCACCTCCCCAAGTATTTGAAGAAATAGGAGCAGAGCACGGCTCTGGCTTCCTCAGAGAATTTATTGATGTTTAAATATATATGTGAGAATTAAGTTGAATATTTTTTGGCAACCACAGGGAAGGGGCCATTCCCGGTGTTTTAAGAAGGGGCGGAGACTGGCAATCTTTGCCTCACAATACCAACGGGGTCACATCATCTCCGTTTGATTTTAGTGAAGATTAAAAAAGCTTTGTTTCTAGGCAGTGGGGGTAGCCTAGGTTGGGAGGGGGAAAATTGTACGGGTGATTTGAGTGCGCAAACGAGATCAATGATTGTCTGATGTATGGGCCGAGGTGATTCACTAGGACATACCTCATGGCGAAGTGTGAGTAGGACGCGCGATTTCCTTGTCAGGGCGACCTGCTGGGGCCGCGTCTATGTCACGTATGTGCGTGTGATGTGTGATTAATTGCCTAGGTGCGATCTCGTTTGTACTTTGTGGGAGAATCTATAGGTGTACAACTATAACATATAAAATGGGGGCAGAACATAGCAAACCAAGCACTCCCTTGATGTGCCTGGTGGCAAATTGGAAATCCGCCACTAGGGACTATGATTTTGGTATCACTATGCACAAAGGGCGTCTGCTAACTTTGTGTAGAGTGGAATGGCCCATCCTTCATCCTGACTGGCCACCCCATGGGTCCTTTGATGAGCAGCTCATCCGTCAGCTCTGGCTGATCATTCTCAAAGATTTCCCAGAGCATATCCCATATATTGAAATGTGGAGGGGAAATGTAAAACGTAACCCATCCTGGTTAAGAGCATGCAGAAACCTTCCACCACAAGCTAAAATTCTAGCCCTCAATAAGAACAAACCGGTTTTAGCTTGTGAACAAGAAGAGTATGTTTCCCTGCCTCCCCCATATGTCCCTAGGGCTGTACCAGCACCAAACCCTCCTCCCAACCCAGGGGGCAATCCAGCACTCCCGTCAGGGCGTCCAGCAGCTGTTGACCCAAAGCCAGAGTCGCATCCTGACTCACCCAGAGGCAGAGACTTGGCAGCAGCAGGAGGAAGGGTGAGAGACAAAGAGAGAGAAAAAGAAGGGGAGCTAGGGAAATCAAGAGAAAGGAAAAGAGAGAGAGGAAGAGGAGGCGAAGGTGGGCGAAGCCCTAGCAGAGAGAGTGAAGGAGATGAAATAGACTGGGGAGATGTGCCCGCCTTTCACAGGAGATTGAGAGGGGACAGAGAGTGGACAGAAGAGGAACATGAAAGGGTGGAGGATTTGTTGAGTAAATATAAGAATAAATTTGAAGTCTCAGACTACCTTTTGAAGGCAGCAGGGGAGAGGGACTGGAAGAAGAGACAGAGGTACCTTTTAAGGGCACTTGATGCAGTTGACCGCCTAGCCATGGCAGAAGGGGCTCATGCCAATGTGCTGCCCCTCAGGCGAGTTTATGACCCCGTCACCCCAGGTCAGAATACCCCCCGCACGTCCACTATGCAACATATACCCTTCACAAGTTCAGACATAATTAACTGGAAGAACACTCTTCCTAGTCTGGACGATGACCCGGATCGAGTGTTCAGCACAATAGATAGTGTGTTTAGTGTTTACACCCCAACTTTTGAGGATGTTCAACATCTGCTCCGTGGACTTTTCACTGCGGAACAGACGAGGAAAATCATAGAGGCAGCTAGAAAGTATCGCACTGCCCAAGGAGATAACCCAGGTCAGGTGGATGAAGCCATTCCCACCAATGTGCCTGACTGGGACTATAATACTGATGGGGGGATGGCCTCTTTGAGAAGATATCAGGCAGCAATCCTCCAAGGGATCAGAGCAGCGGGGCAGAAAAAGATAAATATGTCAAAAGTTAATGACATCATTCAGAAGGCAGATGAACCACCAGGAGAATTTCTAGATCGTTTATACCTAGCATTCAGGAAATTCACCCCAATTGATCCTGGAGACACAGGGATGGAGAATATTGTTAAAACTGTTTTTATTGCCCAATCTGCTCCTGATATACGTCGTAAAATTCAAAAGACAGAGAATTTCATGGGGCAGTCCCTATCGTGGTTACTGCAATCCGCGCAAAGTACTTTTAACAATAGGGAAGAAGAGCAGGGCTCCCAGAAAAGTAAACCTGCCGTGAAGAAAATCATGGCTTTAAATCCTGCCCCTGAACCTAGCAGGAGACCCTTCACGCGGGACACTTGCAGAATCTGTGGCAAGGTAGGGCATTGGGCCAAAGACTGTTATCGAAACCCTGAGAATCGAAACCAGGGGAATTTCAAAAGGGGAGCATTCCGCCAATCCTGGCAGCCACAAGCACAGGCTAGATATCCCATTGTAAATTCGCCCAGCCACCAGCCCGGCTATAGGCATTCAATGCAGGGACTCCCGAGATATAATCAGCCTGCCCCATACCAGCAAAATCCGATGCAAAACCCAGCTCAGCAGGCAGGGCAAGTTCAGTTCCAACAACAGCCCCCATTCCAGCCAGGAGCCCAGATGTCCCAGACGCTCCCTAGACCTCAGAGGGGACAGGGACCTGCCTGGACACCACCTTATCAGGGCATGATGGCTTTAGAGGAGGAGGAAGATCAATATTGAAGGCGACTAGGTTCGGGCTCCCGCAAACCTACTGTCAGCATGTTAACAGGGAGCACCACCACCCAGTTTTTGATAGATACAGGAGCCAGTTATTCAGTGATTCCAGACCTCGTTAACTCCCTGGATCGGACATGTTCAGTTAATATTATGGGAGCCACAGGAAAAGCACAGCGGGCTTACTTTATGAAGCCCATTGAGTGCAAACTGGACGGCCACACTGTCCAGCACAAATTTCTGCACATGCCAAATTGTCCCCTCCCCCTTTTGGGACGCGATCTTCTTTTCAAATTAGGCGCCCAAATTACTTTTACTCCAGAGGGAGAAGTTCATTTGGCAACTAACCCCACCGAGCCCTCTGGCGAACTGTGTGTGGAATATCCCTTGAAAGAGAGATGGCGATTGTTACTAGTGAAAGGGGAGCCAAACCAGATTCCACGTGAAATTCTAGATCACGTGAACCCACAAGTTTGGGCTGAGGGAAATCCTCCAGGGATGGCACGGAACATCCCACCATTTGTAGTTCAATTAAAACCCATGGCCACCCCAGTTTCTGTCCCACAGTATCCCATTGGAAGAGCAGCGGCAGAGGGTATTTGGGTCCATTTAGAGAGACTGATCAAATATGGCATTCTTGTTCCATGCCAGTCTGAATGGAACACTCCTCTTTTGCCTGTGAAAAAGGAGGATGGGTCCTACCGCCCGGTTCAGGACCTCAGACTGGTGAATCAGGCCGTGGAGACCATTTTCCCCTCAGTACCAAACCCCTATACGCTTTTGAGCTTAGTGCCACCAGAAGCAGCATTTTTCACTGTCCTGGACCTCAAAGATGCCTATTTTTGTTGCCGAGTAGCGCCCCAAAGTCAACACCTTTTTGCCTTTCAGTGGGAGGACCCCCACACGGGGACAAAAGGCCAATTCTGTTGGACCCGTTTGGCCCAAGGATTCAAAAATTCGGCGACATTGTTTGGGGTAGCCCTAGCTTCAGATTTGGCCTCCTTCCCAAAGAAAAAGGGACAAGTGATTTTACAATATGTAGATGATATTCTGGCAGGAGCAGAGACAAAAGCTGATTGCCAGCAGCTCACCATAGATCTCCTCAATCATTTGGCAGATGCAGGGTACCGGGTTTCTCAAAAGAAAGCCCAAATCTGTCAAGAGACTGTTCGTTACTTAGGGTTTGATATTTCCCGCCAGAAACGCCAACTCCGCGAAGAGCGGAAGCAGTCTATAGTACAAATTCCGGCACCAACTACAAGAAAGGAGCTCCGTGGCTTTCTAGGAGCTGCGGGTTTCTGTAGAATTTGGATACCAAATTTCAGCCTCATGGCTAAACCGCTGCATTCGTCCACTCGAGGACCCGAAACGGATCCTTTTGTTTGGGGACCTGAACAGCAAGAAAGCTTTCTGGCCATCAAAAGGGCTTTGGTAGAGGCCCCAGCGCTGGGTCTCCCGGACCCGTCTAAGCCATTTTACCTGTTTTCAGATGAGGAGGAAGGCGTGGCGAAAGGAGTTTTGTGTCAGAAATTAGGCAGTTGGCAGCAGCCTGTGGCATATCTGTCTGAAAAATTAACCCCAACAGAACAAGGGCTTCCCTTTTGTATGAGAGGAGTTGTGGCTCTGGCAGCGCTTTTAAAGAAAGCGGATAAATTCACTTTTGGTCAGCCGACTCATTGCATCACCCGCCATGCCGTCCTGCCATTGCTAGACGCAAAAGGGGGATATCATCTTTCCCAAGCCGCAATGATTAAGTGTCAAAAATTATTCTCCAGAGCAGGACTGACTTTCCAAACTACTGAAGGTCTGAATCCAGCAACTTTGTTGCCAATTAGCAATCAGCCTGCAGCTCACGACTGCATTCAGACCATGGATGAGATTTATTCATCTCGCCCTGATCTCAAAGACACCCCAAATCCCACCTGGAGAAATTGGTTCGTTGATGGAAGCAGCTCCATCATAGAGGGGGCAAGGAGGGCAGGCTATGCCATTGTAGAGTTAGATGACACTGTGATTGAGGCACAACAACTTCCCCCAGGGACATCTGCCCAGTTGGCAGAATTGATTGCTCTAACCAGGGCACTTGAACTATCAGAGGGAAGGGACATCAACATTTTTACTGACTCTAAATATGCCTTTTTGACCCTACATGCACATGGTGCATTGTGGAAGGAGAGGGGACTTCTCACATCGGAAGGAAGTTCCGTAGCACACCCTGATATTTTGCTAAGGCTTCTTGATGCAGTTTGGAAGCCCAGAAGAGTGTCCGTGATACATTGCAAGGGACACACGGCTGGCCTTAGCCTTGAGGCTAGGGGAAACAGGCTGGCAGATAGGATTGCCAAGCAAGCAGCACAAAGTGATCTGCTTTTTGAACTCAGTTTAATTCCCCTGGACATTTTGCCACCCAGTTCACCAGTCTACTCCCGAGCAGAAGAGCAGTTTGCTAGGGAACAGGACTTATCGCAAAATGAGGAAGGCTGGTATGTCATGCCAGATGGACAATTGTGGGTGCCTGAAAGTCTAGCTTGCAAGGTTATACAAAACCATCATGAAGGCACGCACCAAGGACCGGACGTAGCTTTTCATCACCTCAGCCCCTATCTGTACATCGCCCGGTTACGCCAAATTGCTGCCAATGTATCCAGGCGATGTGTCCTTTGCCAGAAAAATAATCCACGCGTGGGACCTCTGCCCCAGCCTGGAGTCCAGCACTATGGAAGAGAACCCTTTCAAGATCTACAGATAGACTTTGCTGAATTGCCTCAGTGTGGACAATTTCGTTATTTGTTGGTGGCAGTTTGCACATTCACAGGATGGGCTGAGGCAACGCCTACAAAGACAGAGCAGGCTAGTGAGGTCATCAGATGGCTCTTAAGAGATCACCTTTGTCGCCATGGGATGCCCTATTCAATAGGTTCAGACAATGGGCCGGCCTTTGTTCACAAGGTCCTACAGGGGTTAGCAGAAGCTCTACAGATTAAGTGGAACCTTCACACTGCATACCGACCCCAAAGTTCAGGTCGGGTCGAGAGAATGAACAGAACTTTGAAGTCTCATTTGTCTAAATTAGTTCAGGAAACAGGGAAAGGCTGGGTGGAAATGCTTCCACTTGCCCTGTTCAGGTCAAGAACTACCCCTTTGAAAAACATTGGCATTTCCCCCTTTGAGCTTGTCTACGGACGACCTGTTCCTATTTCATATGGGATTCGTCCTGAAAGAGTAGCTTCTTTGACACATGCTAGATATCTTCAGTTGCTTGGCCAGTGTCTCTCTTCTCTACACAGATATACTCTGGAGAAACTTCCCATCCTGTTGCAAGAACCTGTCCACAAGTTTCGAGTGGGAGATTCGGTTTGGGTGAAAGATTGGCAGCACCTTTCTCTACGTCCGAAGTGGCGAGGTCCCTTTGTGATTCTTCTGCAGACCCCCAAAGCAGTGAAAGTGGCCGAAATCACCCCTTGGATTCACCATACCCGCGTTAAGTTGGCAGTTCCAGAGCCAGCAGACGAGGAGGTCCAACCAGAAGACGACCTTTCACTCGAGGGGGACCAGACCGGTGCCGTCCCGCCAGCAGATGACTCTGATGACGTCAACCCCGATGACATCAATCCAGATGACATCAATCCAGATGACATCAACTCTGATGACATCAGCCCAGATGGCATCGACCTAGATGACCTCACCCAGGAAGATGGACAACCCAGCGACCCTGCCCTGTGGTCGTCACACCCTGATCCTGAGGGCACTCTGCGTCTGACTCTTCGGAGAATCCCAACGCCATCCGCTGATTCTCCTTGCACCTCAGGTTGACAGATTAAAATCCTGTCTTCCTGCCGCTTTTCTCTTTTTCTCTCTGTTGTTTTATGGGGGGAGAGGGGGCTTTGCCAGCACCTGACTTTTACTTTGAAGTGAGGCTGACAGACCAGCAACTTCACCCTTTATACCCTTTTCGCCAGAACAGAGAACTAGCTGTTTTTGAATCTGGTGACATCATCACTGTCCTGAGCCCCTGGCAGATGCCAACGTGTGCGAGACTGTACACTTGTGGGTGTATGCACATATTTTTCTTGAGTGACGAACCAGAAGAGCTCGTTTTGCCTCACACACATACCAGCCCCCGACACCCACCAGGACAGATTGGCGCTTATCTGCGCACAGTGGGCTACAGGGCTGATTCCTATCACCCTGTTACCTGGTCTCGACGATTGGTTCGTCAATTGGCAAGAGAATATTCTGAAGCCTTTGCAGCCTTGCAGAGAGACACTAATTATTGATTTTTGATTTCTGCTTTTATAGACTGTTGTTGTTTATTCTAAAAATGTTTGTGGAAGCACCCATTTGGGTGTGGATCGTGGCACCTTTTGCCTTCATAATTTGTATGTTAATCGTACTTTGCCACTGGAAACGCAGACTGTGGGGATTCCCTAGAGTAGAAGGGACCCTAGTTGTTTTACTTATAATACCCATTTGCCTTACAGCACCAGTCCAGCCTCAGGTGAGAACATGTGCCCCTTGCATAGTGAGCACCATGAAAGATGGCAAAGTGATAAGCACTCTGATTTTCAGTACCCAGCAGCCCCCAGAGTGTGACCATGCTGGGACCATTTGTCAAAGTAAAGGCATGGTGTATCATCTTTGCAATGATACTTCAGGCACCTCTCACTGCTATCGGCCTGAAGTCCCAATTCGTTATAATTTTTCTGTTTGGGCAGGCATGGCAAAAACTACAGTTCCCCTAAGGAGAAATCCAGACGGTGGGGGACGTCTTCTTTACTTAAATTCTACGATAGTTTTGAAGCAAAGCACTGAGCCAGTTCAACTTGTATTTAGAGCTTGCACAGTGACTGACTTTGGTCTAGGACCCTGGTGTCATACTTCAGACAAATACTATGATGCAAAAGCCAAATATATATGCCAACCCCATAGAGGATGGAAATTTGGGAATCCTGAAAAGTGGAGACCCTGCGAAGCAAGTGCAGCTTGCCAAAGCTGGACATGTGTATGTGAATACACGGGACGGAGTCAGCTTCGACCCTTTAAACCCTGTGAACACATAACATTTTTCCGCAGGGGTACCGACAACACTGTGATTCTGGGCCTCAATAGAACACATCCTACCATTGAAATCTACGGGTTTGGCATAGATGCTGCAGGATTTAACCCAAAGGGGTACATTACGGTTACTCGCACTACTCTGCGAGAAGGGAAAAGGAGGAATCACACCTGGACTGAAGGTGGTAGCGCCTTAGACAGATTGCAGGATGATTCCCTTGAAATCCCAGACATTGCAAAAAATTCTTTTGTTGGATTGGCACAATCTATAGCCACAGAATTGGGAGTCTCAGATTGTTATGTTTGTGGCGGCACCAATATGGGCCAGGCTTGGCCTTGGGAAGCTATGGAAATCAATCCAGAGCTGTTCAATAATTTGTCCCAGATGGGAAATTTCACCACAAGGGATTATCCCCAAAAGTTGGTGTGGACTATTTCCACTGAGTTGGTAGGTCAAGTGTGCTTCTCACAGGAAGGTACCATCTCTGTAGGTTCCTTGGCTTGCCTAGGGACTTGGGAAAAAGGTGCCTGGAAGTCACCCTCAGGTATGCCGCCACCTGCAAAATTAACTGGTGCACTCATGTCCTACATTTATTCAGGCCTTCCAGTGCCTTGGGAAGCACCCATAAATTTATACTGGATATGTGGTAGCTTTGCTTATGAAATGCTGCCAGCCAGCTGGTCTGGCTCCTGTGTCTTAGGGTTCATAAAACCCTCATTTTTCCTTATTCCTACAGCACCACAACAATCCCTTGCCGCTCCCGTGTATGGCCCCTTGTCCAGAGAGAAGCGGGGAACCTCAAAGCGGGAGGGAACACCTTTTGAAGGTTTTGACTGTAAGCATCCGGATCAATACCATGGGGACACATGGGATTCGGAACGCATCATTTGTGTTTACGGCCCTGCCACTTGGGCCGCAGATGGGAGCTGGGGGTACAGAACCCCTATTTACATGCTTAATCGAATTATCCGATTACAAGCAGTTTTGGATTTAGCAGGGCAGCGCATCTCTTCAGCGCTGACCGCGTTAGCCGTTGCCACTGACAAATTGCGGACAGCAGTCTATCAAAATAGGCTTGCTCTCGACTATCTGTTAGCAGCGGAAAACGGCGTGTGTGGTAAGTGGAATATGACGAACTGTTGTCTCGAAATTGACCCGGTTGGTGACGTCATAAACCAACTTACCACAGAAATCAAACAACTCACAGTTAACCCTGCACAGGAATGGAAAGGGTTACAATTAGGCTGGTTACAAGACCTCCTCCCAGGAGGTTGGTTTAAAGCCATCATTGGTATGATAGTTGCCCCAATATGTATTCTGCTTTTGATATGTTTACTCGCCCCTTGCTTGATTAAGTTCCTTCAAACTTCTATCCTTCGCATGGTGACAAAACGCGCAGCACCAGAAATGCTTGCGCTGTTGCAAGACTATGATAGAAGTCGAGAACAACAACCTTTGGGTAATTTACTGCCGTAAATTCCCAATAACTCGTTCAGGGGGGAGTGAAGGGAATGATTTGGCTGTATCAATAATCTCTAGGCATAATGAC
>JAHTLZ010001136.1:0-14362 GCA_023846285.1 Phrynocephalus versicolor | reverse complement strand
CTCAAAGGTTATACCAATGTAATGGTTCGGTACAGCTGAGCATTTTTATGTGGACATTTAGAAACCGCTGTATCGAAAAGCTGATATGAGTATGCTTCCCTTTCAGCAGATCAGGAATATTCCATAGTGCTGATTATAAAAGCAGCTATTGATAAAACTTTTCAAACAAACAGTCCGGGTGTTTATCAATTCCTGAATGTTGAAACTTTATTGTGATAACCATTTAATGCAATAATACAAATTATAACAGTAACACCGAACTATGACAACAAATAAACATCCCCAAAAATGATGAACATTAGAAGTGGTACATTCCAAGATTGTTCGTAATGGTCAGTCCTGAGCCATGAACTTTTCACCTTTCTCTGGCCATCAGGCTCCAAACAAAAGAGCCTCGCTATCTGCAGGCAGGTGCTGGCCTTCTTGGAGCCTTCCAATTACAAACTCCACCCATTTTCCCCCAGGAACAATGGCCCACTCTTAGCACTAGCTAGAAAATGTTTCCATTCCTGACCTTCAACCAACGTTGCTGGGTTGAACTGATCAATTTGTAGGTGTTTTGCATGAGCTCTGCAAAATAGCACAGGTAACTGTTCCTGCTAAATAAAAGTATTCATAAACAAATGCATTGTAAAATCTATTAGTATTACTGGCAATAGGACAAATGCATCTTTTTAAAACACAAACCCAGGTACATTATTGCAGTAATTTAACTTACCAATGTAAAAGGCCAGATAAACATACTGCTAGGCACCTGGCAAGTGAACTCTACGTTGACCCTTAATCCTATTGGTTAAAATTAGTTTCATTTTCAAGAGAAATGTGCAGGATCCCTAGGCCAAACCTTATAAAAACCCCTCAAGTTTTCCCTGCCACCCGTGGAGAGTTAGGAGTTACTTAGAGAGCAGTTGTCCTGTAAAAAAATTATTGTTCTTGTCAGAACATTACAAGGCCTTTGCTGTGGAGATGGAGGGAGGGAGGGGCCGGTTCTGGACGGAGGCAGAGGTGTCCAGTCTGCTGGATTTTTTTATTGACAATGAAATGGGCCCAGTTCTGTTTCATCTCCACCCCAGAGGAAACCAGCAGGCTTTCAGACAGGCTGCAAGAGAGCTGGCAAGGCTAAACTATGCCCGGAATGCCACGCAAATTAGATCTAAATTTAAGACTTTAAGACAAAATTTTAATAGGGCATTGTTTCATTTTGGAGAGAATGCTCAAGAGGAACAACAAACAGCTTTTTGGCCTCAATTGTTGGAACTGTGGATTCAAGCTGGAAGGCCTGACCCTCAGCATCTTTTTCCTTTGGGTAAGTAATAAAACCTTTCTTTTAAAAAACAGTACTAATTTTGACTTAAGTATGGCATGTTAAAATACCTAAAACTGTAATCTGAGAAGTACTAAGGGCCAATATAATTTGGTTTACAGTCAAATTTTGATGTAATTATGGTGAAACTCTAGATCAGCATAGAACAAAGCTAGCTAAAGTATTAAAAGATGGTCTGCTCCCAATAAAAAGCTGAAGTGCCATTTAAAACCATTTCCTTTAAAACTGGTATCCGCTAGTAAATGTCCTGCATAAAAAATAATGTACACCAAAGCTTTAGAAAAGATATATAGAAATAAAACTTCTGACAAGGACATCTTAGACTTGCAGTGAAAAATAGAAATATAAAACTATTTCCCACTTATGTCTCAATAGGAGCTGGACCAGGAAGGAGGCATGGCAACAGGGGTGGTGCTGTAAGGCCTCCAAGGCAGCCAAACAGAAGGGAAGAATTGGAGCAGCAGGCCAATGACACAGATGAGGACGAGGAACAGGCAATGGCTCATGATTTCCAACCACCAGTGGTGCAAGAGGCTCAAGGGCAAGCAAATCAAGGTGCAGGTCACGAAGAACAGGGATTGGAGAATGTTCCAGGCAACGTTCAGGAACAGCAGGTTGAGGATGAAGGTGTGTAACAGTCATTTGTGGACTTCACAAAGGTGTGTACACATACTAGACCGTTAATTTACAAAAAATACATATCATTTTCTTCTTTTCAGAACTACAAGAGGATCAACCGCTGGACATTATGCAGCAACCAGTGACCCGCGCAGAACATCAGAACTGGGTTGCTGCTCTTCAAGAGGCAATAGAGAGAATAGCCGCTCTCGAAGAAATCGTGCTTGCAGGAAACAGAGGAGCAGCTCCAGCCAGGAGAAGACGCCGAAGGCGATGAAGCCTTTTTTTGTGGTTATTGGACAATTTAGGGGATGTACACTGGTTCTCCTATGCCAAAATATTCCATTGACTCACGTGTTAAAGGACTGATGTGGTACCCTGCAATGTTCCCTTGGGTTATCCTTTTCTGCCTTAATGTTACTGTGTTAGCAATATTTACAAGTTTTATTTATAAATAATCTCCTAAGAAAATATTAGGGCTGAATACTTTTAGTTTTCTGTTGTTCTACTTTGTGCATTTTGAGCAATTTTAATACACAATACGGTAGTAATTTAAGCAATTAAAATGCTGTTCTAGTTATATTTTTTAAAAATGGTTTCTGTAGGTATGAGGCAGAAGAATATGAAGCCTCACACGTAATTCCTTTAACCTGGAAACAGAAAACCACTGAAAATCCTAGTCTCTTATGCTATACTTTGCATGTATATTGGCATCTGTTGAGCAATCTCATTAGCAATGCACATTATTTCTGCTGATAGCCACTACAGAAAAAGTACTTTATAGCTTTTCTGTGCTAAAACTGGTAGAGGGCAGGTCGTTCTCTCATAAATGTTACTTTACAGTACTCTAAATAACAGAACAGTGCACATACCTATACTTTGCCTATTCAGTGGATAGAAATAAAAAAGTTTCTTAAAGAATCGTGTATGTTTCTGTTTCTTATGCAGTCTGGGTTATTTTTTTATGGGTGAGTTGAGGGGGAGAATACCCAGTGATTTAAAATTTCCTTGATAATCATTCCTTACTGAGGTAGATTAGTGTTTCACTGCAGTTACTGCTTTTAAATGAAACTGAGTTTGCTTAAAATGTAAAGCAGTTCATCAGTTTTCCCTTTAAAATTCATGATCTGTGTATTCTGCCCCTACTCCCAACCTTGGCATGTTCATATATTTACTCAAAATAGAATAAGTAATCAACTAGGGTGAGAATATTTTCTTCTTGATACGTCTTCTTTTTGGTGTGGTTAATTTTCTGTGCACAATGCTTTCAGTACCACTTTCTTGCTTTACAATCAAATACGGTGACACAGGGAACTGTGGTTCTACTGCTCCCTGTTTCTGTGTACTAGTCATTGGTCTTTTTTTGTGGCCCTGCAGCATTTTTTCCCCTGGTTTGCTTCCCTGAGCTGTTGCTCCATTTTTTGGTTTACCAAAAGAAACAAGGGAAGCTGAAGACCTAGAGGGCAGGAGTGATACTGAACATTCAGTATCACTCTCCTGCTCAGAGGCAGTTCCTGAGCCACTGGTCCCCGTTGTATCACCATCAGAATCACTGTCCTCTACATTATCAGTGTTTGGGGAACCATTAGAGAGCAGGATTTCAGTCTGGTTCTTAGTGTGTTGATCATTAAGGAATGATTCTACTTCCATGTTAACCTTTTTTTTTGTCCCTTGAGTTGTTAAAAATTGGGTTAGTTTAGCAAGAGAATCTGAAGCCACCCTTAGATTGTCAATAACCTGTTTCTGGAACATCATATCCTGGTGGTTCCAAGAATTAAGTGTAGATTCTTTTCTATCATCCGAAGCCTTAACCCAGTCCACAAAACCAGTAAGTGTGTTGTCCAGGCGTGCTGCTGCTGTAGATCTCTGCTTCCTTTTCCTTAGTAGCGCAAGCCTGGTTGCTGGATCAAGCGTGGCTTCATAGTTTGTTGTTTCAACTGAGTCTGTATTTAATAAGGACAATTTAAAATTAATTATTAAGCAGTGTAGAAAATTATCCATTAACAAATTGATTTAATGATAATATAAAAAAATACCTATTGTAAATTAGAGATGTTAATAATTCCAGCATTTAAAATCTTTGAATGTAATAGTAGTATTTACAGAGTAAACCCCACGGCTGCTTGCTGCAGTATTCAAATTAATTTAGTTTTAATAGGTCAGTGTTTTATTACTTACAAAATCGTTTAGGTGTGCAAAATCACTCAGTGATAGTAATCTGGTTAATAAAGGTAATTATTTGTAGTTAGGTTTTAATTCTCTCAATCAGAAATGAACATACCTTTTTTACCAAGCCGTTCATGTAAAATTGTTTGGGGACTCTGGGAAGAAGAACAGCCAGATGTGGATGGTTCACAACCGTCTGTTGATTGGTATTCTGAAATTAAAATAATTTATTTAAAAGGCAGATTCTGTTTAAATAACATTAATATGGTCTGTAAGGATATGATTTACATGATATTCCTAATAATCCGAATAGTAGACGTTTTGAATACATGGCCTGCCCTGCTAGCATAAGTTTTAAAGTGTTCCTCACCCATTGCTGAGGCTTCCGAAGCCACGTAGCTTTGGTTCATGCCTTCACTCTCATCGAAGAGGGACTGTGATCCGGCATTATCGCTAACTCCAGGCATTGCCTCCGTGGTTGCTGCATGTGAGAAGAGGAACATAAGTTGCTGTACTTCCCTCGCGTTGCTACACACCATAATGCAAAGAACAGGAAGCAGTCTTTTAGTTTCCGGAGCACATAATTGTTAAGGTTACATGATTGGGTAATTCTGAGGCATGTCCCGCCCCTCCTTATTTTTTGCCCGATTCAAGGAAAGTTTAGAACCGGTACAATTCAAAATGGATTCATAATCTTACAACACAGCAAACTGCATTTATAATAAAGAGAAACATGTCTATTTTACTTCCTGCTTTTATCCCGGCCGATTTTCGATGCATCGAATATCTCTGGGAAGCGGAAATACAATATATCATAAGGAAATTACAATTCGGATACTTTTAATTACATATGTAATCTCCGTAATAATAACGAAATACCGAAACATCGATGCAGTGTTTCAATCTTTGTTAATCAAAATTCGAAATCAATATATGAGAGGGAAATTAAACGCATCCGTCCATAAATCTGAAAGATTTACAAGTCATCCCGTTCACTAGTTGCTTCGGTTTATCGAAGGACACAACGAGTTCTGAAAACAAATGTCTGTACTTAGGTATATTATTACAAATCGGATACTTTTAATTACATATGTAATCTCCGTTATAATAAAGAAATACCGGTACATCGAAGCAGTGTTTCAATGTTTGTTTATCCAAAAAAGAAATCAATATATAAGAGGGAAAATCAACTCTTCCCTCCACATATTTTAAAGATTTACAAGTCATCCCGTTCCCTCGGTGTTTCGGTTTATCGAAGCACACAACGTGTTCTGAAACCAAATTACTGTACTTGGGTATATTAATAGAGTTACTATTAATAAAATAATATTTCACTGTGAGATACAGTGAACGTGACGTATTTTACGGTTTATATTAAATGGTACATAGTCAATGCTTACCAATGCTCCCGCTGGACTCGCTCTCGGTTGTCCGCAATGGGTGAATTGAGGTGTCTGTTCGAAAAATGTTTGACATTTCTTCGTACCAAATAAATTTTGCACGCCCAGCTCCAGAAGTACTGTTTTGAACTACAGCCTGTTTGTACAGTTTTCGAAGCGATTTGCATTTAGTTCTACATTCCGTTCCAGATCTAAAAAATCCAATCTTTCGTAATTCTTTTGAAATCACCTCATAGATTTCAATATTCCTTTTGAGGGAAGACAAAGCATATTTTATCTCTGCCTCACCCCAAACCTTGATTAAGGCTGCAGTCTCCTCGTTTCCCCAAATAACCCCTCTCTTAATTTTGGATTGAACAGAACTGGCTGTGCAATTCTCTGAATTGTCCTCAGAATCCATCACTATAGCTGCCTTGTTAAATTATTTTTCTAGGAAAAGCCTTCTGTTTGAAAGGACACCAGCAACTGCACTCAGTTGCCTGAGTGCTAACTTCCTTCCCTTGCACCTTTTGGCTCCCTTTATTAGCATTTCAACAGAAAGGTGATCTCAATTTGGTAAGGGGGATGGGTGATTGATTACAAAGGGGCCCCCTGTCCTGTGTCTCAGCTGGCTAGGATGTGGTGCCGAAATGTTTCATTAACTTTCTTTTTACCTATGCAAAGTACTGCTGACTTAATGGAAGCAAGTTTGTTACTTGCTGGTTTATTTGCCATAGCAAAGCAAGATAATTTTCACATCTTTTCCGTCTTGGTATCATGGTGGTCTAGGAATGAGTACCGAACTAATGTATTAATGCAAAGTATGCGATTGACACTGTGTTCTGTTAACCCAAAGCAATTAGTAGTATTGTGCGTTAAGTGTAAAGAATAATACACTTTAAAACCAAGAAATTCATTGTAATGCATTATAAACTGATTTATTCCTCTGAAGGTAACTGCAATGGATAAAAAATATGCGATTAGTTTCCTTAGGCGGCTAAAGGCAACACAAACAGTTTATTTTTGGCTTTCCTTCAGAGCCATTAGGCCATAAAAAGCTTGCAGTGGGAACAGTAATTTGATACTTCCTTCTTAAGTTTACTCTGGCAGCAGTACTCTGCATCTGAAGAGGGAGTTGTTACAAGAAAACTACATCGGAATGTTTTCTTATAAGGGGGGCCTCTCTGAAAGGCATGTTTTCTAAAGTGACATACAACAGGGCAGATGAACCCTTAGTCTAGGCATTATTTGTTTTTCGATGGTATGCGTTCAGAAACTGCTATCAATTTAGTACAGTGCCTTGGTTTTTTGCAAGGTTTATTACTGATTATTGTATACTCTTGAAGCAAATACCCCTGTCATGCATTCTTTTGCATAGCCGGTGTAGTAGTTTGCCAAAAATACTGGTGTTTCGCACTTAAGTTAAAGGAAAGTACTGCAAATCAAATAGAAACATTTATTAACGGAAGGAATTTTACAGGAGTAACCAATACTGTAAAGCCTCACAATTCTACTGCAAATGAAAGTGTAACATAAAATTGTGAGGTAGAGTACATGAACTTATTATTTTGCGCCCATGTCACTTCACATGGGTAAACAGGTACTCCGCAATAGCATTACGAACCGCCTCTGCCTCTGCACGTGCAGTTCCAGATCTGTGGTAGTCATTTATTTCACACTCCTCCTGTGGTTCAGGTGGGGGTATGGAATGTTGTTCATCATCAAGTATGTCATGGTTTTCTCGTTCACATATGTTGTGTAGAATCACAGCAGAGGCAATAATTGAATTAACGTTCTCTATGTGAGCCTCTATCCTAACAGACAGACGTCTGAATCTGGCCTTCAAGCGCCCAAATGCTCTCTCCACGACGCATCTTGAGCGATTAAAAACCTTATTGAAGTGGCGCTCCCTGTCATTTCTAGTAACAGCAAAGGGCTTCATTAGCCACTTACACAATGGATAGGCACCATCCCCTAATATAATTGGAGGTATTGACACCCCTGCATAGTGGAACATAGGACTGCCAGGTATTAGGGTTCCTTCCTCCATCCGACTAAAAAGCATAGATGATCTGAACACATGGGCATCATGATTAACACCTGAATGACCAGTCAACATAGAGAAAAAAATTCCCTCTCCGTCGCAAGCAGCCTGAAGCAATACAGAATGAAATGATTTCCTGTTAAAGTAAGCAGGCCCCTGCAATTTCGGGGGGCTTATCGGAATGTGCGTTCCGTCGATACAACCTATAGCATGTGGGAACCCGAAGATTTTCATAGATGATGTCATCTGTAGAAACAGAGAAAAAAAATTAAGAATCATTAATTTCCTAAACCGTAAAGGCGCTGGTTCAGAACACAAGTAAAGACTGGGATGACCGAAAGCAGGTTACCTTATTGAAGTCAGGCAGGCGGACCTCTTCCTTAAGAAGAACGTGTTCCATTGCAAGGCAAACCTCGATTGCAATGCTTGCAACAGTTGAGCTTCCTTTCTGGAATACTAGAGCGATGGTTCTGTAGCAAGAACGGCTTGCCAAAAAATACACGCCGATTGCCACTCTCTCTTCCACAGGGACAGCTGAGCGCATAACTGTGTCCCTGCGCATCAGAAACGGACGCAGCTTGTCTGCCACCCAAAAAAGTGTTTTTCTAGTCATACGGAAGTTTTGTAACCACTGGCGATCGTCCCAAAGCTGAAGCACCGTGTCGTGAAACCACTGAGAACGTCCTGGGTAACACCAGAAAAGCTTCTCTCGAGGCGAGCTTCTCATCCAAGCCGAAGTAACCCATATCAAAGCGTTGCATGCCCTCAACGCCTCGCCAAATAGCACTCTTCGTCGGAAAACGCGTCTTCCCTTTCTCAGAAGCAACAAAGCTACAGTGCTCAACAAAGAGTTGACATTGTGCAACACAGCAATAATGTATGGACTATACCTATGGAGTTTCTGCAGGCGGGCAGAAGAACGCGATGGAGGCATGGTACCGGGAGAATGGCAGAAAGAAGGCGGAAGAGGCTTGGTGTCTACTCTAGGGAGTAAGGAGGGGGTTACTCCAGTGTCCTGGAGGACCTTTGAACGAAGAAGTACAACCGTTGTGCGATAGCCCACCTAGTGACCATGATGGGGAACAGCAGTTGTAGGAGCCCCCCCAATGGAAATTATAATATAAGTAATAATTATGAAGCAAAGAGTCACACATTTACAGCGCTTCGCCGTAACTGACAGCCAAGCATCGATGCATCGATACACCGTTTCCTTTTTTTTTAAAAAAAGCGGAGATCGCGGGAAACGGGCAAAGAACATGAGTGTTTGGATGCGAATGGAGCTCGTGAGGTCATTCTAGATTCGAACAGAAAAGCTGCCTGCGTGAGTACATAGGAAAGGGGGTGGGGGCGAAGGGAGACCACGTGATCGCCTTCGAATTCAGATCGAAGGCAATGACGCTCCGAAGCGAGGAGCCTCGTGAAGTAACGGCCATTGTCAGCAGCATAACTCAGTTGTAGCCATGGACTACACATGACATATTGGTAGGTTCATGCATGCTCTCAGGGTCCAGTGTGCAGTCTCCTCAGAGCTGGCTGGACTGAGGCTATTATTAGGTGTGACAAACAACATCCCAAACATCACAAGGGGAGGGGTGTGAGAGAGAGACCCACAACTAGTCATGTAGGCAATGGGAATGATTGCTAGTACAGGAAGGGAAGAGGAGGGAAGAGAGGAGGGGGCTCTGAGGTGAATGGGGCACTGGGAAGAAGGGCTCTGTTCACGTAGCTAGCCTGATCTCTGGGTGATAAGCCTGTTTTCCCCTAGCGCCCTGAGTCATGCCTGTTTTGCCTGTGCTTGGGGTTATCCAGAGTTCACTGGGGTCACTTAGGGCCTGGCTTTCCACACTGCGTTTCATGCTCTCAGCTTCCTCAGTGCTGCCAGGGTTTGGGGGCGGCTGAGCTCTCAAACATCGGCTCCCTACACTCAGCAGTGTATATCATTGCAAAAATACCTGGCTGTTATTCTGGGACCACTGGATAGACACACAGACTACCACATTCGCAATTCAGAGGTCTAATTCTAAGGTCAGGGAGCTGAAAGTGGATATGGATGAAGGAATGGTATCCTTCAATGTTCCATCTGTCTTCACCAGCTGAGGAAAAATATTAGGGCTATCAGAGATAATAAGGGGGGATTGGAAACAGATCCTAAGAAGATATTGGAGACCTTCTTAGGATTTTATAACAGACTGTATGCAAATAAAGGAATTAAGGAAGAAGAGGTTGATGAATTTTGTGAGGGATTGGAGCTCCCCAAAATAAGTGAAGAAAACAGAAGGGAACTAGATAAAGATATAACAGAGGAGGAAGTTAGGACAGCAATTGATTCTATGAATGTGCAATCAGCACCCGGACCGGATGGGTTTAATGCGGTGTATTACAAGCATTTTAAGGATATATTGGTGCCACATATGACTGTATTGTACCAAAGTATTTTGAATGGAGCTCCAACTCCACCTACCTGGTTGGAATCAAGGTTGGTATTGATTCCCAAACCGGGAAAAGATCACACTCTGCCAGACTCCTATAGGCCAATATCTGTTACAAATATGGATTATAGAATATTTGCTAAAGTTATGGCAACCAGGTTAAAAAAATGTATTGCACAATTAGTGGGAGAAGATCAATATGGGTTTATGCCCCAGAAGTACTTGGTGGATGCAGTTAGGAAGGTAATGGGTATGGTATATTTAGCAAAAAATAAGGATCTGCCTCTTACTCTCCTGTCATTAGATATTTATAAAGCATTTGATTCGGTGGGTTGGAATTATTTGAAATATATATTTAAAAAGTATAAATTTGGAGAAAAATTTCAAAATATAATTGAGGCAATATATACAGAGTCCAAAGCTATGATAGGAATTGGTGGGTCAGAAAGGGGGTATGTCCAAGTGTTAAGTGGTACAAAGCAAGGTTGTCCACTTTCTCCCATGCTTTTTATTTTAGCATTAGAACCATTAGCAATTAAACTTAAAAAGAATAGTGAGATTAAAGGATTTGAAACATCAGGGAAAGGGAGAGAAGAAGGGGAGCTTCTTACAATGTATGCAGATGACATGATGGTGACAGTTAAGGACCTGGGGACTGCAATTGTGCCATTAAAAGAAACTTTGCAAGGATTTGAAAAAATATCAGGGTTAAAAGTTAATTTTTCTAAATCATCAATGATGTGCTTAAATGTGAAACCTAAAACTCAGTTAGAAGCCTCTAAATCATTGGGTATTCCTATAGCAAATAAGAAGGTAAAGTATTTAGGGGTAATGATAACTAAAAATGTGAAGAAAATATTTGAACATAATTATAAAAAAATTTGGAGTAGTATTCAATCAAAGCTGAGAACATGGGAGAAAAGGAAGGATTCAATTAGCACAAGAATTGCTTTAGTTAAAATGTTTTTGCTACCTAGATTAACTTACCTTTTTTATGTGTTGCCTTGGCACATACCAGAACGGATCTTGAAGGGGTGGCAAAGGTCAATAGATAGATTTGTTTTTGCATCCAAGAAACCAAGGACAGCTGGTAGATATAGGTACCATAGGATTCAGGATGGAGGATGGGGGATTCCCAATTTGATTTTATATTATGAAGCTTATCAGCTGAGACATCTTATGATTTGGTTGGAGGGAGAACAGGGGGAAGATTTGGGATGTATAGAGCAGGAGAATTTGGAAGCAGTTGGAGGGAAAATAAGAATCTTCGAAAGGAGGATAAAGAAAAGAAAAGAAGAAAAATTATCAACATTTATGGGGCCTCTTTTGGTATGGGAGAAGTGGAAAAAAAAGCTTTTTCCTGACCTCTCTCCACTTACCAAACTATGGTATTATGATAAATTTGCCCCATTAAGGAAGCTCATCCCAAAAGAGGTAGGGGATAAATTGAAAGAGATTTCAATCCAGAATATGGATAAAATCTGGGAAACAGAAAAAATGATGGAACAGGAAAGTGGAATTTGGAATAAGATTAATTGGTTACAAAAAAAACAAATCTCCTCCTTGTTGAAGGAGAATGAAGTTAAAAATTGTGGTAAAAGAAATATTACCCCCTTCGAGGAATTAGTGAAAGGATACAGGATAGATAGGACAAAAATAGTTTCAAAATTGTATAAGATTTTATTAAATATGGGGAAATCACTAAAGGAAAGTTTAAAAGAATATTGGGAGCAAGATATCCAGGAACCAATCTTAGATGAAGATTGGGATAGAATTTTTCAACAACCACCCTTTGTTACGACTTCCAGGATAATCCAGGAGCAGGGGTTGAAGCTGATACAAAAATGGTATTATACACCAGTAAGGTTGTATCATATCACAAAGTTAGGAAGTAAAAATTGCTGGAGGAAGTGTGGAGTAATGGGAACCTACAGTCATATGTGGTGGGATTGTCCTTTAGTTAATAATTTTTGGAGACAGATTGGAAGAGAAATATCAAAAATTGTTGGAAGGAAAGTGGAAATATCTAAATTAATGGTTCTCATTAACCTGGGTAGCACAGAGTTAAAAACAAAAGAGGAATGTAAATGGGTAAACCTGATGGTAATTGCAGCTAGACAGGTTATAGCGAGTAATTGGAAAAATGCAGAAGAGCTAGGGGTGAATCAATGGAGGAAGAAATTAAATAATATTATAATTTTAGAATACCTAACCATGAAGATACGCAGAATGAAAGGGTTTAAGGTCAATGAGAAAGAAGAGGAATGGTTTGAGAAGTTATTGAATTATATGAGTATGTTTGACCAATTTGGGGTAATTAAAACGTTAAAAGCTAAGTAAACCTTGCGGATTGTCAATTGTTAATTTATATAGAGATGTACATATGGTTAAATTGTTAATTTGAATTTGTTTTATTATCAATGTATATCCAATGTATCAGATGCCTGGGGGTCACTGTTTTTGTCTGGGGTGTTGGTGAATTGTTTTATAATAAAATTATTAAAAAAAAAAAAAAAATCTGTCTTCACCAGCGTTCTCAACACCAATGCCCTAGCAATGGTAAAGAAGAGAATAAGAGAAGACAGCACCCTCACCAGCAGAAGCAGCCTCAACCCAGACAAGATATGCCTGGTTCTCGACCTGTGTCTGAACACCACTTACTCCATAGACATAGGGTACTTTTAGAGACAGAAGCATGGTTGTGTCATGGGTTCCCCATTGTCACCCATTGTTGCCAACTTGTATGTGGAAGTAGTGTTTTGTTTGTACACTGCCCAGAGTGGCCTTGCTGCTAGAGGATGCAGTTTATAAGTCTAATAAATAACAAGTAATAAATAATAATAATAAAGCAGAAGGCACTCAACAACTTTCGGGGACAACCCCAGCCCACTGGTTCAAGTTTGTGGTTGACATCTGGGTAAAAATCAAGACCCAGGGAGGCCTTTACAGATCACATACATCCAGTGGACCCAAATATCAAGTTCACCAGGGAAGACACCAAAGTCACCTGGTTGGTTTTCCTGGACCGCACAGTTATCATAGGACCCAACTAAAGCCTGGGAATAGAAATTTACAGGAAATGCACACACTCACCAGTGCCTACTGTTTGACTCCCACCACCCTTTACAACACAAATTAGGAGTCATGGGACATTAAACCATAGAGCAAAGAGCTTCCCCACCTCTACGGAAGCCAAGAAGAAGGAAAGCAGGCATCTAAAGATAGCACTTAAGATCTGTGGATATCCAAAGTAGGCCTTCAACAAAGCAGCATCCCATCCCAGAAGAGCAATAGATCAGTCTGAGACCCAGACCTGACAGAAGAGCCTGGTCATTCTTTACATGGCTGGTGCATCAGAAAAGCTTAAAAGGGTTTTTGGCAAACACCACATACCCATTCACTTCAGACCCACACTCTTAATGCAGATACTCACCCATCCAAAAGATCAGACACTAATATACAAGAGGAACAGTATACAATGCAGTGAGGAGTGCACAAAGCTCTACACTGGAGAAACTAAACAGCCATTAAACAGAAGGATGGCCCAACACAGGAGGGGCAATAGCTCAGGACCAGAATCAGCAGTACACCTCCACTTGAAGGCCAAAGGGCACTCATTCAAAGATGAGGATGTGCACATATTAGACAGAGAAGATAGGTGGTTTGAAAGAAGGGTCAGGGAAGCCATTCATGTCTATATTGAAAATCCCTCTCTCAGTGAGGTAGGGGACATAGGCACCATCTGTCTTCCATTTATCATGTTGCGGTTTCATCAATTCCCAGAAAGATCAGAACCAGTTCACATCTCCACCTGGAAGGCTAATGACCGATAATTATTGCAGAATTAGCAGTAGACTGCATAGGTGTGACTTTGACAAGCACCAGGCCATTCTTCACCTAACGAGCCTATTCAGACCAGGGTAGGCTGAAACCAAAGTGAAATATAAATTGAAAGCTTCCCACCAACTTTTCTCAGACTAAAAAAGTTACTTGGATGAGTAGCAAAAAGCTTTGATTCCACAAGAAAAGAGGTCCAGTTGCCACAACTCAACTCTCATAGGTACGTACTTGCTGACTCCCAACAGAGCACAGCTGTCAAGCCCCGCACACAAACACACAACCAGCCCAGTTCAGTTCGTTGTCAGGAATTTTAGTTGTAATCCAAAATATAGTCCAAATCAAGCCAGGATAACTTACACAGACAAATGCCAAGTTCAAAGGGAACAGAGAAACGGAGTAGTCAGGAAGCCGGTCCAAAGGTCAGGAAACAGGGAACACCGTGGTTAGAAGCCGGTCCAAAGGTCAGGAACAAAGTCAGGATACACACAGGAACGTAGTGGCAAGGTAAGTGACGTGTTGCTCCCACAGAGGGCTCAGGGTAACCTGGCTAGCTTTATCCTGA
>JAHTLZ010001135.1:0-12588 GCA_023846285.1 Phrynocephalus versicolor | reverse complement strand
GCTGATGATTTGCATATTCATCACTCCTGTCGGCAGAGTTTGTCACACCCGACCACGGCATCATGATTCTGTAAAGCTATGTCTCTAATTTGTAACCTCAACTCATTCATGGCTTTGCAATAACCCATTGCATGGGGGCGGGTACAGGGGGAGTAGCCTGTATTATTTATCACTTTTATTATTTGTTTTTTTCCATTGGGATTTGAATATATCTAGCAAGAGCAAGGGGATTATGCCACCTGAGAGGAAGGTAAGTTTAAACCAATGTTTAACCAAGATAAATTTAGCTAATGCTTCAGTGGGAATAAGTCTGGCCTCTAGGCAAAACAATATGTTGGAGACACATAAGGGAATGCCCAAAATAGCTCTTACAAAACTGGTTTGAATGATCTCCAAGTGTTTCAGGTTGCATATCCAAACAGCTGTGAAAGGTAGAGCATTTGGGTGATGATTTTAGCTCTAATAACTTGCAAAGTTGAGGGAACATGTTTTCCCCTGTCATATTGAAAAACCTACTTATGGCTTTACTCTTCCCTTGCAATCTCATTGCTACACATCTAATGTACGTGGACCAAGCACCAGATGACTGGAATGTTATACCTAGGTACTTATACTGCTGGACTTGTTCAATTTGGTGACCGTTATGGGCCCATTTATTCTTAATCCTCCTTCTAATGAAAACCATTATTTTGGTTTTGGTATAATTGATTTCTAACCATTCATCTGTACAGTAGAAGGAGAAGGACCTCAAGAGCCTTCTAAACCCGACACATGAAGTTGACAAAAGCACCACATCATCTGCGTCCAAGAGTATAGAAACTGGACGAGAAGCCAGTTTAGGTGGATGAAAATCTATGTTGGATAAACTCTCGACAATTCCATGAATATAAAAATTGAATAAGGTGGGATCCAGAATGCATCTGCGCCGTACACCTCTACGTACAGGAACTGGAGCGGATAAAATCCCATTAGAATTGCAGTGGATCTGTAAATAGAAATGCTCATGCAGAGGACACATGAACAGGAGAAGTCTTTTGTCAGTATTCATAGTCTCCAGTTTTAACCACAGTCTATCTCTAGACATAAGATCCCAAGCTGATTTAAAGTCTATGAAGGCAGAATGAAGAACCCCACCTTTTGATGATGAATATTTACTAGCTAAATGATGAAGAACATGGCACTGATCAATTGTAGTTTTCCCCTGTTTGAAGCCTGCTTACTCATCTGCAAGAATATTCTCCACCTGTATCCAGTCCTATAATTTTTCCAACAGATGCCTAGCGTATAATTTACTGATAGTGTTCAACAATCTAATACGACGGTAATTGGCAGAGTCTTCCTATTTCCTTTTTTATAAATTGGGACCACAATAGTTAATTCCCAGTCTTTTGGTATGCAGCCTGTTCTATCAATCCAGGTAAACAGAGAAGCTAGTATCGGAGCCCACCATTCAGCATTCACTTTAATAAAATCAAATGGAATATAATCTGGTCCAGGGGCTTTGCCTGGTTTTAGTCTGTCAATCAACATAAATGTTTCCTGTTGAGTGAGTAGAGGCCACTTAGGTAGGCCTTCTAAATGAATTTGACAAGTCAAAGTGTGGGAATAAAAAGCTGCATCATGTCTGTCATAGTTTTCTTCCCAGACAGTGGATATTATATAATAATCTGTTTTGGGAATAAAAATTAAGATTCCCCTGGAGACTAACCTCCAGAATGTGGCTGAGTCTCCCAAGTTAAGCTGCATAGTCGCATATCAATTCATTACCCTGGTCTAGGTCAAAATATTAATTTTCTTGTTTTTGTTCAACTGTCATGGGTTGACTGGAGCTCTGACCTGAAATAAAACATTTGTATCAACTCATTCTGCACTCCTTTTATTTGTAGTTGGAGTTGAAGGAGAACCTACATTTCATTTTACACACCCTCTTTTTCACTCCATACAAGAGCAATTCAGAACTTATCAGACAACTGGACAAAAATGGATGGAGTGTAAACTTCTATTGTTCTCCCAAATAAGGTTTCCCAGATCTGTGATCTTTAGGGGAGGGCTTTCTCTGGGAGAAGCAGTGGTTAAACTGCTGTACTCTAGTGAAGACTATGCCCATGACCTGAGTTCAATTCTAAACTAAGGTACCAGGCTTAAGGATGACTCAACGTTCCATCCTCCTGATGTTGGTAAATTGAGTACCTGCATTGCTGCGGTGGGGGGATCAATATGTAGCCTGCCTAATTAAACTGTAAAGCACCCAGAGAGGGTTTTAAGCTCTATGGAGTGGTATACAAACAGCACACTTTGTTTTGCTTTTTCTCACAAACAAGTTTGTTGGACTCCCTTATTGGTTGTTCCTATGGTGGTTACTTCATGTCCTACCTTCCACGATTACGTTTGTACCGTGACAGCATTGTTCATGGTCATGTGGTTTCGTCCCTGTTCAGTCCCTGTTTCCATTTACTCACGGTCGTGATAACTTGTTTCGTGACAAGTGTTACTTCACAGCCTTCTTTCCTGACAAGATCTGCTTTTTTGAAAAAAAAAAAACATAAAAATAAAGAGCACACCACACCCCCTGCATTTTGTCTATTCGAAATGTTGATCCACAGCACGCAAAAGTACAAGAGAAATGGATGGATTCAAGTTCACGAGCAGAAGATTGCCTTCGTTGCGTGACAGTTGTTGCCTCACGGAACCTTGTCCTGGAACAGGAACATAGACAAAAGAATACCCCAGCCCAGGGGCAGGTACGGCTTGTCACGCTCTGTTCCTGGTTCCGGGGGTGTCGCCGAGACAGCTTTTTGCTGTCACACTATAGATGTGAAGTAAGGTTATTTTTTATTGGTTCCAAGCGGGACAGCAAGGATGGACGAATGGGACATGAAGTAACCACCTATTATGTTGTACAGTAGTTCTATGATGAGGCAGACAGACCTGCCCCATGCCCAGTTTTAACAACAGACAAAGACCACCAAAGCTTTTTATCAGCAGCCTGGCTGATGCTAAAGAGATCACTGCTCCACATTTTTACTGCTACATTTCTAACTGACCAGCATTTTAATATTGTCTTCTAGCAAATTGTGCTTTAATCTTTTTCTGTTTGTTTTTAATCACTTCTTTTTTTTTTGTCCCGGCCACCTTGAATACCACACCTGGGAGAAAGGCAGGAAGCAAAACAAATGCATACATCCATTTCTCAGTTAGTTGTCCATGAGGCAAATTTCACCCCCACCCCCAATCCTCCCTCACAACTGAAGGTTTTTGTGTTCACAGCAGGCCGTCTCATGTCATTTGCTGTTGTAAAAGGTTGCATTTACATGATGCTCACTCTGCCCTTTGGGTGTCCCTAAGGAGGCCATGCAGATGTGAACAAGCACGTGAGCAGCTAACACCCTCAGTTTAGATTACTAGCAGAAGAGGATTATTCGTGGGAGAGATGTGGTTTGCAAATATACCCGTGCATGACATGAGGTATGTGCATTCACACCGTAAGCATGATATTATTGAACATTGGTGCTATAATGAGTTAGACACAGGATAAAACAACTTTATCAAACTACAACAGTTTATATTTATGCCAGCAATGCAAATGCTAATCTTAACTTTAACTATGATTGCAGATATAATCACGTGGCCCCAGGATAGTTTGAGAAGAGTTTGTCCATGCTAGCATATAGCAGGCAAAATAAAAATAAGGACAAAAACATTGGGACACCTTAAATATTGACAGCTATATTTTAATGTGAGCTTTTGTGGGAAAGGCTCAGGAAGTTTTTATTTTACTTTTACTTTTACCTTATATGTTGTCCACATGATAATTCACTGTAACCTTTGCTTCCGCCAGGATACTAGCATTTTTAAACATAGTATTTTAGACTTCTCCTTCATAATATATTCATTTGCACTGGTTCTTTGAAGCTGTTTGCCATGCTTGTTGTCAGTCAAAATCAAGGGTTTGAAACTTTCCATCTTTACAGTTCTATGAATGTTTTCCCAATAATAAGATTTCAGTTAAAATATTAATAGGGTAGGATAGCAATCAGGAACCCCAGCAAAACTGATATCAAATGCAAGATACCATCTAAATAAGAAACATGTAAACATTTAAATGAGATCTAGGCATCAATAAAGAATTTTTGTGCCCCTATAATTATAACACTGAAAGTTGGTTTAGAATTAATTGCATGTCGGAATAAATGCAGCACTTTCAAAGAAATAGGTATATGTATATAATCTTATTCATCAGAAGCTGTGCAAGACATGTGGAATTGCTGTTTTGTATTGCTCATTCCTAAATACATTTCATGTTGCAAAATATCTTTGCTTAATGCCATATAAGTCAGAATTTAAGTGCAGAATTGCTCTTCTTGAGATGCTTCTTTCCAAAAAAGAAGGCTGAATGGAATTGATTTTAGTTTCCATCCTTGTCTCTGTACATTTTTTAAAAAAATCTTCAATGGAACATAGCTTCCCCCCTCCTTTGTAATCCCTGTTCAATCTAGACATTTTCTATTCAAGAAAATATATATAGAAAGTGAGTATACTAGCTCTTTCCCTCTGTCATTACTCCTTTCACTGTCTATGGATCAAACCATGTGAGACATCAGCTTTACACTTAGAAGAAGGGCTCCATTAAGAAGTCAAAGGTGTTTTTCTTTTAATCCTAATATGAGATTTCCACAGTTTCTCAACTTCCAAATGATCTTTTGTTCGGTAAGTGATCATTGGCAGAAAAGAGGCTTCATTTTATTATTTATTTTATTTATTTTTACAACTTATATGCCGCCCACTACCCAAAGGTCTCTGGGCGGCTTACAATCAAGGAATTAAAACAGTTAAAAAACATCAAACAACAATAAATAATTAAAACAAAAATAAAACCTTATACTAAAAACATCACACTAAAATTGCCATCAGAAGACCCACAATCTAAATTATATCAATTAAAAAACCTCTGGAACAGGAAGGTTTTTACCTGGCGCCGAAATGTCATCAGTGTTGGCGCCAGGCGGATCTCACTTGGGAGGGCATTCCATAGCTTGGGGGCAGCTGCCGAGAAGGCCCTGTGTCTGCAAGCCATCCCTCTTACCTCCTTGAGGGATGGCTCTTTCAAGAGGGCCCCCTGGCTTGATCTTAATTGCTGGGTAGGTTCATATGGAAGGAGGCGGTCCTTCAGGTATCCAGGTCCTAAGCCATTTAGGGCTTTCTATGTCAAAACAAGCACTTTGAATTGGGCTCGGGCAGCAACTGGTAGCCAATGTAGGCTACGTAGAATCGGCGTGATGTGATCCCGAGCGGCCCCACCACTTACTAGCCACGCCGCACGATTCTGAACCAGTTGCAATCGCCAAACCATCTTCAAAGGCAGCCCCATGTAGAGCGCATTGCAGTAATCAATACGGGATGTTACCAGTGCATGTGTAACTGTTATGAGGCTCCGTTCATCCAGGTAGGGGCGTAGCTGATATATTTTCCGCAGCTGGAGAAAGGCACCCCTGGCCACCGAGTCCACCTGGGCTTCCAGAGTTAGACCGGGGTCCAGGAGCACCCCCAAGCTGCGGACCCTGTCCCTTAGGGGAAGTGCAACGCCGTCCAGAACAGGGAAGTGGCCCTCTAACCTGTCTGGCGAAGCACCCACTAACAGCACTTCCGTCTTGTCTGGATTGAGTTTCAATTTGTTAACCCTCATCCAGTCCATTATCTGGCCCAGACACGAGTTCAGCACAGAAACCGCCTCACCTGGATTGGTGGAGAACGAGAGGTAGAGCTGAGTATCGTCAGCATATTGCTGACTCCTCAGCCCAAACCTCCTGATGACCTCTCCCAGCGGTTCCATGTAAATGTTGAACAGCATGGGAGACAGTATAGAGCCCTGAGGAACCCCATGACATAAATGCCACAGGGCAGAGCAACTGTCCCCCAGCACCACCTTCTTGACACGGTCAGCCAGGAAGGAATGGAACCACCGCAAAGCGGTGCCTCCGACTCCCAACCTGGCCAGCCTATCCAGAAGGACACCATGGTCGATGGTGTCGAAAGAGGCTGAGAGGTCCAGGAGTATCAACAGGGTTGCACTCCCCCTGTCTCTCTCCCGGCAAAGGTCATCATACAGGGCGACCAAGGCAGTCTCTGTACCAAAACCCGGCCTAAAACCAGATTGAAATGGATCCAAAAAATCTGTTTCATCCAGCAGTGCCTGGAGTTGCCCGGCCACCACCCGCTCCAACACCTTGCCCAAATAAGGGAGGTTCGCTACTGGATGGTAATTAACCACCAGCCCTGGGTCCAGTTTAGGTTTTTTAAGGAGTGGCCTAATTACTGCCTCTTTCAAGGCAGCAGGGACCACTCCCTCTCTTAATGAGGCGTTTACAGCTTCCTGGACCCAGGTGCGAACTCCCCTGGCAGATCTTTTAATTAGCCAAGAAGGGCAAGGGTCGAGTGGCGTAGTGGTAGCACGGACAGATCCAAGCACCCTGTCCACATCCTCAGGTCTCAATAATTGAAACTCATCCAATAATACTGGACCTAAGCACGGCACACTGGACACATCCCTTGATTCTGCACCAATAGTGGAGTCCAATTCCCTGCGAATCTGAGCGATTTTTTCCTCAAAGTGGACAGCAAACTCCTCACAGTGGGCTGCCGAGTGGTCCAGAACCTCCATCGTATTTCTCAGTTGAAGAAGGTTCCGGACCACCCGAAACAGCTCCGCTGGACGGCACTCTGAAGAAGCAATACGATTTTTGAAATATTGCCTTTTCGCAAACCATATCGCCACAGAATAGGCCCGATAATGGGCTCTAAGCCGTGTTCGATCAGACTCACAGTGATATTTTCTCCACTTGCGCTCCAGCCGTCTCCCCTCCTGCTTCATTGCCCGCAGCTCAGATGTATACCAAGGAGCTGTCTGGGCTCTACGTAAGGGGAGAGGGCGCTTAGGTGCAATCGTGTCAACTGCCCGGGACATTTCCCTATTCCACAGGGTGACCTGAGCTTCGACAGGAGCGCCGGCCATATCAGACGGATAATCCCCCAGAGCTTTCAGGAAACCATCTGGATCCATTAGTCTTCGAGGGCGGATCATCTGAATAGATCCCCCACCCTTGCAGAGGGTAGAAGAAGCTAATAGCCTAAACTTGACCAGAAAGTGGTCTGACCATGACAATGGAGTTAGAACCAACCCCTCCACATCCAGACCACCATCCTCCAATCCCGTTGAGAAGACCAGGTCTAAAGTATGGCCCTTCTCATGCGTTGGGCCGTTGACATATTGAGACAGCCCCATGGTTGTCATGGCGGCCATGAAGTCCTGAGCCGCCCCATTCAAGGCTGCATCAGCATGGATGTTGAGGTCCCCCAGTACCAACAGTCTGGGGGTCCGCAACACCAGGTCCGAGGCAACCTCCGTCAGCCCAGGCAGGGAGACTGTTGGTACGCAGCAGGGTGGGCGGTACACCAACAGAATCCCCACTCTGTCTCGTGAGCCCAACACACAGTACAGGCCCTCCAGGCATCCTCCCAAGGAGACAGGAAGTCTGGTCAAGGAGATATAACTCCTGTAGACTATAGCAACTCCCCCTCCCCGACCCTTCAAGCGACACTGGTGCTGGACCGAGTACCCAGGCGGGCATAGCTGGGAGAGGGGGACACCACCCTCCTCTCCCACCCAGGTCTCGGTAATACATGCCAGGTCGGCACCCTCATCCAGAATGACATAATGGATGAGGGCGGTCTTATTTTGTACCGACCTGGCATTCAACAACAGCACCATGTGACTTGTGGGCTCGCTGATATGGTCACCTGATTCCTTCTGGCTAGGGGTGGAACTAGAAGAGGGGATAAATGTAAGGTATCTAAACTCTCTTCTCCTAGGCGGGCATGTTCCACTCCTACCACCATACCTTCCCCTACCCAGCACAATTCCAATGGCTGCCCCATCCATTGCCCTCCCCCCTTCCTGTTCCCTTAGTTCTATTGTGGGTCCTATCTCTTATACTTGATGGCAACAGTTATCCCCCCATTCACCCCCACGATCCTATCTCCCACTCCCCACCATATCCATGAACATGCAACAGGGACTCCAAGGCCAAACAACCACCACGGGGAAAAGCTGCAAGCAGCCCCTTCTGGCTCTCACCCAAAAGGCGTGGGGGTGGCAGATGTTATTGGAGTCTCCCGGTACAGGAACGCTGGTCCGACAGTCCCTGACAGCCTGGCCTTTTCAAACCCTTTCCTCCCTGGGCCAGGTGGCAGGTGTTAAGCAGGGAGGTGGAGGGAGTCCAGGCAGCCAGGCCACAGGGTCCTGGTCCTGAGGAGACGGCAGGGACTCCAATGCCAAACAGCAGCCACAGGGAAAAGGTGCAAGCAGCCCCTTCTGGCTCTCACCCAAAAGGCGTGGGGGTGGCAGATGTTATTGGAGTCTCCCGGTACAGGAACGCAGGTTAATGGTGTAGATTAGAGTTGTGGATGAACGAGTGGTTCCTGCTGGTTTGTTTTTCAGCCAAACAAATGTTCAGCACTTCTCAGCCTAACCTGTTCCTCAGGCAAGAACACACTCCGAGGCAGCACCCTAGCACCCCTACATCTGCCTCCTTTGGGTGCTGCCTCCGAGTGGGCCCCTCACCAGAGGAGGGGGAGCTGAGAAGTGCCAAGCACCTGGTTTGTCAAACCAAAACCAAAACCAAAACCAAAAAAGCAACCCTATGAACTACCAGTTTGGCTAATACAAACCCAGCAGCTTTGAAGGAATGTGTCTCTGGAGGGATCATGTTTTATTAGGGGAGCTTCTACTGCATGATCTGGCCCTAAGTGAGTACCCATTCTGCTGTCTGTGGAAGCTCTCCATACATTTGGGGAGTCTGATCTTCCAGACTGTGGAGGTTTTCCAGAACAACATATCCGTAATTTTGACGAGTGTGAGAGGGCACAACGAAGTCTTTAGGCTTTTCCTTCCCCTCACCTGGATCTCTGTCCAGAAGGGCTGATGTCTCATTCAGCTACAGTTTAGGCCAGTCACAGATCCTTGAGGTAAATATCTCCATGATGCATAATAATACATATCTCTTGTCCCTATTTACACTTTGCAGTTCTGGGTGCAAACTTCCGTAACTTAAGTGTCCCATTCATGGCCACTCCATTGTGTGGAAGTCCCTAGTATTAAATCAAGCAGTAACAAGACCCAAGCTTTAAAATCTGATGAGATGAGATGTGTTTAGAATGGTATGATGCCTACTGAGACCAGGCCTGCAGCCAATGTTGAGAAAATAGGTGTAAACTCCTGCTGTATCCCTCCATCCCATGCTTTGGGGGAAATTGTCTGTTTTCATTTGTTACTTAATATCTAATTAAAGAATGACAGCTTGTTTTGAAAACAGAAGTCATTATAGGACAGGCTCATCTGGAAAATTCAGTGAATATGGCAGGGCAAGTGCTTGACAAAAATCTTTTCAGCAAGAAGCCACAAAATTCTGCTCACTTAAAATATTCTAATGATGTAAGTGATCCTGCAGAAAATATGACTATATAGCAGTGGTTCTCAACCTGTGGGTCCCCAGATGTTCCTGGACTGCAACTTCCAGAAGTCTTCATCACTAGCTGAGCTGGCCAGGATTTTTGGGAGTTGCAGTCCAGAAACATCCGGGAACCCACATTGAGAACCACTGCTATATAGTAACACGACTCTTAACAATTTAAATGTTAGAACTTTGTACTGTATTATGGTCTGGAGTTTGACTTGATTGTGCTTTTACTTTGTATTATGCTGTACAGTCACTCCCCGCCGATCGCGGGGGTTAGGGACCCACCCCACCCCCAATGCATGAAAATCTGTGATATGTGGAAGCGGGTGGGGTGGGGCCTGAGGCCAGGGGGCTGATCGTGCGCCTGTCTGAGGTTTCTCGGAGGAGTGCGGGGGCAGCGTGGAGTGACCGGATTGCACCCCCCACCCCCAGCGCAGCTCTGAGGCTTCTCGGAGGAGCGCGTAGGTGGCGCAGAGCAACCCAATCGCCCCCCGCCGACCCCCGCGCGGCTCCGAGGTGCAGGTACTGCAATCCCACGATGTAGTGGGACCGCATTACCGGAACCACGAAATGGTGGGGGTGTGTGACTGTATTTGGTTTGAATTTTGTTTTGTATTTTATTGTTGTTAGCCTCCAAGAGTGGCCTTCTGGCCCAATGGGTGGGATAAAAATGCAGTAATAAAATAAAATAAATTATCTACCCAGCTAGCAATAGAGAAGCATGCTTGTTTTACCAGAAGTCAGAAGTAAAAGTCCTTCTGGTGGCAGCAGTTTTTTGGAAATTAAAGGGTCCCGACCTCTCACAGCCCTCGACAACTTCCCCACAACTAAAGAGTTCCACAACAGCATCAGGACCTTCTGAGCAGAGGAACTAGAAATGCTACAAAAGGTTCTGTGAGCTGATGATATTTATTTATTTATTTATATTTGTATTTATAACCACCCAACTTTCCAAGGTAACCCTGGAAACATAAGATGCATAAGAAACAAATACAATAAATCCATATAAGAGAACATATAAAAGGAAACAATACAACTATAAATATAAATGCAATATAAGCAGTCTTATGCAGCATACAATAACTATCAACAGGATTTCAGCTGCTGTGCCACAGTTGTGATAAAGGTAGGTATGCCTTGATATAATAGGCAAAAGTGAAGTTTTGCAACATTTCAGGATTGAAAGAATCACACTACTCCCTCATGAGACCTGTCTGAGGTCTCAACCTGAGGAATGACTGCAGAAGCATGATACACACCCTATTTTCAGCAAATACATAGCACACAGTTTTACACAGTTAAAAATTCAACTGAGCTCATCATGAACATTACGCTTCTGGTACTCATCAACCTGACCTCCCCAATTGTTTATACTCTGTTTTTTAAAAGTGGCCACTAGAAGGCATGAGGGCAATTCTACATTTTTTTTAAAAAAAGCCTTTTAAAAAGAAAATATATTTTTCAGTTGGGGGGGGGGGAGAGAAAGACGGCCAGTCTTGCGGTGCTCTCAAGAGTGAAGATTGAAGATTGCCTACCTACAGTAAGTATAGATAATGCTATATGAATATGGACAAAACACTGTATAATAAATGTGTTTAAAAGATTTCACTATTGGAGGAATATAATCCACCCCTTATGATTTCTTTTGCTTTCTTTTTGTAACAGATTTAAATGGACCCTAAAGCTTAAATTTCTTTTTTGAAACTGTACTAGATTGTTGAGAAACTGTGCCAGACACTTTTAACAAATCTATCTAAATATCTATAGCATTAGTTAATGTTCTCACATCAGTTAAATGTGTGCTAGGTATAATTATTTCTCCTTTCTTCTCATTATATGAGCTTTACTAATAAACTGCTTGAGGCCATCCAAGTTTTTTTTTCTCTATCCACCACCCCCCATGTTAGGGTTCCAACCTACATTACAGGAAGACTATCAAGCTCCCAAGGTAATGAGATGGGGTGTTGCAAAACCTGTGAATGTTCATTGTGCCCCTCTCTCCAGAGTAGAGTTGGAAAGTAGTAATGAGTGATAATTGCTACAATTATACGAAGAGCCCTATGTAGAAATTACAACCCCTCATTAAGCTATTGCTTGCTACTGATACATGGCCTTGGAAGGTGAAATATGGCTTACAGTTTATATAGCCTCTGTTATGTCGACTCGAAAAATTTAGTCCTGAAGAAGAAAATCCAAATAACACTCCCAATGCAAGAAAACCTGCAATCATACAGTAACCCCCTGCCTATCGCAGGGGTTAGGGACCCACCCGACCCACAATGCCTGAAAATCCACGATATGTGGAAGCGCGTCAGGGGGGCAGGGGGCAATCAGATCCCCCTGCCGCTGGCGGCACATGCCAGTCCGAGAAGTCTTTGGGCGGTGTGTGCCAGCGGCGGCAGGGGGATCTGACCTCCCGCCGCCGCCAGCCACGCCACCCCGAGACTTCTCGTCCGGGGCTGTCTCCATTGAAATGCATTGAGCCAATGCATTTCAATGGAGAAATTTTCCCTATTGGAATGCATTGAGCCAATGTATTCCAATGGGGAAATGCATTGAGCCAATGTATTCCAATGGGGAAATTTTTCTCCACTGAAATGCATTGAGGCAATGCATTTCAATGGAGATTGCGGGGCAGCGCCCAACGCCGCCGTCCCACACTTTTCCAAGAAGCCTCGGGTCGCGAAGAAGGGTGGCAGGAGGTGATGTGATCGCCCCTGCCCGCCCCCGCACCCATAGACTTCATAACCAAAGATGGCAAATTCGATTCTGCCACTATGTTTGCCGAGTTCTGTTTCATAAACAACAATACAGTTACAGATAGCTGTTTTTGGAATCAAGGCTAACCCTTTGGGTTTTTTTGTGCTGAAACCAGCTTTAGAGCTGGTTGGATAGCACTGTGGGTTCGAACACCTGGACCGGAATCAGAAGTTTGAATCCCCACTGTGCCTCCTGAGATACGTCATAACTGTTCGTTGTGATGTTTTAAAAATGCAATATGCTCCAATGTCTGTGATGCTAGACAAAACGAGGTACGCTTCCATTGAGAAGAGGGCCTGCATGTAGCTTTGACTGA
>JAHTLZ010001133.1:0-14516 GCA_023846285.1 Phrynocephalus versicolor | reverse complement strand
TTTCGCCTGCTCGTTTGCGGGACCCGCGCCCGCCCGCGCGCCTGCGCGCTAGCCACTCCCCCTGCCGCTGCCGCCGCCCACGCATGTCCCCCCGCGCCCCTGCCGCCCGCGCTACGCCCGCAAGCCGCCCACAAGTCTCGATCGGACGTCAAAATGCGCGAAATCGCGGCAGAAACGAAAACGAAAAAAACGAAAAACGAAACGACTAATTTTTTTCGATTTTTCGCGAAAACGGAAACGAAACGACTCGGACCCTAGCCGAAAACGAACACGAAAACGAAGATTTTTTTCTGAGTCGTGCCCATCTCTATACACTAGCTATAGTTGGACATTGTCCAGGTTAAATAAAGTCAAGTGAAATATAGTTTAAATAGAAGGAAAATATGCAAATCAGCTACAGCCCTCCAAAGCGGCCCTCAGTACTGAATAATTTACCTAGTCCAGTTAAAAGCCTAGGAGGTTCCTTTTGAAGAGTAATTATCTAGAGTTAATAGGATGACAAAAGGAAGGAGCTATCTATCTCTAGTTAAGTTACTTACAATTCTAATGTAATATATTTTCAATTTCAAGATAACTCATCAAAGAATCACAAGGCTGCAGGAGGGATCTTTTTCTACATCACAGAAACATGTACATTTTTCTTTTATGTTCTGTGTAGTGTCTTTTCCTTTTGTGAATCTAAGTAGACACACGGAGAGAGCAAAAAGACCGACAGCTCAGCAAGAAACAGTGCCTTCAGTGGTTCCAAATTTTTGATAGTCCACACAAAAAAGCAGTGGTTAGTATCACTTTAATGTACCAATTCCTGTAAATATATTAAAATCTTCCTCAGAAATGTACACACTTGTAAAATAAATTGACAAAAAGGCCCCCCGTAACAGTGAGAACAATTTTTGAGGGCTCTTTTTTAAAAGCAGGTAAGGATAAACTAAAGGAATTAATTAATCTTAATGGGTCCTTTGAGGGAGAAAGGGAGGATAGAAATATTTAAAATAAATAAACAAACAAACAAACAAATGCCCTGCTCCTTTTAATCAGCTACTTTCAAGCTCTGAAAAAATGTGACGGATTAACAATGTTGTGCTGTACATTTCTACTAAAAAAATAAGCCCTGCTGAGTTCAGTGCCCAAATTAAGCACGCAGAGTTGCAACCTAACTTTCTCAAACAAACACTACATGAGCATCACAATTTTATAAAAGTGAAATCTTTCTAATGTCAGATGTGTGTAAGCCTAATGGTACACAGACCAGGCAAAAAAGTGAGGAAAAGTAACATATGGAGCATCATATCACTGTCTAAAATCCAGGTGCATTCCTGTCCTCCAGAGAGAGGCTGTCTTCCATTGTCAAAACACTCTTAGGCAGGTCTGATCTTACCCCAGCTGGCCAAGTCACCCTTGTAGAAGCTCAAGTGTCTTTGATGTGCACACAGAGAAATGACCTCAGATTGCTTCATCTGTCACCATGCTGTGATGCTAATACTTCATTTGCTGAAACTGACTATTTTCAACATGAAAGCAAGCATCTAATGTCCTCTGGGTGGAGACTGAAATCAGATGAGGGCCTTCCTGGATATTGCAGGTGACAGAGACCAAGTCTAAGCGTTCCACATGAAATCGCCTACAATTTGAGCAATGGACTGAGGTGAACAGCAGTGTGGTATTGCAAATGCAGCAAAGTTAAATGAAATTCACAATCTATATATTGACCATGGCTTCCTTCGTTTCAGAATTCAGTTACCAACAAACAAATGCAAAGAATCTATGTCAATGCACCAAAACAAAATGTCTGCTGTGATGAATTAATAGCATATAGAGCTGATCACAAGGATGTACATCGGGGAGGTGGATGAAGTTCAGCGAGTTTAGAGTCCAATAGATCTCTCCAGTTGTACTTGGCTTATCAACCATTCTGCTTGTCAGGATCAGGGCCATTTGACTCTGCTTCTTTGCAGAATTAGGGGCCTCTCAGTCTGAGGCAATCAGGGAGTGCAACTGGTAGGCTTGCTACTAGCATAAACCTAGCAGCTGGGACTCCATGCCTTTTTCCTCAGCAACATGAGACCTCAGACTCCAGGAGCTTTGGCCCTGTACTCTGCTGGTCTGTAGGTCTGCCTGTTGGGCATCCCCCTCCCTGTTGTACTGTGTTTACTGTATTCTGAAATTGGACTGGCTGGCGACCCGCTCTGTGTTTCTTGACCCTGGAGTGGTTGGCCACACTTCTGAAAATACACTGGTTCTGACCTTCTGTTGAAAGCCTTGTTGCCGCCCATGCCCCGGTCCTTACGCTATTGTACCTTGGGTTCTCTTCAAGTCCTATTGTAACAAGACAAGGAGAACTCTGAAACCTTGCTAATGCATCATGTGCCCATCTCCCTCATGACCCTAGTAACACCCTTTGTTTGTTACTGATTACTACCCCACCCCAAGAACAATGGATTCCAAATCCTTCAATATTTAAAATGACAACCTAACCTAATCTAGAAAATTTTCTCCTCATTTTACAAATATCAGCAATATTGTGAGAAGAACAGTTATTTCTCTGAGTGATAAGAGACAGTTTGGCAATGCCTTCTTTCATCTTTCAGTGACATCTTACCCCACTACCTTCATACAAAATGCATATAAAGCTACAATCTTAAGACTCACTTACAGTGGTACCTACGTTTATGAGGACTTTGGATTGAGAGTATTTCACAAGCCAAGCAATTTTTTTTTATTTTTATTATTATTATTTTTTGGCCACAATTTGTGAGCATTGTTCCGTTTTGTGAGCAAGGCTCACCTCATCGCAGGCCCTGTGATACCTGGAACGGGCCTCTGGGCTTCCCGGGCCTTGGCACAGACTGGAAGTGATGTCCAGCAAACCAGAAGTGACTTCTGGTGAAATGGAAGTGCCCTCCGGGGCTCTCCAGAGGCCTGGCGATGGGCCAGAATGGGCCTCCGGGGTGTCTGGTTGGCCTGCACTGGGCTCAGTGCTGATGAGAAATTACTTCCAGGCTGCACAGTGGGCCTCTCTTGGGCCTCTGGAGCACACTCCAGGCCCAAATCTGCCCATCCACAGGCTCCTCAGTGTACCTCAGGAGCCCACTGTGGCTCCTGTCCAAAGCAAATTTCCCCATAGGAAATAATGGAAACTGGGACCCCAGAATTATATAAAATAATTTTCCTTCTCTCTCTTCAGAGTCAGACTGATCACATTATAGCTCCCAAGATGCTTCAGTGGAAAGACAGTGTTTCTGGGACAAATGCTCAATATTAGCAGACATATCGCTCTGAGCATTGGGGCATCCACAACCAGGGCTGTGGAGTCAGTAGATAAATGTTCCAACTCCGACTCCAACACCCCGACTCCGACTCCTCTGTATTAATATGCGAATAAAAAAAGATTTCCCTAGTAGAATCCCATAGTCATGTTTAAAGTTTAAGCTAACAATCGGAGTTTACAAGTTTTTATAGCCTTAGCTGAATAACAGCAGTTTTTCCGATGGTTTACAGCGTCAGTCTTGAACTATTGACCGTCTATTCCCTTCACTTATATAAATGTCTCTAGTCCTGCAAAAAACATACAGTAACCCCCCGCCTATCGCAGGGGTTAGGGACCCACCCGACCCGCGATGGCTGAAAATCTGTGATATGCAGATGAGGGGTGGGGGGCGGGGGGCAATCATATCCCCGTGGTGCTCACTCAGGTTGCTCCAAAACTTTATGGGGTATCTGATTCCCCACCGCTGGGAGACATCTCGCAGTGGCGCGGTCGGGCGGCGGCATTGGGGGATCTGAGCCCCCGCTGCCGACCGAACGCGCCGTCACAAGACTTCTGGCAGCTAAAGACCCTTCAATGCCCCACCGCTTCCCTCCCGGCTCCCATTGGGAGGCAGAGAGAAGCGGCGTGGGTTTAAAGGATCCTTGGCCGGCAAAACAAGTGGTTGCTTCGCCAGCTAAAGACCCTTCAAAGCCCCACCGTTTCCCTCCCAGCTCCCATTCGGAGGAGGAGAGAAGTGGTGGTGGTTTAAATGTTGTGTACTGGGGCTCGGGAGAAGTCATGCACCCTTTTAAAATTCCCTTCCATTCAAGGAGGCAAGACTGTCTCTGTGAATGGGAGAGATATTAAAACTGGCACACGGTTCCTCTACAGACCCCGGGGATCGGGTAAGCCGCACACCCTTTAAAAAATCCCTTCCATTCACGGAGGCAAAGTTGCCTCCGTGAATGGAAAGGATTTAAACACTGGCGCGCAGCTTCCCTAACCCCCACTGGAGAAACCGCAGTACCTGAACCGCGAAATGGTGGGGGCTGACTGTATTTACTTAATCCCTTATCAGTGAAAGGCTAGGTTACCCATGGGCGCTGCGTAACAGCAGAACACAACACTATGGAAAGTATAAGTATTGCCGCTCCTAATTGTGCGTTGCGTGCCATATAGCGAAGCACATGAAAAGCATGCGTCTTCACGGTCACTTAACGTGTTCGTTTTGCGGTTACGTGAGGCACTGCATGCATTGGTCTTTATTCTTACAGTAGAAAAGTCATTAATTATAACTTTTTGTGAATTGGGACATTTAAACTTGCTTTTTTAAAAATTCCAATCTAAATCTAGTAGGTGTCGGAGTTGGAGCCAGTGCATTGTTTGCCGACTCTGACTCCAACTCCAGGTACCCAAAATTTCCTCTGACTCCGACTCCACAGCCCTGCCCACAACAGAATTATTACTTCTTAATGGCAAGAAGGAGTAATGTTGCCATCACATAACTGACTTATTCCACACAGTGGCTGCAGAACGTAGATCGAGGGAAGAGATAGCGTAGCTGGTGCAATAGTGGAAAGTGGAATAGGATCTCACAAAAATGATTTCTTTTGGGGGGAAAATCCATATGAAAATATGCCCATTTCAAAATCTAATATAGTTTACACATGTATCTTGTTTATTTACTGAGGAGCTGCGGGCGATGAAGCAAGAGCGGAGAAGGCTAGAGAGCAGATGGCGCAATGCTCGGACAGTTCAGAATTGGGCTGCGGTTAAAGCATCCACCGGTCGCTACTCTCGTGCGATAAGGGCGGCTAGGAGATCTTTTGTCGCCCTGAGAATTGGTGAGGCCTCGAATCGTCAAGCGGAATTGTTCCGTGTGGTTCGAGACCTCACCAATCCCGGTCCGCCGGGGCCTCCTCCTAGTGATTTCACTAGTGAGTCTTTCGCAGCCTATTTTAAATCTAAGATAGAGGCCATCCGTTCCAAGCTGGACTCCGGTTTCCCTGATCCGGCCCCTGCCATGGCTAGTGTCGGGCCGCCTCGGTCGCCTCGGTTTGTTGAGTTTGGGCCTGTTACACCTGTGGACGCCTCCAGGGCCCTGGGACATTGCAGGCCTGAGGCCTCTCCGTTTGACCCTTGCCCTTCCGGGCTGATTAAGATCGCAGGGGGGAGCATGCCGAAATGGGCTTCACTGATTGCCTCGGCCTCCTTCAGAGACGGGATTTTTCCCAGTCTTCTGAAGGAGACGGTGGTGAAGCCGGCCTGGCTGCGGACGATTTGTCCAACTATCGTCCCATAGCCAATGTTCCCTTTTTGGGCAAGGTGATTGAGCGAGTCGCCACCCTGCGCCTCCAGTCATTCCTGGAGGAGAACCATGTCCTGGATCCTTTCCAGTCCGGGTTCAGGCCGCGTCATGGGACCGAGACGGCTCTGGTCACGCTGCACGATGATCTGTTGAGGAGGGCTGACAGGGGTTGCTCTACCCTGCTGGTCCTCCTTGACTTGTCAGCAGCTTTTGATACCGTCGACCGCAGTATCCTGCTGGAGCGGGTCTCGGAGGTTGGGATTGGGGGCCAGGCCTTGGGCTGGCTCCGGTCCTTCCTTGAGGGCAGCACCCAGCGAGTGAGCTTGGGGGGGTTAGTTGTCGGCTCCCTGGACACTCTCTTGTGGGGTGCCTCAGGGGTCGTCACTCTCCCCAATGCTCTTTAATATCTATATGAAGCCGCTGGCTGAGATCATCCAGAGCTATGGAGTCTGCTGTCATCAGTACGCTGATGACACGCAGCTCTATCTCTCCTTTTCCACCTGTGCAGTGGGGGCCGTCCGGACCCTTGATCATTGCCTGGCTGCGGTTCTGGATTGGACCAGGACTCACAGACTCACAGACTCAAGCTCAACCCAGGCAAGACCAAGGTTATGTTCTTCGGGGGCTCCTCAGAGGGGTATTGTGGCCCTCTTCCCAGTCTGGGCGGGTCCGCCCTCCAGCTGGCACAAAGAGTGAGGAATCTGGGCGTCGTCCTGGACCCGGATCTGACCCTGGAATCTCAGGTGTCAGCTGTGGTCAGGTCGGCCTTTTACCATCTAAGGCTTATCGCCCAGATTCGCCCGTACCTTGATGAGGGCTCCTTGAGGACTGTGGTACAGGCACTGGTCATGTCGAGGCTGGATTACTGCAACGCTCTCTACATGGGGCTTCCCTTGAACCTTGTTCGGTGATTGCAGCGGGTCCAGAATACGGCGGCCAGGCTGGTGGTTGGTGCACGCCGTTATGGCCGCGCCACCCCTATCTTGGCTCATCTACACTGGTTACCCGTTGCCTCCCGAATAAGGTTCAAGGTATTGGTTTTGGTATACAAAACCTTCCATGGCTTGGCGCCGGCTTATTTGGTGGAGCGTCTCCCCCGACAATTAGACCTGGCCCGACCCACCCGCTCTTCGGTGGCCCTTTCGCTGCGGACTGTCACTCTGAGGGAGGCCCGTAAAGCGAGAACTCGCGGACGGGCCTTCTCGGTAGTGGCACCAACTATCTGGAATAAACTTCCCAGTGAATTATGGCAGGCTCCCTCGCTGGCGGCATTTAAGAAGAACCTTAAGACCCTTCTCTTTCAGGACGCCTACGGCGACGTCTAGGGACCCTGTTTGTGTTTTCTTTTTCTTTCCCCACCCCCGCCTATCTATTCTTGGACACCACTGTTTTAGCTTGTTTTTATCTGCTCTTATTTTAATGTTGTGAACTGCCCTGAGTCCCCATGGTGGGAATAGGGCGGTATATAAGTGCAATAAATAAATAAATAAATAAATAAATAAATTCTTGAAGTTTTACTTACTCACTCTTCTAGTTTAATGAACCATTTTCAAGTGGTGGAAGGGAAGGAGGAAAATCAACTCACATTCTGGAGCAGACAACCAACAAGCAAGCTCTGCACATTCCCCACTGTGCATCTATCCTTGTTCCAACTAAACATAGCTCCAAATAAACAAAGCACCCTTCACCCACAACTCTTCTACAGCCCTTACTAGAAACCCCAGACTGGTTTTTTGGTCTTCACTTCTGCACCTAGTCCAAGCCAGGTCTTTGCTATCATGACCCAGCCCAACTCTACTTGAACTGTCTGTCATGACTGGAAAGGATATCATTCTGCTTTCGTACACTCTAAAACATTTACAAGTGGATTTCACCATTGGGGTGTGTTTTCTCAGGAAAAAAAAGCCCCATAAAGGGCAAAACTGATTTATTATCTTGTAAGTGTGTTAGGATTGTGACTTGAAACTCATACTCTGTAGGAATTTCAAATACAGTGGTACCTTGTATAACGTAATTAATTCGTGCCAAATTAAATTACGTTATACAAGGTTTTCGTTATACAAACCCTAATTTCCCATAGGAATGCATTGGAAGTGGATTTAATCCGTTCCAATGCATTCCAATGGCGCAGGGAATTCCCTCCCCCCCACCACCCGGCGCAGGGAATCCCCCACCACCACCCGCACAGGGAATTCCCTCCCCCCCCCACCTGGCGCAGGGAATTCCCTCCCCCCAGACCACCCGGCGCAGGGAATCCCCCCACCACCACCCGCACAGGGAATTCCCTCCCCCCCCACCTGGCGCAGGGAATTCCCTCCCCCCACTCACCTCTTGCCGGAGCCCCGGCGGCGGCGGTTGGGGTGGTCGAGGAGGAGGAGGAGGAGGAGGAGGGAGCAGAAGACGCGCCGCCATCCCGCCTCTTTCTCTTGCGCGCCCGCTCTCCCTCCTTGCCTCCCTCCCGCAGGAGGGAGAAGACGTGGGGGCCAGGGGAGCCCGGGGGCGAGAAGGGGCGCCCTCCTCCTCCTCCTCCTCCTCCTCGACGGGGCGGCTCCGTTGGGGGGCTGCCAGCCACCGGCCACGCCGAGGGGGACCCCAAGGGGGACACACACACACACACACACACCCCTCCGGAGGAGGCGCCCGGGCTCCGCTTTTTTCAGACCCCAAAGCCGGTTTTGCGGCATATCCTTCCTCCAGCGTGGAGGGAAGAAAGAAGGGGGCAGCCCACGAAAGAAGGTGCCGGACGGAGTGCAAAGCCTTCCTCCTCAGGTTCGTTGGGGCCAACGAGGCAAGGTGGAGGAGGGAGGGCCGGCACGTTCCCTAATCAGGGGACAAGCCTCAGGCTCCACGCGGGTGGCGGGCCGGGGGTGGTGGTGGTGGAGGGGGGATTCCCAGGCCTTCCAAGGGCGCCGGGTTGCCCTGGCAACGACTCGCCAGGGAGAGATGGAGGGGCGACGCAGGCGGCGCCTCCTTCCTGTTGTGTCGCTCAAGAAGAGCCCAGAGCGCCTCGTCAAGGAAGGAGTCCCTGCGAGGGGGCTTGAGGGGGTGGCACGCGCACGCGTTCCGCCGCCCCCCCGGGGGCACGTGGGCGGGTGGCCTTCCGTTGGCGGAACGGAAGGAGGGGCGCCGCCTCTACCTGAGCTGCCCAGGTGGGAGGCGGCCCTCCTCCTCCTCCTCCTCCTCCCGCTTTTGGCGCTCACCTGGATGCTGCTGCTGCTGCTGCTGGCGGTGGAGGAGGCGGGGGTAGGGGATGAGGGGGAAGTGACTGCGCTGCGGCCACGGGGCTGATTCTTTTTCTGGCCAAGAGTCGGAAAGGGGGGGCGGAGGGAGGGACGGGAGGGAAGGAAGGAAGTTGGGAGACCCCCCTCCCTCCCTCCCGCTCCTCCACGGGCACTGGTGCGCGTCGCTTTCCCTCCTCCTCCTCCGTCCCTTGCTGTTATTCCTCCTCCCGCAGGTAAGGGAAGCGGGAAGAAGGGTTCGTTTCCCGGAGGAGGGTCAAGACCGGGGGAGCCCTGCGTGAGGGGAAAAGGCGAGGGGGTGAGGGTGGGGTGGTGGTGGTGGTGGCTTGCTTTTCAAAAAGGAGGGGGAGGCACCGGACACACACACACACACACACACACACACACACACACACACACACACACACACACACACACACACACACACACACACACACACCTCTCCGGAGGAGGCACCCCGGCCCCGGGAGGAGGAGAAGACGCGGGGGCCGAGCGGGGGCCAGGGGAGCCCGGCGGCAAGAAGGGGCGCCCTCCTCCTCCTCCTCCTCGGCGGGGCGGCTCCGATGGGGGGCTGCCGGCACCGGCCACGCCGAGGGGGACCCCATGCGCCTCCCGCCCCGGGGCTGCTGCAGCCGCCGCCTCCTCCTGCGGCCCAGCGGCGGGTGGGGGTGGTGGAGGGAAGGGAAGGTGGGGGTGGGGGGAGAAAGCCAACCATGCCTGGGGAGGGGGGAGGGGAGGGGGAGGGAGAACACGGGCTGCCCCTTCCCCCACCATACACACGCCCACTCAGCCCCGTTGGGAGCGGAGGAAGAGGCAGAGAAAACAAGGAAGGGGGAAGGAGGGGGGGGCAAAAAATATTTACGTTGTACGGATTTTTCGTTGTACAAGCGTTACGTTGTACGAGGTATGACTGTAGTGCATTATGAATTGTGAAGTCTATCCTTAGAAGAAAATGTGTGGCTTTCATAAAGATTGCCATGTTAACAGTTACTTTGAAATCAAGTCTCATTTAAAATTTTGTTAACCAGATCAGTAACCATCAACAAGGAAGTAAGAATCCGTACTACGTGTAAACTTTTCCATCATTTGTAGAAACTTCTCTGGCACTTACGAAACCTGGTGAAGGTTCTTTCTTCCCTCCTTAAGTTTTGAAACTTCAGCTGAATGAATAAGGTAATTGGGACAAAGCATACATGAGTATAAAGCAGCATAAAGTATGCAATAGCGACTGATTCATATATGCACTAGGAATATCAATGGGACATATGTGAAAGCTAAGGCAAAGGCATAAACTCACCCCTCTAGTCTTACATCAGGTAAACTTCTGTTCAGTGCAATCATGTCACTTGCCATAAGATTAAACTGGTTGATTTTGAACAGTTCCTTCATTTTTTCTTGATCATCCTTGGGAATGAGGACTGCCTTTCCCATCTCTCCAGGTCCTTCTTGGCTTCTTGACATAACAGCTGTAGCAGAAGATGTTGAGAAAATACAGCATGTTTATCCATTCTCCATCGTCCACATCATACACAAACATCACTTCTATTATATTTTTGAAGTCTACAGCTCAGAAATGATGAAATATACTTACTTTCATCATAAACTGTAACCGTCAATCTACTGATCAATATAGGCTATTAAAAAACTAGGGTTTGGAAAACCCAGTTTCTGTTCCCGGCATTTTGTGGTGTCATGCTTTAGTAATTTACTGTATCTACCATATTTTTATGACCCTATTTCTTTGAGGTGATTTTATAATATGGATATATTTATCTAATTTGCAACAATTGTTCAACACACATTGGGTTGAGATATAAAGGGTATACAGTAGGACCCCTGTATCCATAGGGAATTGGATCCAGGCCACCCCATGAATACTGAAATCCATGGATAAGAGTGAAAATTCTTATCCAAGGAAAATGGTGGTGCCAGTAGTGAGGGGGAAGCAGTCACAGCAGTTACTTTTAACATATTTAAAGAAGCTTTTTTATTTCCCTTTATATTGCTAACCAAATGTTCCTCAAAGTCTTTCTTTGCCTCTCTTATCATCTTCTTACATTTCTTTTGCCAGAGTTTGTGTTCCTTTTTATTTTCCTCATTTGGGAGTATTTCCATTTATGTAAAGACCTCTCCTTGAGCTTTAGAGCCTCTCTAACTCCACTTGTTAACCATGCCGGCGCCCTCTTGGACTTAGATGAGCTCTTCTTTCTTTGTGGTATGCACTTGTGCTGGGCCTCTACTACCATTGTTTTAAACAGGCTCTGTGCACGCTGGAAAGATTGGATTTTTTATACCTTCCCTTTCAATTTCCTTCTAACTAGTTTCCTATTCTGAGGGAAGTTTGCCCTTCAGAAATCAAGTGTTATTATGTAAGATTTGTTTGACACTCTTGCCCCGACATGCATGGCAAAGGAGATTGCAGCATGGTCAATGTTCCTCAGAGGCTGAGTGACATTCACATCCCTGACCACATCCTGAGTATCACACAGTATTAAATCCAGAGTTGCCTGTTCCCAGGTGGGCTCCATGACAAGTTGCTCTAAGACAGTCATTCAGCATGTCGAGAAACCTGGTTTCTCTTTCTTGCCCTGAGCTTGCATTGGCCCAGTCAATGTGGGGATAATTAACACCCCCCATGATTACTATCCTGTCCCTCTTAAACACCTCCATTATTTGTCTCCTTATTTTAAGGTCCCTCTCAAGTTTTTGATCTGGTGGACAATAGCACACCCCAACTATCACATCCCTCCTTAGACCTGGTAGTTTACCCACAGTGATTCTATGGTGGAGTCAGACCCACTGTCAATTTCCATTCTGCTGGATTTTACCCCTTCTTTGACACAGATGGCCACTCTACCTCCAACCCGCCCCTCTCAATCCCTTCTATAGTGTTTATAGCCTGGGAATGCGCTATCCCACTGGTTCTCCGCATTCCACCAGGTTTCTGTTATGGCTATTATATCAAGGTTATCCCTAGCTACCAAATGTTCGAGTTCCCCCATTTTTGCTTGGAGGCTTCAAGCATTTGCGTAGAAGCACCTGTACAGTGGGTCCCCCAACAACGGCTGCTGCTTTGTCCTCCCCCCCACCCGCAGCTTTTCATCCAGTAGACAAACTACCACATCCCATTATTCTCCATGTGCAAATATCTATTATGTCATCACTTTGTGGTTCTATACCCTCTCCAACCTCATTCAACATGGATGAGGTGTTCCGAACCGGATGCCACTCAGCTCCTTTCGGCTTATAAAATGGTCCTATAAAATGGATTAGCCACAAGCATGGTAGTATAGCTCACTCATCTTCAGAGGAAGAGTATATCTCAGCTGCAGCAGCTTGTGATGAAATTGTATGGCTCAAGCGTTTGCTTGCAGACCTCAAAGTAGATGAGCCTACTCCAATTACACTGTATGAAGGTAATCAAAGTTGCATCAGACTATCATTATCAGAAAAGACAGGTGTTTATTTGTTTGTTTGTTTGTTTGTTTGTTTGTTTACAAAAATTAGCCACCCTACTACCAAGAGGTCTCTGGGCGGCATAAAGCATATTGATGTCAAATATCATAGTATAAGGGATGCAAAGTGAAGGATTGGTACAATTGAGGTATTGTCCTACTAAGGACATGATTGCTGATATTTTGATGAAACCTCTGACTAAAGATAGATTTCAGTATTTGAGGAGAAAATTGAATCTAATTGATTCTGGAACACACTGAACTGAGAATGGGTGTTAGAGTATGCAGATCAATAGTCTCACCCTGATCTGACTTACTATTGGCATGTCTATACTAACATTCCTTTATGCCCCTCCTTTCTGAAAGGTCTGTCAGTTAAACAGACAAGACATGACCATTTTAATCTCTCCTCATGGCTGTTGAAATGGAGAGTCTTACCTTCATGCTTACCCTGCAGCTTTAGAGGATAGAGTAACAAGTATAGGGACATTCTTCAATACAGACTATTTAATGTGGAATACAGTGGTGCCCCGACTTAAGAGCAGCTCAACTTAAGAGCAATTTGACTTAAGAGCAGAAAACTGTTGCTGTTTTAACTGTCGCCTTTAGATAGGTTTAGGTACCCCAACTTAAAAGTAGTTTGACTATTAAAAATTGTAAACCGCCCAGAGACTACTTAAAGTGGTATGGGGCGGTATATAATCAGAACACGTTGCTTTTGCTTTGCTTTAAGAGCATGCATTCGGAACGGATTAAATTCGTAAGTTGACGTACCACTGTATTTGCTTTTAAAGTCTATTAAACCTTTTTTTACTTTAATGTGGCTCATCATTTGCTCTGTGGCGGGAGGGGGGGTGCCAGGACCCTGCCTGTCATGGAACCCCAATGTGAAGGGTTAAATGCTGAAGAGCAGCAGGAGGAGCCTTGTAGTTCAACTCAGCAGGCAGCTGAGTCTGAGGATGCAGCTGAGGGCACATATCCTCCTCCCATAAGGGCAAGGAACAGGATCCTGCAAAGGAGAACTAACAGGAGAGCCAGGGAAAGGATCTTTAATGATAGGCGTAGAATTAGATCTGAAAGCCCTGAGTTCTAGCAGGAGCCTTGCCAGAGATATGGGTGTGCTCCCTGTTTTAGGATAAAGCTAGCAAATTTACCCTGAACCCTCTGTGGGAGCAACGCATCACTTACCTTGTTCACCACGTTCCTGTGTGTATCCTGACTCTGTTTCCTGACCTTAGACCGGCTTCCTGACTACGACGTTTCTCTGTTCCCTTGAACTTGGCATTTGGCTCTGTAAGGTATTCTGGCTTGACTCAGACTGTACTGTATTCTCTATTTGGATTACAACTAAAGTTTCTAGCAAAGAACTGAACTTGGCTTGCTGTGTGTTCTGTGTGCGGGGCTTGACAGGGGGTAACTGGACCAAGCAATAGAAAGACCTCACACATCGATTCTGCAAAAAGCAAAGTGCAGAAAAGCACTTTGAGCCTCGTGGCGCAGTGGTTAAATGCCTGTACTGCAGGTAAAACTGTGCTCACGACCCGAGTTCAATCCCCGGTAGCAGGCTCAAGGTTCACTCAGCCTTCCATCCTTCCGAGGTCGGTAAAATGAGTACCCAGCTTGCTGGGGGGGCAATGTGTAGCCTGCACACTGTAATTAAAATTGTAAACCGCCCAGAGACCACTTGTAGTGGTATGGGGCGGTATATAAGCAGATATAAGCCTTCAAGACACAGAGAGTAAACAAGGGCTGCCAGAAGGGAAACAGCAAAGTCGCTTTGGGTTCTTCTCCACCCCATCCCCACCCCTCGGAAATGGCTTACTTCCATGTATATGATACCCCTTAATTTTTAGTGTCATGATTTTAGGAAAAAAATAGTATAATCTACACAGAAAAATATGGTACATGAAAGAAATAGCTGAATAGAAAAGGCAAATAAAAGCACAGTGAGGTGAAATCCCTCCAGAGACAAGACAGCAGCTACAGAACTCAATGCACCCACAGCTGTCAACATAGTGCCCAGTGCCTCAAATGCAAAGAGAGCAGACATGTCAGAATCCAGATGACCAAAATTGCCCCCAGCAAAAGATAAGTGCTAAGGGGACCTCTCATTGTTAGATAAAAGAGAAGACTTCTCATATTTTCACAGAAATATGAGTCTTCTCTTCCAAATAAAGTATAGTGGCCTAACCATGCTGTGTATTCATGTGCCTAAGAGCAAGACTGCCAGAAAGACAGAAACATTGGAAGGTCAGAAATATGGACAA
>JAHTLZ010001132.1:0-10316 GCA_023846285.1 Phrynocephalus versicolor | reverse complement strand
GGGGCAATGAACTTCTGTTTGGTCAAGAAGGAAGCATACAGATGGGTCCAAATTAGGATTGGGGAGTATTAGACTAGCACAAAAACCCGGAACTGTAAAAGTAAATAATTTGGATCACACGTCCCATTTGCCCCCAGTCCAGGTGCCTGGACTGGCTGGCGGATCCTGAGACCAGCCAACCAAAAGAGCAGCAACTTTTTTTGCAATTGGGAACCAGCCCTGGGGAAGGATCTCTCCATCTGCATGGCAGGCCTCTTCTGACCCGATGATGTTGTCCACCTTTGGAAATGGCTGCTCAGTTAACTGTGGCTGCAGTCTGATGTAGGGAATATCATTCCCCCATATTTCTGCTCCCCAAAATTGGCCAAGCACATAGAGGCAACTGGAAGCCGGGGGAGGCCTGCTTGGCCTGGATTTCCCAGCAACCCCCAGGGCCGAGCAGTAGAGATGGGCACGACTCAGAAAAATTTTTCGTTTTCGTTTTCGTCTAGGGGTCCGTTTCGGCTCGTTTCCGTTTTCGTGAGCTAACTTTCAAAATTTTTCATTTTCGTTTCGTTACGTAACGGAAACAAAAAACGAAAAGGAAAACGAAAAAATTTTCGTTTCTTCCCATTTAGCTCCATTAAGTGCTTTTCCAGTAATGAAAAACGAAAATTGGCTCAAAATTAGTCATTTCGTTTCCGTTTTCGTTCCATTTTTGAACCGTTTTTCATTTTCGTTTCGTTACATAACGAAAATGATAAAACGGAAACGGAAACGGAAATTTCGCTATGTCATGCACATCTCTACCGAGCAGATACCGATATGCTGATCTAGGCTCAAGGAGGCAGCAAAACAGGCTGTGCAGTAAACAGGGTGGCAAGACCGGGGAAAACAGGATGTCAGGACATCAGGGCCAGCTGTTCTATCACCTTTGACCCCACAGCTTCCTCCCCCCTGGGACCTCATCAATAACAGGCCAATATGGTCCCACAGATAGGCATGCCTTTCTTTCCCACTGAGGGAATTAATTTCCCCTGCCATTATCTGGCTGCCATTGTGTACTTATTAATCAAGACCGATCCTCAGTCAGCTTTATCAGCACACACACACATCACACATGCTCACACACGCTCACCCACTCTCACACACCCACATATCCATGCATGGAGCCCCGAGAGAGACACGGACAGGAATGCCGCCTGAGGATCAGATTATTTCACCCTGAAGCTCTGCGTCCGTGTGATTCGTAACGCAACAGTCTGGGAGCCTGAGAAATGGTGAAACCAAAAGATGGTAAAGGCAGAGGTTAGGGGTGGACAGAGAGGAACAATCGGGCAACGGGGAACTCAGTAGGGAGTGCTTAGAGCATGACTGTGCACAGCTAATCGCAGGGATGCTGTTTGCACACACGGTCGATTCTGGATCAGCACACCCCACCAGCTAGTCTCCACCACGAACTGCGTGACCGGACTGCATATCACAGATGGGAAATAGCCTGGGGGAAATTAAACAAGTTAAACCAGTCAGGAGCAGACTGGAAGTCCCTCAGCAGTCAACACACCGCTCCAGATACTGGACCCAGTTTAGTGCAGGTTCCGGCACATCAGGTTCAATGTGGAGAAGATGACGTTCTGATGAAAGTCTGGAGGTCATCTGAGACCAGATATCCCTCCCCCTCCCCTCCCCAAGAGAACTTTGCAAAGGAATAGAGTTGCAACAAGCACCAGGACTGGGCTCTCTCAGTTCTCTGCAAATGTAGCGTGTTGGAGTGTGGGTATACATTCATCCCCTTGGACTCAGTTCCAACTTTTTCCAAAAGAAAGACTGAGCAAAGTAGGCAGGTTTATCCTAGAGAAGAGAAGAATGTGGGAAGATAGTAAAGCACTTTTCAAAGACAGGAAAGGCAGTCATCCAGAAAAAGAGCCAGATACGTCCTCACTGGTCATCCCAGAGTGCAGGAGAAACAACAATGGGCTCCAGTAATGAGAACCCAGGATCACCTACACATCAGGAAATTTTTTCCTAACTGTACTCTCCTGTTTATTGTGGGAGTTTGGTGCCTGATCCACCCGTGATAAAGGAAAATCCGCAAAATGCAGACATCTGAATAAACTGACCTTGGGCTGCTCCTGCTGGCTGCGCTTGCAAAGAGAGGTGTTTAACCCCCTCCTGACACCTTAGCAGACCTTGCTGCCACGAGTTCAAAGTCTGGTTACTGAGATGTCAGGAGGGGATGAAAAACTTCTCTTTGGAAACAGCAGCCAAGCAGCCCAAGGTCAGTTTGATGAGGTGTTCGGGGTTGGCTAAAAACCTCTCTTTGCAAGCGCAGCCGGCAGGAGCAGCCCCAGCTATGTTTGCTCAGGTGTGTGTGTGTTTGGGGGGGGGGGTTTAAAAACCTCTCTTTGGAAGTGAAATGCAGATGGCTCGGTAAGGGCTGCTCCTGCCAGCTGTGCTTGCAAAGAGAGGTTTTTAACCCCCTCCTGACACTTCAGCAGACCTTACTGCCAGGAACTCAAGGTCTGTCAGCTGAGGTGCCAGGAGAGGGTTAAAAACCTCTTTTTGGAATCCTGCTTCTCTCAAGGGGGAAAAAAGTGATATACCGAGACTGTAATATATGAGCCGCGTTGCAGCAGGGGACTACTGTACAACAATGGAAGCCATGACCTCAGGAGGTAGTGAGTGTTCCAGCGCTGGAGGCATTCTCAAGAGAAGTTTAGATGACCACCTGTCAGGTCTCCTTTGGTTTGGACTCCTGCCTTGAGTAGGAGGTTGGACCCGATGACCTTAGAGGCCCCTTCCAACTCCATGAGTCTAAAATTAGTAGGACTTACCTCCAAAGAAAAGAATACATGAGATCACAAGACCTGGGCTGAAATATGCACTTAAGCATGAAATCTCTTCTCTCTCTCTCTCTCTCTCTCTCTCTCTCTCTCTCTCTCTCTCTGTGTGTGTGTGTGTGTGTGTGTGTGTGTGTGTGTGCATTAAGACGTCCTTCAAGAAGTCTGGTAGGACTGCCATAAATCAGAAATCGTAAGTCATACTTCTGAGTCAACGTACTGTACACAGAACTGAACCATCATTGAGGAACATCAAGAGATGGTTGATCTGCCTTAGGCAGGGTGGCCCACCTGGGACACCCTGAAGTGATACAGAGCAAGGGTTGCCCCCGATGACTCCAAAATGTAAAGATCTCCTGCAAGATGTACGGCTGGTGCTGTGGCCTGCTCCCTCTTGTGACATTGCCTGGACCTGTAAGGCAGCGAACTTATTTTTGTAAGCAGATGGCCTTCCAGAGGAGTTTCAGTAGGCAGAATTAAGCCCTTGAAGAAGAGCTCTTTGGCCGGAGGGAGATGGGCATTTATAATAAACAGAAATAAAACAAATACAGATCTATTACACAGGAGAGAGAGAGAGAGAGAGAGAGAGAGAGAGACCCAAAGCCAGGGCTGATGTTTCTCGTTTGATGGCCATCCATATTATTTACTTATTTATTTATTTATTATGGGACTTATATACCGCCCGTCTTCCTGGAGGGGAACTCCGGGCGGTTTACAACAAATTAAGGTAACAACAAATCGCATAACTAATAAAATAAACAGATAAACCAACAATTACAGGTGATGGCGATGGCGATGGTGGGAAAAGAAAGGGAGAGAAAAAAAAATCATCCAAACGCCTCCCAGAAGAGAAGGGTTTTCAAAGCCTTCCGGAAGGCAGGCAGGGACCCTGCTAGGTGCACTTCTGCTGGTAGATGGTTCCACAACGTCGGGCCAGCCACAGAGAAGGCTCGGGAACGAGTAGAAGTTCTCCGAGCCTCCCTGGGCGTGGCCACACGCAGCATGTGCGCCCGCGACAACCTAGTCGGACAGGCCGAAGTTGACCGCTGGTTGATCCGCTCTGTCAGGTAGCCAGGTCCTAGGCCATGGAGGGTTTTATAAATAAAAACCAGGACCTTGAATCTGATTCGGGCTGCAACGGGTAACCAATGCAGGCGGGCCAGAACTGGGGTGATGTGCTCGAATCAACGCACACCCGCCACCAGTCTGGCCACCGCATTTTGGACCCGCTGCAGGCGCCGAATGAGAGTCAAGGGCAACCCCATGTAGAGCGTGTTGCAATAGTCCAGTCTCGAGATAATTGATAACCTCCCTGAAGAAGGGAAGGGGGCACAGCAGAGGAGCCGGGCTCCCAGATTCCCCGGGTGGCTAGAAGGAAATGTCGGGCTGAATGCTTTGGGAAAGCCTTGTGGTCACCTGGTGCTCTTTAGCTAGCCAAAGATGCACTTTCTTGGTTGCAGCTGCTTCTTTCTGGAACAGACTCTTGGTGGATGTTCTTCAGGCCTGTCCCCGCTTAAGAGGATGCTAAAGATACTGCTGTTTCTGGAAGCATCTAAGGCTGCTTTTACACAACCCCTAAAATCCACTGCAAATTGTTTTCCCACCAGCAGTGGACTTTAAAAAAAATAAAGTACAATCACGCCCACTTAAGTGTGCCCCAGCACATTTTACAAGTACCTGGTCTGGAGGAGGTAAAATCCTTGTTGCTGTTTTAAAGCATTGCATGCCTGGCCCTCCTCCGCTTTTTGTTTGTTTTGTTGGGTTCCCCCCCCTTTTAACAGACAGGAATCCTAACGAGCTGGAACAATTAGCTGCTGACGATGGCAGGCGGAGGTGAGCCTGCATTTTTTTTCTCTCTCCCCTCCCCTCAGACAGAAGCAATAGAATCAGAGTGCGGGAGGGTGGGAACACAGGAAGTGGAACAAAAACCACGTTGGGGGGGGATCTGCATTTAAGTTGCCAGCGGACTTTAGGGGTCATGTAAAAGCAGCCTAAGGCAGTGATAGCAAACCTTTTAGAGACCGAGTGCCTAAACTGCGATTCGAATCCCACTTATTTTTCACGAAGTGCCAATACAGCAATTTAACCTGAACACAGTGGTACCCCAGGTTATGGATGCTTCGGGGGCTACCCTTTGGAAACGCGAGGATAAAAGAGCAGGCTTTTGAATTTCCTGAGGCCACAGCACCCTCGCTGTTCTATTCGGAAATTCAAAAGCCTGTTCTTTTAGGATGCCCAGAGTGGCGTGGCTGGAGAGTAAACTGGGGCTACGAACGAGCCCACAAGCCGCTGACTCCTTTGCCCGGGTCTCTGCACGGAGCACAGTGGCATGCTCTGAGTGAAGGGGGAAGTGCCGTGGCTGTGAGGAGGTGATGCCGCGTGCCGACAGAGAGGGCTCTGCATGCCACCTTTGGCACCTGTGCCATAGATTCGCCAACACTGACCTAAGGCATCTTCCTTTAAGTTTCCCATCACATGTGTTTCCTGGAGTCCGCCATCATCTGAGGTTGTATTTTGCACATCTTATCTGTTGTGTTGGGTGGCTGCAAACCATGTACAGAAGTGTCCCATACTAAGTCAGCGGCATATAAATGTATGAAATGAATGAATGAATGGATAGTATTTTCATTCTCCTTTCAACCCCAGGGTTTTAGAATCCAAGCACTGTTTGCAGTTGGGCTGACTTTCACGGCCGGTGCAGTGACGATTTGGGTTATGCCACAAGCTAGAAAATTCCTTTTTGGACTACGGCACCCAGAAACCCCCAGCCAACATGGTGGTGGGGTTCTCAGACATGTGGCCCGAAAGAATCCATTCCGATTTTGTTTGTAGTCGAAATCTTAAGGGCCATCTAAATCCGAAAGGGACCAGAGCCCAAATCCAATCAGGTTTGTTCTGTCCCATCCCTAGACTGGTGTGGAGTTGTGAGTTGGCGGCCAGACGTTTGGCTGTGCAGCGAAAGAGATCTCAGACCCATTTTCTTAGCAAGTTGGGTAATAACATAAGAACATAAGAACATAAGAAGAGCCCTGCTGGATCAGGCCAGGAAAGGCCCATCTAGTCCAGCTTCCTCTATCTCACAGTGGCCCCACCAAATGCCTCTGGGAGCGCAGGAGACTAGATCTCTGTGTCTCCTGATAGCACTCCCCTGCATCTGGCCCTTGAAGGACCACGGTTTTGAGCCTGGAGATGACACAGCTCCATCATGGTTTGTCACCTGTGATGGACTTTTCCTCCAGGAATCTGTCCAATCCCCTTTGGAAGGCATCCAGGCCAGATGTCATCACCACATCCTGTGGCAGGGAGTTCCACAGACTAACAACGCGCTACATTGAAAAGTAGCTAGTCACTACCTGAAGAGGAAGGTCCTTGCCTGCTTGCAGAGGGGAAGCAAAGATGGAGCCAGGCGGGACTCCAGTGGGAGGGACTTCCAGAGTCTGGGAGCAGCCACAGGGAAGGACCTGGCCGGTGTCACCACTTCTGAGAGTGGTGAGATGGAGAGAAAGGCCTACCACGGTGATAAGAACATAAGAAGAGCCATGCTGGATCAGGCCAAAGGCCCATCTAGTCCAGCTTCCTGTATCTCGCGGTGGCCCCACCAGATGCCTCTGGGAGCACACAAGACTAGATCTCTCTCTCCTGATCCCACTCCCCTGCCTCTGGCCCTTGAAGGACCCTGTTTTTTAAAACTTAGAGATTACACATTCCCATCATGGTTTGTAACCTGTAATGGACAGGTTACAAACCATATAACCTTGCCTGAGACAGAGAGAGAGAGAGAGAGAGAGAGAGACCACAGCAGTTCTTACAGCAGCCATGTGAGGTGGTTCAGTAGGACCCCTGTATCCACCTGATCCATATCCACTGATTCACTTATTGGGTCCCTTTGAGGAGAAAGGTGGTATAAAAATAAATTTTATTTATTTATTTATTTATTTATTTATTTATTATACGACTAGCACGCAGGTGCGGGGGGGGGGAACCTTTACCTTTTCCTTAACGTGCCTCAGTTGTATAAAGAAATAAAATGAACAAATGGACAGAGGAGTCAGAGAAGAGAAGCAGACTCAATGGAACAGCAAACAAGGAACCTTGCCAATGTCAACCCCGTGGACTGTTTGGATCAGCCCAAATGGGTGGGAGATTCATAGGAAGTTGCTAGGATTCGTGACTTGAAGAAGAGCTGAGACACAGGAGCTGCTCTTCCCTTGGAGAATGAGAATAACCTTCCCACCTTGGGCGCCAGCTGCACTGGCAACCGGGACCGCATTCCTGCATTCTTTAAATCAATTTAGATTTTATCGTTCACACGACATAAGGGTGAAATCGATTTAGATGGGCCGCCAAGCGAGTTGCTGTTGTTGTCGTCGTTGTTGTTGTTGTTGTTGTTGTTGTTGTTGTTGTTGTTGTTGTAGTTATATGACATCTTTGCTGACCTCGTTGGAAGATGGATGGATGGATGGATGGATGGATGGATGGGTTAGCGAGTGAGTCATTTCAATCCCAACACCACAAATTTAGTCCAGAGAGCTCCATGAGCCCATCTAAAAATGGAGATGTGCAAAATTAAAATGCAAGATTCCAGGTCATAAATCAAGCCTTAAAGGCGCAAGGGCCTCAGCCCCTGGCAGTTCAGTGTCTCGTATTACACGAGATGGATTGAAAGGTCTCTGAGAGTCAGACTCAGCAAAGCTGGAACGTGTTTCTGTTAATAGCTGATCCTTTATCTGCTCCGTTCCTTGTTCTCCCCGCCTCGCCTGGCAAGAACGTATTTACGAGATATGGCTCTTTGCTGGGGCGCAGACCCTCTTCCTGTTACTCCTATCGACTGGGATCAAGGGAAAAGAGAATTGTTTTCGCCTCTTCAGGCTGTACCTACGCTGGCGCACGGAGAGAGAAAAGCAGTGCCGACTTGCGTTTGTTTGTCTCAAAAGATCTCGCTTCTCTGAAGTGCAGCTGCCGTTCAAAGGGCAATCTTCTTGCAGCATCCCCTCTTTGCCGGCCTTTAAAGAATAATAATAACACATTCGAGCAGACACAAATTGTCAGAGTTTTGTGCTATTTAATCAGCCAGCAGAAGCAATACTTATTGAATAAACAGCCACAGACAGAGTTGGTTTTTTTTAAACCAAACAGCTATATTACATATGAACAAAAATATATCACAGCATCACAGAACTTATACAAAGTTCAACAGCATAACAGCATAACAGCATTCAGTACATATGACAGAATATATGGCAGAGAAACAAAATTGCTACCTTACTCACAGAAGGCCCAATGTACAATGATTTACAGAACATTTTTATACACAAATCTGCCCAAACATAAATGACATTACCTCATAGCTATTGCAACCCCTTGCATCAGCCAAAAGTCATTATGCTCATTCTTAACATCTGCACTTCTTTAGAAAAAACTATACATTGAGTCACTGTGACTTTGCACTTTTACAGACTAATATCTGACATAAATAGATCGACTGTGTAGGATTTTCAACACAACAGCCAGGCAGGTTTGTGGTTTTGGGATAACTGTGTTACAAGCAGGGATGAAACCTCGAGGGACTTGCTGTCAGGTCAGGCTTAAGTCTCACCGATGACTTGACTTGGGGTCTTGTTTTGTTTTCTAATGACTTACTTTGGAAGATAGTACAATAGGACCACCATATCCATGGGGGGATCAATTCCAGGAACCCTGTGGATAGCGAAATCTGCAGATAAGAGCAAATGCTCTTACCCGAGGATATTGATGGTGACAGGAGTAACGGGTTTACAGGGTGAAAGGTTTTGCCCCCAGCCAGCCACCCTCCTTGCCTCCAAGCTCAGCAGCTGGCCTGTGGGGACACCAGCGGCAAGGAGGAAAAAAAACCAGGTGGGTCCTTAAAGTTCCATCCGGAAGATGGGTGGTATATAAATATAACAAATAATAAATAAATAAATAAATAAATAAATAAATAAATAAATAAATAAATAAATAAATAAATAAATACATACATAAATAAATAAATAAATAAATAAATAAACAATCACCACTCCACCCCTGGAGGGTGGCTGGCCAGCAGCAGTGGTGGCTGCGAGGAGGGTGGCAGGCCACCGGTGGTAGCGTTAAGTTTTCTTTCTTTTTCCTCCCTCTCTGCCACTCAGACCACCCTTGCACCCGCTGATCACCAACCATGGATAACTGAATAAAGATAATGAAAAACTAAAGAATTACTGGGGAATGGATGTATGGCCATAGCAGGGATAACCAAACAAGGTGGAAAGCTTCCTGCATGCCAGAGAGAGAGAGAGAGAGAGAGAGAGAGACTGAAAACATTAAAAAGATTACATGGACTGAAAACATTAAAAAGATTACACGGACTGAAAACATTAAAAAGATTAAAAGAAACACATCCAGAAAAAAAAAACTATTTTCAGATGTACTACCAGAACTGTTCACTAGAGGGAGACAGAGACAACACTATGAATACTTAGTGAGGACTACACAGCATATTCTCAGGTCTCCTCTACTGCCCCCTAATGGAAATCCATGTGGAAATAACTTCTCTGTGTGTTTGTTTTTCCTTGACCAAGCTACCTATATATAATGTTGGGGGTTTGGACCAATCCCCAGCAGATTTGTATTCTCATATTGCACGTTATGACTTGATAAAGCTTGAAAGTAACTGGAAAACAGCCGAGTGCAAGAATCCAGTCAAAACAGATTCAACCGATGTTTCTCCTGAATGCCTTCGGCAAAGGAGTGCGCCTCACCTCCTGAGGTCATTGGTTCCTGTCCTTGTACTGCTCTTATGTACAATTTTTCCTAATATTCAGTCAAAATCTGGTTCCCTGTCTCTTGAGCTCCTTATTACGAGCTCATAAATGTCCTGAATTCTGGGGTGATCAAGAATACACATCGACCCCTGCTCTGTAGGGCAATCTTAGGAAAGTGATATCATATCTACCTGTTTCTCGAGGCTGAACAGGAACAGTTCATTCGGCCTTTCTTCAGAGGGCTTGGTTTCCGGTCTCCAGATCATCCTTGTTGTCCTCCTCTGCACTTGTTCCTGTTTCTTTGATATAAGAGTGTTTTGGTTTACAAGCATGTTTCCAGAACGGATTATGCTCATAACCCAAAGTATTACTGTACTTCTTTCAATATAAGACCACCCTTTGATTTCCTTCAGTTGCCATTCTGAATTCATGAGAACGTATGTTTTGACCCTGAAAAGTCTGCAAAAAACATTGCATCTGTAGATATAACATTGCATCTGTACAAATAAATTTGCATGTGCAATTTTGACCCTGAAGCAAGGAAAGCCAAACACACTCACAAACCCTGTTATGGTTGCTTTAGTTTAAAGTGCTGTGAATAATAATACTTGTTTACTCAGTACCTGGAGCATGAAAAGCACTTTACAGGGTAGTGGGGTGGTGGTGGTTTCTCATTAATCCTTAACAGCATCTTTGGGGAAGGAGCCATCATCATTAAAATTTCCATGTTCCAGATGGA